>CANTUQ010000191.1:0-388219 GCA_947683425.1 Excoecaria cochinchinensis
GAAATCCGTAAAAATTCGTCGGATTCCGACGAAGCCAATTCTCGATGCGTTGTGACCGGCAAGCTTCCAGTAGCTATCCCAATCGAGTTTTCCCGAATTATTGGGCTCGGATCCAAAATTTTACCACTTTTTACGATTTCTCGATTTTGGTGATTTTCCCTAGTGGTACCCCTAGGGAAATCCGTCGGATTCCGACGAAGCCAATTCTCGATGCGTTGTGACCGGAAAGCTTCCAGTAGCTATCCCAATCGAGTTTTCCCGAATTATTGGGCTCGGATCAAAAATTTCACCACTTTTTACGATTTCTCGATTTTGGTGATTTTCCCTAGTGGTACCCCTAGGGAAATCCGTCAGATTCCGACGAAGCCAATTCTCGATGCGTTGTGACCGGCAAGCTTCCAGTAGCTATCCCAATCGAGTTTTCCAGAATTATTGGGCTCGGATCCAAAATTTCACCACTTTTTACGATTTCTCGATTTTGGTGATTTTCCCTAATGGTACCCCTAGGGAAATCCGTAAAAATTCGTCGGATTCCGACGAAGCCAATTCTCGATACGTTGTGACCGGCAAGCTTCCAGTAGCTATCCCACTCGAGTTTTCCCGAATTATTGGGCTCGGATCCAAAATTTCACCACTTTTTACGATTTCTCGATTTTGGTGATTTTCCCTAGTGGTACCCCTAGGAAAATCCGTAAAAATTCGTCGAATTCCGACGAAGCCAATTCTCGATGCGTTGTGACCGGCAAGCTTCCAGTAGCTATCCCAATCGAGTTTTCCCGAATTATTGGGCTCGGATCCAAAATTTCACCACTTTTTACGATTTCTCGATTTTGGTGATTTTCCCTAGTGGTACCCCTAGGGAAATCCGTAATAATTCGTCGGATTCCGACGAAACCAATTCTCGATGCGTTGTGACCGGCAAGCTTCCAGTAGCTATCCCAATCGATTTTTTCCGAATTATTGGGCTCGGATCCAAAATTTCACCACTTTTTACGATTTCTCGATTTTGGTGATTTTCCCTAGTGGTACCCCTAGGGAAATCCGTAAAAATTCGTCGGATTCCGACGAAACCAATTCTCGATGCGTTGTGACCGGAAAGCTTCCAGTAGCTATCCCAATCGAGTTTTCCCGAATTATTGGGCTCGGATCCAAAATTTTACCACTTTTTACGATTTCTCGATTTTGGTGATTTTCCCTAGTGGTACCCCTAGGGAAATCCGTCGGATTCCGACGAAGCCAATTCTCGATGCGTTGCGACCGGAAAGCTTCCAGTAGCTATCCCAATCAAGTTTTCCCGAATTATTGGGCTCGGATCCAAAATTTCACCACTTTTTACGATTTCTTGATTTTGGTGATTTTCCCTAGTGGTACCCCTAGGGAAATCCGTCGGATTCCGACGAAGCCAATTCTCGATGCGTTGTGACCGGCAAGCTTCCAGTAGCTATCCCAATCGAGTTTTCCCGAATTATTGGGCTCGGATCCAAAATTTCACCACTTTTTACGATTTCTCGATTTTGGTGATTTTTCCTAGTGGTACCCCTAGGAAAATCCGTCGGATTCCGACGAAGCCAATTCTCGATGCGTTGCGACCGGAAAGCTTCCAGTAGCTATCCCAATCGACTTTTTCCCGAATTATTGGGCTCGGATCCAAAATTTCACCACTTTTTACGATTTTTTGATTTTGGTGATTTTCCCTAGTGGTACCCCTAGGGAAATCCGTCGGATTCCGACGAAGCCAATTCTCGATGCGTTGTGACCGGCAAGCTTCCAGTAGCTATCCCAATCGAGTTTTCCAGAATTATTGGGCTCGGATCCAAAATTTCACCACTTTTTACGATTTCTCAATTTTGGTGATTTTCCCTAATGGTACCCCTAGGGAAATCCGTAAAAATTCGTCGGATTCCGACGAAGCCAATTCTCGATGCGTTGTGACCGGCAAGCTTCCAGTAGCTATCCCAATCGAGTTTTCCCGAATTATTGGGCTCGGATCCAAAATTTCACCACTTTTTACGATTTCTCGATTTTGGTGATTTTCCCTAATGGTACCCCTAGGGAAATCCGTAAAAATTCGTCGGATTCCGACGAAGCCAATTCTCGATGCGTTGTGACCGGCAAGCTTCCAGTAGCTATCCCAATCGAGTTTTCCCGAATTATTGGGCTCGGATCCAAAATTTTACCACTTTTTACGATTTCTCGATTTTGGTGATTTTCCCAAGTGGTACCCCTAGGGAAATCCGTCGGATTCCGACGAAGCCAATTCTCGATGCGTTGTGACCGGAAAGCTTCCAGTAGCTATCCCAATCGAGTTTTCCCGAATTATTGGGCTCGGATCCAAAATTTCACCACTTTTTACGATTTCTTGATTTTGGTGATTTTCCCTAGTGGTAACCCTAGGGAAATCCGTCGGATTCCGACGAAGCCAATTCTCGATGCGTTGTGACCGGCAAGCTTCCAGTAGCTATCCCAATCGAGTTTTCCCGAATTATTGGGCTCGGATCCAAATTTCACCACTTTTTACGATTTCTCAATTTTGGTGATTTTCCCTAGTGGTACCCCTAGGGAAATCCGTAAAAATTCGTCGGATTCCGACGAAGCCAATTCTCGATGCGTTGTGACCGGCAAGCTTCCAGTAGCTATCCCAATCGAGTTTTCCCGAATTATTGGGCTCGAATCCAAAATTTCACCACTTTTTACGATTTCTCGATTTTGGTGATTTTCCCTAGTGGTACCCCTAGGAAAATCCGTAAAAATTCGTCGGATTCCGACGAAGCCAATTCTCGATGCGTTGTGACCGGCAAGCTTCCAGTAGCTATCACAATCGAGTTTTCCCGAATTATTGGGCTCGGATCCAAAATTTCACCACTTTTTACGATTTCTCGATTTTGGTGATTTTCCCTAGTGGTACCCCTAGGGAAATCCGTCGGATTTCGACGAAGCCAATTCTCGATGCGTTGCGACCGGAAAGCTTCCAGTAGCTATCCCAATCGAGTTTTCCCGAATTATTGGGCTCGGATCCAAAATTTCACCACTTTTTACGATTTCTTGATTTTGGTGATTTTCCCTAGTGGTACCCCTAGGGAAATCCGTCGGATTCTGACGAAGCCAATTCTCCATGAGTTGTGACCGGCAAGCTTCCAGTAGCTATCCCAATCGAGTTTTCCCGAATTATTGGGCTCGGATCCAAAATTTTACCACTTTTTACGATTTCTTGATTTTGGTGATTTTCCCTTGTGGTACCCCTAGGGAAATCCGTCGGATTCCGACGAAGCCAATTCTCGATGCGTTGTGACCGAAAAGCTTCCAGTAGCTATCCCAATCGACTTTTTCCCGAATTATTGGGCTCGGATCCAAAATTTCACCACTTTTTACGATTTCTTGATTTTGGTGATTTTCCCTAGTGGTACCCCTAGGGAAATCCGTCGGATTCCGACGAAGCCAATTCTCGATGCGTTGTGACCGGCAAGCTTCCAGTAGCTATCCCAATCGAGTTTTCCCGAATTATTGGGCTCGGATCCAAAATTTCACCACTTTTTACGATTTCTCGATTTTGGTGATTTTCCCTAATGGTACCCCTAGGGAAATCCGTAAAAATTCGTCGGATTCCGACGAAGCCAATTCTCGATGCGTTGTGACCGGCAAGCTTCCAGTAGCTATCCCAATCGAGTTTTCCCGAATTATTGGGCTCGGATCCAAAATTTTACCACTTTTTACGATTTCTCGATTTTGGTGATTTTCCCTAGTGGTACCCCTAGGGAAATCCGTCGGATTCCGACGAAGCCAATTCTCGATGCGTTGTGACCGGAAAGCTTACAGTAGCTATCCCAATCGAGTTTTCCCGAATTATTGGGCTCGGATCCAAAATTTCACCACTTTTTACGATTTCTCGATTTTGGTGATTTTCCCTAGTGGTACCCCTAGGGAAATCCGTCCGATTCCGACGAAGCCAATTCTCGATGCGTTGTGACCGGCAAGCTTCCAGTAGCTATCCCAATCGAGTTTTCCAGAATTATTGGGCTCGGATCCAAAATTTCACCACTTTTTACGATTTCTCGATTTTGGTGATTTTCCCTAATGGTACCCCTAGGGAAATCCGTAAAAATTCGTCGGATTCCGACGAAGCCAATTCTCGATACGTTGTGACCGGCAAGCTTCCAGTAGCTATCCCAATCGAGTTTTCCCGAATTATTGGGCTCGGATCCAAAATTTCACCACTTTTTACGATTTCTCGATTTTGGTGATTTTCCCTAGTGGTACCCCTAGGAAAATCCGTAAAAATTCGTCGAATTCCGACGAAGCCAATTCTCGATGCGTTGTGACCGGCAAGCTTCCAGTAGCTATCCCAATCGAGTTTTCCCGAATTATTGGGCTCGGATCCAAAATTTCACCACTTTTTACGATTTCTCGATTTTGGTGATTTTCCCTAGTGGTACCCCTAGGGAAATCCTTCAGATTCCGACGAAGCCAATTCTCGATGCGTTGTGACCGGCAAGCTTCCAGTAGCTATCCCAATCGAGTTTTCCAGAATTATTGGGCTCGGATCGAAAATTTCACCACTTTTTACGATTTCTCGATTTTGGTGATTTTCCCTAATGGTACCCCTAGGGAAATCCGTAAAAATTCGTCGAATTCCGACGAAGCCAATTCTCGATGCGTTGTGACCGGCAAGCTTCCAGTAGCTATCCCAATCGAGTTTTCCCGAATTATTGGGCTCGGATCCAAAATTTCACCACTTTTTACGATTTCTCGATTTTGGTGATTTTCCCTAGTGGTACCCCTAGGGAAATCCGTAATAATTCGTCGGATTCCGACGAAACCAATTCTCGATGCGTTGTGACCGGCAAGCTTCCAGTAGCTATCCCAATCGATTTTTTCCGAATTATTGGGCTCGGATCCAAAATTTCACCACTTTTTACGATTTCTCGATTTTGGTGATTTTCCCTAGTGGTACCCCTAGGGAAATCCGTAAAAATTCGTCGGATTCCGACGAAACCAATTCTCGATGCGTTGTGACCGGAAAGCTTCCAGTAGCTATCCCAATCGAGTTTTCCCGAATTATTGGGCTCGGATCCAAAATTTTACCACTTTTTACGATTTCTCGATTTTGGTGATTTTCCCTAGTGGTACCCCTAGGGAAATCCGTCGGATTCCGACGAAGCCAATTCTCAATGCGTTGCGACCGGAAAGCTTCCAGTAGCTATCCCAATCAAGTTTTCCCGAATTATTGGGCTCGGATCCAAAATTTCACCACTTTTTACGATTTCTTGATTTTGGTGATTTTCCCTAGTGGTACCCCTAGGGAAATCCGTCGGATTCCGACGAAGCCAATTCTCGATGCGTTGTGACCGGCAAGCTTCCAGTAGCTATCCCAATCGAGTTTTCCCGAATTATTGGGCTCGGATCCAAAATTTCACCACTTTTTACGATTTCTCGATTTTGGTGATTTTTCCTAGTGGTACCCCTAGGAAAATCCGTCGGATTCCGACGAAGCCAATTCTCGATGCGTTGCGACCGGAAAGCTTCCAGTAGCTATCCCAATCGACTTTTTCCCGAATTATTGGGCTCGGATCCAAAATTTCACCACTTTTTACGATTTTTTGATTTTTGTGATTTTCCCTAGTGGTACCCCTAGGGAAATCCGTCGGATTCCGACGAAGCCAATTCTCGATGCGTTGTGACCGGCAAGCTTCCAGTAGCTATCCCAATCGAGTTTTCCAGAATTATTGGGCTCGGATCCAAAATTTCACCACTTTTTACGATTTCTCAATTTTGGTGATTTTCCCTAATGGTACCCCTAGGGAAATCCGTAAAAATTCGTCGGATTCCGACGAAGCCAATTCTCGATGCGTTGTGACCGGCAAGCTTCCAGTAGCTATCCCAATCGAGTTTTCCCGAATTATTGGGCTCGGATCCAAAATTTCACCACTTTTTACGATTTCTCGATTTTGGTGATTTTCCCTAATGGTACCCCTAGGGAAATCCGTAAAAATTCGTCGGATTCCGACGAAGCCAATTCTCGATGCGTTGTGACCGGCAAGCTTCTAGTAGCTATCCCAATCGAGTTTTCCCGAATTATTGGGCTCGGATCCAAAATTTTACCACTTTTTACGATTTCTCGATTTTGGTGATTTTCCCTAGTGGTACCCCTAGGGAAATCCGTCGGATTCCGACGAAGCCAATTCTCGATGCGTTGTGACCGGAAAGCTTCCAGTAGCTATCCCAATCGAGTTTTCCCGAATTATTGGGCTCGGATCCAAAATTTCACCACTTTTTACGATTTCTTGATTTTGGTGATTTTCCCTAGTGGTAACCCTAGGGAATTCCGTCGGATTCCGACGAAGCCAATTCTCGATGCGTTGTGACCGGCAAGCTTCCAGTAGCTATCCCAATCGAGTTTTCCCGAATTATTGGGCTCGGATCCAAAATTTCACCACTTTTTACGATTTCTCAATTTTGGTGATTTTCCCTAGTGGTACCCCTAGGGAAATCCGTAAAAATTCGTCGGATTCCGACGAAGCCAATTCTCGATGCGTTGTGACCGGCAAGCTTCCAGTAGCTATCCCAATCGAGTTTTCCCGAATTATTGGGCTCGAATCCAAAATTTCACCACTTTTTACGATTTCTCGATTTTGGTGATTTTCCCTAGTGGTACCCCTAGGAAAATCCGTAAAAATTCGTCGGATTCCGACGAAGCCAATTCTCGATGCGTTGTGACCGGCAAGCTTCCAGTAGCTATCACAATCGAGTTTTCCCGAATTATTGGGCTCGGATCCAAAATTTCACCACTTTTTACGATTTCTCGATTTTGGTGATTTTCCCTAGTGGTACCCCTAGGGAAATCCGTCGGATTTCGACGAAGCCAATTCTCGATGCGTTGCGACCGGAAAGCTTCCAGTAGCTATCCCAATCGAGTTTTCCCGAATTATTGGGCTCGGATCCAAAATTTCACCACTTTTTACGATTTCTTGATTTTGGTGATTTTCCCTAGTGGTACCCCTAGGGAAATCCGTCGGATTCTGACGAAGCCAATTCTCCATGAGTTGTGACCGGCAAGCTTCCAGTAGCTATCCCAATCGAGTTTTCCCGAATTATTGGGCTCGGATCCAAAATTTTACCACTTTTTACGATTTCTTGATTTTGGTGATTTTCCCTTGTGGTACCCCTAGGGAAATCCGTCGGATTCCGACGAAGCCAATTCTCGATGCGTTGTGACCGAAAAGCTTCCAGTAGCTATCCCAATCGACTTTTTCCCGAATTATTGGGCTCGGATCCAAAATTTCACCACTTTTTACGATTTCTTGATTTTGGTGATTTTCCCTAGTGGTACCCCTAGGGAAATCCGTCGGATTCCGACGAAGCCAATTCTCGATGCGTTGTGACCGGCAAGCTTCCAGTAGCTATCCCAATCGAGTTTTCCCGAATTATTGGGCTCGGATCCAAAATTTCACCACTTTTTACGATTTCTCGATTTTGGTGATTTTCCCTAATGGTACCCCTAGGGAAATCCGTAAAAATTCGTCGGATTCCGACGAAGCCAATTCTCGATGCGTTGTGACCGGCAAGCTTCCAGTAGCTATCCCAATCGAGTTTTCCCGAATTATTGGGCTCGGATCCAAAATTTTACCACTTTTTACGATTTCTCGATTTTGGTGATTTTCCCTAGTGGTACCCCTAGGGAAATCCGTCGGATTCCGACGAAGCCAATTCTCGATGCGTTGTGACCGGAAAGCTTACAGTAGCTATCCCAATCGAGTTTTCCCGAATTATTGGGCTCGGATCCAAAATTTCACCACTTTTTACGATTTCTCGATTTTGGTGATTTTCCCTAGTGAAATCCGTCCGATTCCGACGAAGCCAATTCTCGATGCGTTGTGACCGGCAAGCTTCCAGTAGCTATCCCAATCGAGTTTTCCAGAATTATTGGGCTCGGATCCAAAATTTCACCACTTTTTACGATTTCTCGATTTTGGTGATTTTCCCTAATGGTACCCCTAGGGAAATCCGTAAAAATTCGTCGGATTCCGACGAAGCCAATTCTCGATACGTTGTGACCGGCAAGCTTCCAGTAGCTATCCCAATCGAGTTTTCCCGAATTATTGGGCTCGGATCCAAAATTTCACCACTTTTTACGATTTCTCGATTTTGGTGATTTTCCCTAGTGGTACCCCTAGGAAAATCCGTAAAAATTCGTCGAATTCCGACGAAGCCAATTCTCGATGCGTTGTGACCGGCAAGCTTCCAGTAGCTATCCCAATCGAGTTTTCCCGAATTATTGGGCTCGGATCCAAAATTTCACCACTTTTTACGATTTCTCGATTTTGGTGATTTTCCCTAGTGGTACCCCTAGGGAAATCCTTCAGATTCCGACGAAGCCAATTCTCGATGCGTTGTGACCGGCAAGCTTCCAGTAGCTATCCCAATCGAGTTTTCCAGAATTATTGGGCTCGGATCGAAAATTTCACCACTTTTTACGATTTCTCGATTTTGGTGATTTTCCCTAATGGTACCCCTAGGGAAATCCGTAAAAATTCGTCGAATTCCGACGAAGCCAATTCTCGATGCGTTGTGACCGGCAAGCTTCCAGTAGCTATCCCAATCGAGTTTTCCAGAATTATTGGGCTCGGATCCAAAATTTCACCACTTTTTACGATTTCTCGATTTTGGTGATTTTCCCTAATGGTACCCCTAGGGAAATCCGTAAAAATTCGTCGGATTCCGACGAAGCCAATTCTCGATACGTTGTGACCGGCAAGCTTCCAGTAGCTATCCCAATCGAGTTTTCCCGAATTATTGGGCTCGGATCCAAAATTTCACCACTTTTTACGATTTCTCGATTTTGGTGATTTTCCCTTGTGGTACCCCTAGGGAAATCCGTAAAAATTCGTCGGATTCCGACGAAGCCAATTCTCGATGCGTTGTGACCGGCAAGCTTCCAGTAGCTATCCCAATCGAGTTTTCCCGAATTATTGGGCTCGGATCCAAAATTTCACCACTTTTTACGATTTCTCGATTTTGGTGATTTTCCCTAGTGGTACCCCCTAGGGAAATCCGTAAAAATTTGTCGAATTCCGACGAAGCCAATTCTCGATGCGTTGTGACCGGCAAGCTTCTAGTAGCTATCCCAATCGAGTTTTCCCGAATTATTGGGCTCGGATCCAAAATTTCACCACTTTTTACGATTTCTCGATTTTGGTGATTTTCCCTAGTGGTACCCCTAGGGAAATCCGTCAGATTCCGACGAATCCAATTCTCGATGCGTTGTGACCGGCAAGCTTCCAGTAGCTATCCCAATCGAGTTTTCCTGAATTATTGGGCTCGGATCCAAAATTTCACCACTTTTTACGATTTCTCGATTTTGGTGATTTTCCCTAATGGTACCCCTAGGGAAATCCGTAAAAATTCGTCGGATTCCGACGAAGCCAATTCTCGATGCGTTGTGACCGGCAAGCTTCCAGTAGCTATCCCAATTGAGTTTTACCGAATTATTGGGCTCGGATCCAAAATTTCGCCACTTTTTACGATTTCTCGATTTTGGTGATTTTCCCTAGTGGTACCCCTAGGGAAATCCGTAAAAATTCGTCGGATTCCGACGAAGCCAATTCTCGATTTGTTGTGACCGGTAAGCTTCCAGTAGCTATCCCAATCAAGTTTTCCCGAATTATTGGGCTCGGATCCAAAATTTCACCACTTTTTACGATTTCTCGATTTTGGTGATTTTTCCTAGTGGTACCCCTAGGGAAATCCGTAAAAATTCGTCGGATTCCGACGAAGCCAATTCTCGATGCGTTGTGACCGGCAAGCTTCCAGTAGCTATCCCAATCGAGTTTTCCCAAATTATTGGGCTCGGATCCAAAATTTCACCACTTTTTACGATTTCTCGATTTTGGTGATTTTTCCTAGTGGTACCCCTAGGGAAATCTGTAAAAATTCGTCGGATTCCGACGAAGCCAATTCTCGATGCGTTGTGACCGGCAAGCTTCCAGTAGCTATCCCAATCGAGTTTTCCCGAATTATTGAGTTCGGATCCAAAATTTCACCACTTTTTACGATTTCTCGATTTTGGTGATTTTCCCTAGTGGTACCCCTAGGGAAATCCGTCGGATTCCGATGAAGCCAATTCTCGATGCGTTGTGACCGGAAAGCTTCCAGTAGCTATCCCAATCGAGTTTTCCCGAATTATTGGGCTCGGATCCAAAATTTAACCACTTTTTACGATTTCTTGATTTTGGTGATTTTCCCTAGTGGTACCCCTAGGGAAATCCGTCGGATTCCGACGAAGCCAATTCTCGATGCGTTGTGACCGGCAAGCTTCCAGTAGCTATCCCAATCGAGTTTTCCCGAATTATTGGGCTCGGATCCAAAATTTCACCACTTTTTACGATTTCTCGATTTTGGTGATTTTCCCTAATGGTACCCCTAGGGAAATCCGTAAAAATTCGTCGGATTCCGACGAAGCCAATTCTCGATGCGTTGTGACCGGCAAGCTTCCAGTAGCTATCCCAATCGAGTTTTCCCGAATTATTGGGCTCGGATCCAAAATTTTACCACTTTTTACGATTTCTCGATTTTGGTGATTTTCCCTAGTGGTACCCCTAGGGAAATCCGTCGGATTCCGACGAAGCCAATTCTCGATGCGTTGTGACCGGAAAGCTTCCAGTAGCTATCCCAATCGAGTTTTCCCGAATTATTGGGCTCGGATCCAAAATTTAACCACTTTTTACGATTTCTTGATTTTGGTGATTTTCCCTAGTGGTACCCCTAGGGAAATCCGTCGGATTCCGACGAAGCCAATTCTCGATGCGTTGTGACCGGCAAGCTTCCAGTAGCTATCCCAATCGAGTTTTCCCGAATTATTGGGCTCGGATCCAAAATTTCACCACTTTTTACGATTTCTCGATTTTGGTGATTTTCCCTAGTGGTACCCCTAGGGAAATCCGTAAAAATTCGTCGGATTCCGACGAAGCCAATTATCGATGCGTTGTGACCGGCAAGCTTCCAGTAGCTATCCCAATCGAGTTTTTCCGAATTATTGGGCTCGGATCAAAAATTTCACCACTTTTTACGATTTCTCGATTTTGGTGATTTTCCCTAGTGGTACCCCTAGGGAAATCCGTAAAAATTCGTCGGATTTCGACGAAGCCAATTCTCGATGCGTTGTGACCGGCAAGCTTCCAGTAGCTATCCCAATCGAGTTTTCCCGAATTATTGGGCTCGGATCCAAAATTTCACCACTTTTTACGATTTCTCGATTTTGGTGATTTTCCCTAGTGGTACCCCTAGGGAAATCCGTAAAAATTCGTCGGATTTCGACGAAGCCAATTCTCGATGCGTTGTGACCGGCAAGCTTCCAGTAGCTATCCCAATCGAGTTTTCCCGAATTATTGGGCTCGGATCCAAAATTTCACCACTTTTTACGATTTCTCGATTTTGGTGATTTTCCCTAGTGGTACCCCTAGGGAAATCCGTAAAAATTCGTCGAATTCCGACGAAGCCAATTCTCGATGCGTTGTGACCGGCAAGCTTCCAGTAGCTATCCCAATCGAGTTTTCCCGAATTATTGGGCTCGGATCCAAAATTTCACCACTTTTTACGATTTCTCGATTTTGGTGATTTTCCCTAGTGGTACCCCTAGGGAAATCCGTCAGATTCCGACGAAGCCAATTCTCGATGCGTTGTGACCGGCAAGCTTCCAGTAGCTATCCCAATCGAGTTTTCCCGAATTATTGGGCTCGGATCCAAAATTTCACCACTTTTTACGATTTCTCGATTTTGGTGATTTTCCCTAGTGATACCTCTAGGGAAATCCGTAAAAATTCGTCGGATTCCGACGAAACCAATTCTCGATGCGTTGTGACCGGCAAGCTTCCAGTAGCTATCCCAATCGAGTTTTCCCGAATTATTGGGCTCGGATCCAAAATTTTACCACTTTTTATGATTTCTCGATTTTGGTGATTTTCACTAGTGGTACCCCTAGGGAAATCCGTCGGATTCCGACGAAGCCAATTCTCGATGCGTTGTGACCGGAAAGCTTCCAGTAGCTATCCCAATCGAGTTTTCCCGAATTATTGGGCTCGGATCCAAAATTTCACCACTTTTTACGATTTCTTGATTTTGGTGATTTTCCCTAGTGGTACCCCTAGGGAAATCCGTCGGATTCCGACGAAGCCAATTCTCGATGCGTTGTGACCGGAAAGCTTCCAGTAGCTATCCTAATCGAGTTTTTCCGAATTATTGGGCTCGGATCCAAAATTTCACCACTTTTTACGATTTCTTGATTTTGGTGATTTTCCCTAGTGGTACCCCTAGGGAAATCCGTCGGATTCCGACGAAGCCAATTCTCGATGCGTTGTGACCGGCAAGCTTCCAGTAGCTATCCCAATCGAGTTTTCCCGAATTATTGGGCTCGGATCCAAAATTTCACCACTTTTTACGATTTCTCGATTTTGGTGATTTTCCCTAGTGGTACCCCTAGGAAAATCCGTAAAAATTCGTCGGATTCCGACGAAGCCAATTCTCGATGCGTTGTGACCGGCAAGCTTCCAGTAGCTATCCCAATCGAGTTTTCCCGAATTATTGGGCTCGGATCCAAAATTTCACCACTTTTACGATTTCTCGATTTTGGTGATTTTCCCTAGTGGTACCCCTAGGGAAATCCGTCGGATTCCGACGAAGCCAATTCTCGATGCGTTGTGACCGGAAAGCTTCCAGTAGCTATCCCAATCGAGTTTTCCCGAATTATTGGGCTCGGATCCAAAATTTCACCACTTTTTACGATTTCTTGATTTTGGTGATTTTCCCTAGTGGTACCCCTAGGGAAATCCGTCGGATTCCGACGAAGCCAATTCTCGATGTGTTGTGACCAGCAAGCTTCCAGTAGCTATCCCAATCGAGTTTTCCCGAATTATTGGGTTCGGATCCAAAATTCCACCACTTTTTACGATTTCTCGATTTTGGTGATTTTCCCTAGTGGTACCTCTAGGGAAATCCGTAAAAATTCGTCGGATTCCGACGAAGCCAATTCTCGATGCGTTGTGACCGGCAAGCTTCCAGTAGCTATCCCAATCGAGTTTTCCCGAATTATTGGGCTCGGATCCAAAATTTTACCACTTTTTACGATTTCTCGATTTTGGTGATTTTCCCTAGTGGTACCCCTAGGGAAATCCGTAAAAATTCGTCGGATTCCAACGAAGCCAATTCTCGATGCGTTGTGACCGGCAAGCTTCCAGTAGCTATCCCAATCGAGTTTTACCGAATTATTGGGCTCGGATCCAAAATTTTGCCACTTTTTACGATTTCTCGATTTTGGTAATTTTCCCTAGTGGTACCCCTAGGGAAATCCGTAAAAATTCGTCGGATTCCGACGAAGCCAATTCTCGATGCGTTGTGACCGGCAAGCTTCCAGTAGCTATCCCAATCGAGTTTTCCCGAATTATTGGGCTCGGATCCAAAATTTCACCACTTTTTACGATTTCTCGATTTTGGTGATTTTCCCTAGTGGTACCCCTAGGGAAATACGTCGGATTTCGATGAAGCCAATTCTCGATGCGTTGTGACCGGAAAGCTTCCAGTAGCTATCCCAATCGAGTTTTCCCGAATTATTGGGCTCGGATCCAAAATTTCACCACTTTTTACGATTTCTTGATTTTGGTGATTTTCCCTAGTGGTACCCCTAGGGAAATCCGTCGGATTCCGACGAAGCCAATTCTCGATGCGTTGTGACCGGCAAGCTTCCAGTAGCTATCCCAATCGAGTTTTCCCGAATTATTGGGCTCGGATCAAAAATTTCACCACTTTTTACGATTTCTCGATTTTGGTGATTTTCCCTAGTGGTACCCCTAGGGAAATCCGTAAAAATTCGTCGGATTTCGACGAAGCCAATTCTCGATGCGTTGTGACCGGCAAGCTTCCAGTAGCTATCCCAATCGAGTTTTCCCGAATTATTGGGCTCGGATCCAAAATTTCACCACTTTTTACGATTTCTCGATTTTGGTGATTTTCCCTAGTGGTACCCCTAGGGAAATCCGTAAAAATTCGTCGAATTCCGACGAAGCCAATTCTCGATGCGTTGTGACCGGCAAGCTTCCAGTAGCTATCCCAATCGAGTTTTCCCGAATTATTGGGCTCGGATCCAAAATTTCACCACTTTTTACGATTTCTCGATTTTGGTGATTTTCCCTAGTGGTACCCCTAGGGAAATCCGTCAGATTCCGACGAAGCCAATTCTCGATGCGTTGTGACCGGCAAGCTTCCAGTAGCTATCCCAATCGAGTTTTCCCGAATTATTGGGCTCGGATCCAAAATTTCACCACTTTTTACGATTTCTCGATTTTGGTGATTTTCCCTAGTGGTACCTCTAGGGAAATCCGTAAAAATTCGTCGGATTCCGACGAAACCAATTCTCGATGCGTTGTGACCGGCAAGCTTCTAGTAGCTATCCCAATCGAGTTTTCCCGAATTATTGGGCTCGGATCCAAAATTTTACCACTTTTTATGATTTCTCGATTTTGGTGATTTTCACTAGTGGTACCCCTAGGGAAATCCGTCGGATTCCGACGAAGCCAATTCTCGATGCGTTGTGACCGGAAAGCTTCCAGTAGCTATCCCAATCGAGTTTTCCCGAATTATTGGGCTCGGATCCAAAATTTCACCACTTTTTACGATTTCTTGATTTTGGTGATTTTCCCTAGTGGTACCCCTAGGGAAATCCGTCGGATTCCGACGAAGCCAATTCTCGATGCGTTGTGACCGGAAAGCTTCCAGTAGCTATCCTAATCGAGTTTTCCCGAATTATTGGGCTCGGATCCAAAATTTCACCACTTTTTACGATTTCTCGATTTTGGTGATTTTCCCTAGTGGTACCCCTAGGGAAATACGTCGGATTCCGATGAAGCCAATTCTCGATGCGTTGTGACCGGAAAGCTTCCAGTAGCTATCCCAATCGAGTTTTCCCGAATTATTGGGCTCGGATCCAAAATTTCACCACTTTTTACGATTTCTTGATTTTGGTGATTTTCCCTAGTGGTACCCCTAGGGAAATCCGTCGGATTCCGACGAAGCCAATTCTCGATGCGTTGTGACCGGCAAGCTTCCAGTAGCTATCCCAATCGAGTTTTCCCGAATTATTAGGCTCGGATCAAAAATTTCACCACTTTTTACGATTTCTCGATTTTGGTGATTTTCCCTAGTGGTACCCCTAGGGAAATCCGTAAAAATTCGTCGGATTTCGACGAAGCCAATTCTCGATGCGTTGTGACCGGCAAGCTTCCAGTAGCTATCCCAATCGAGTTTTCCCGAATTATTGGGCTCGGATCCAAAATTTCACCACTTTTTACGATTTTTCGATTTTGGTGATTTTCCCTAGTGGTACCCCTAGGGAAATCCGTAAAAATTCGTCGAATTCCGACGAAGCCAATTCTCGATGCGTTGTGACCGGCAAGCTTCCAGTAGCTATCCCAATCGAGTTTTCCCGAATTATTGGGCTCGGATCCAAAATTTCACCACTTTTTACGATTTCTCGATTTTGGTGATTTTCCCTAGTGGTACCCCTAGGGAAATCCGTCAGATTCCGACGAAGCCAATTCTCGATGCGTTGTGACCGGCAAGCTTCCAGTAGCTATCCCAATTGAGTTTTCCCGAATTATTGGGCTCGGATCCAAAATTTCACCACTTTTTACGATTTCTCGATTTTGGTGATTTTCCCTAGTGGTACCCCTAGGGAAATCCGTAAAAATTCGTCGAATTCCGACGAAGCCAATTCTCGATGCGTTGTGACCGGCAAGCTTCCAGTAGCTATCCCAATCGAGTTTTCCCGAATTATTGGGCTCGGATCCAAAATTTCACCACTTTTTACGATTTCTCGATTTTGGTGATTTTCCCTAGTGGTACCCCTAGGGAAATCCGTCAGATTCCGACGAAGCCAATTCTCGATGCGTTGTGACCGGCAAGCTTCCAGTAGCTATCCCAATTGAGTTTTCCCGAATTATTGGGCTCGGATCCAAAATTTCACCACTTTTTACGATTTCTCGATTTTGGAGATTTTCCCTAGTGGTACCTCTAGGGAAATCCGTAAAAATTCGTCGGATTCCGACGAAACCAATTCTCGATGCGTTGTGACCGGCAAGCTTCCATTAGCTATCCCAATCGAGTTTTCCCGAATTATTGGGCTCGGATCCAAAATTTCACCACTTTTTACGATTTCTCGATTTTGGTGATTTTCCCTAGTGGTACCCCTAGGGAAATCCGTAAAATTTCGTCGGATTCCGACGAAGTCAATTCTCAATGCGTTGTGACCGGCAAGCTTCCAGTAGCTATCCCAATCGAGTTTTCCCTAATTATTGGGCTCGGATCAAAAATTTCACCACTTTTTACGATTTCTCGATTTTGGTGATTTTCCATAGTGGTACCCCTAGGGAAATCCGTAAAAATTCGTCGGATTCCGACGAAGCCAATTCTCGATGCGTTGTGACCGGCAAGCTTCCAGTAGCTATCCCAATCGAGTTTTCCCGAATTATTGGGCTCGGATCCAAAATTTCACCACTTTTTACGATTTCTCGATTTTGGTGATTTTCCCTAGTGGTACCCTTAGGGAAATCCGTAAAAATTCGTCGGATTCCGACGAAGCCAATTCTCGATGCGTTGTGACCGGCAAGCTTCCAGTAGCTATCCCAATCGAGTTTTCCCGAATTATTGGGCTCGGATCCAAAATTTCACCACTTTTTACGATTTCTCGATTTTGGTGATTTTCCCTAGTGGTACCCCTAGGGAAATCCGTAAAAATTCGTCGGATTCCGACGAAGCCAATTCTCGATGCGTTGTGACTGGCAAGCTTCCAGTAGCTATCCCAATCGAGTTTTCCCGAATTATTGGGCTCGGATCCAAAATTTCACCACTTTTTACGATTTCTCGATTTTGGTGATTTTCCCTAGTGGTACCCCTAGGGAAATCCGTAAAAATTCGTCGGATTTCGACGAAGCCAATTCTCGATGCGTTGTGACCGGCAAGCTTCCAGTAGCTATCCCAATCGATTTTTCCCGAATTATTGGGCTCGGATCCAAAATTTCACCACTTTTTACTATTTCTCGATTTTGGTGATTTTCCCTAGTGGTACCCCTAGGGAAATTCGTCGGATTGCGACGTATCCAATTCTCGATGCGTTATGACCAGCAAGCTTCCAGTAGCTATCCCAATAGAGTTTTCCCTAATTATTGGGCTCATGATCCAAAATTTAACCACTTTTTACGATTTCTCGATTTTGGTGATTTTCCCTAGTGGTACCCCTAGGGAAATTAGTCGGATTCCGACGTATCCAATTCTCGATGCGTTGTGACCAGCAAGCTTCCAGTAGCTATCCCAATCGAGTTTTCCCTAATTATTGGGCTCGGATCCAAAATTTCACCACTTTTTACGATTTCTCGATTTTGGTGATTTTCCATAGTGGTACCCCTAGGGAAATCCGTAAAAATTCGTCGGATTCCGACGAAGCCAATTCTCGATGCGTTGTGACCGGCAAGCTTCCAGTAGCTATCCCAATCGAGTTTTCCCGAATTATTGGGCTCGGATCAAAAATTTCACCACTTTTTACGATTTCTCGATTTTGGTGATTTTCCCTAGTGGTACCCCTAGGGAAATCCGTAAAAATTCGTCGGATTTCAACGAAGCCAATTCTCGATGCGTTGTGACCGGCAAGCTTCCAGTAGCTATCCCAATCGAGTTTTCACGAATTATTGGGCTCGGATCCAAAATTTCACCACTTTTTACGATTTCTCGATTTTGGTGATTTTCCCTAGTGGTACCCCTAGGGAAATCCGTAAAATTTCGTCGGATTCCGACGAAGTCAATTCTCAATGCGTTGTGACCGGCAAGCTTCCAGTAGCTATCCCAATCGAGTTTTCCCGAATTATTGGGCTCGGATCCAAAATTTCACCACTTTTTACGATTTCTCGATTTTGGTGATTTTCCCTAGTGGTACCCCTAGGGAAATCCGTAAAATTTCGTCGGATTCCGACGAAGTCAATTCTCAATGCGTTGTGACCGGCAAGCTTCCAGTAGCTATCCCAATCGAGTTTTCCCTAATTATTGGGCTCGGATCAAAAATTTCACCACTTTTTACGATTTCTCGATTTTGGTGATTTTCCATAGTGGTACCCCTAGGGAAATCCGTAAAAATTCGTCGGATTCCGACGAAGCCAATTCTCGATGCGTTGTGACCGGAAAGCTTCCAGTAGCTATCCCAATCGAGTTTTCCCGAATTATTGGGCTCGGATCCAAAATTTCACCACTTTTTACGATTTCTCGATTTTGGTGATTTTCCCTAGTGGTACCCCTAGGGAAATCCGTAAAATTTCGTCGGATTCCGACGAAGTCAATTCTCAATGCGTTGTGACCGGCAAGCTTCCAGTAGCTATCCCAATCGAGTTTTCCCTAATTATTGGGCTCGGATCAAAAATTTCACCACTTTTTACGATTTCTCGATTTTGGTGATTTTCCATAGTGGTACCCCTAGGGAAATCCGTAAAAATTCGTCGGATTCCGACGAAGCCAATTCTCGATGCGTTGTGACCGGCAAGCTTCCAGTAGCTATCCCAATCGAGTTTTCCCGAATTATTGGGCTCGGATCCAAAATTTCACCACTTTTTACGATTTCTCGATTTTGGTGATTTTCCCTAGTGGTACCCTTAGGGAAATCCGTAAAAATTCGTCGGATTCCGACGAAGCCAATTCTCGATGCGTTGTGACCGGCAAGCTTCCAGTAGCTATCCCAATCGAGTTTTCCCGAATTATTGGGCTCGGATCCAAAATTTCACCACTTTTTACGATTTCTCGATTTTGGTGATTTTCCCTAGTGGTACCCCTAGGGAAATCCGTAAAATTTCGTCGGATTCCGACGAAGTCAATTCTCAATGCGTTGTGACCGGCAAGCTTCCAGTAGCTATCCCAATCGAGTTTTCCCTAATTATTGGGCTCGGATCAAAAATTTCACCACTTTTTACGATTTCTCGATTTTGGTGATTTTCCATAGTGGTACCCCTAGGGAAATCCGTAAAAATTCGTCGGATTCCGACGAAGCCAATTCTCGATGCGTTGTGACCGGCAAGCTTCCAGTAGCTATCCCAATCGAGTTTTCCCGAATTATTGGGCTCGGATCCAAAATTTCACCACTTTTTACGATTTCTCGATTTTGGTGATTTTCCCTAGTGGTACCCTTAGGGAAATCCGTAAAAATTCGTCGGATTCCGACGAAGCCAATTCTCGATGCGTTGTGACCGGCAAGCTTCCAGTAGCTATCCCAATCGAGTTTTCCCGAATTATTGGGCTCGGATCCAAAATTTCACCACTTTTTACGATTTCTCGATTTTGGTGATTTTCCCTAGTGGTACCCCTAGGGAAATCCGTAAAAATTCGTCGGATTCCGACGAAGCCAATTCTCGATGCGTTGTGACTGGCAAGCTTCCAGTAGCTATCCCAATCGAGTTTTCCCGAATTATTGGGCTCGGATCCAAAATTTCACCACTTTTTACGATTTCTCGATTTTGGTGATTTTCCCTAGTGGTACCCCTAGGGAAATCCGTAAAAATTCGTCGGATTTCGACGAAGCCAATTCTCGATGCGTTGTGACCGGCAAGCTTCCAGTAGCTATCCCAATCGATTTTTCCCGAATTATTGGGCTCGGATCCAAAATTTCACCACTTTTTACTATTTCTCGATTTTGGTGATTTTCCCTAGTGGTACCCCTAGGGAAATTCGTCGGATTGCGACGTATCCAATTCTCGATGCGTTATGACCAGCAAGCTTCCAGTAGCTATCCCAATAGAGTTTTCCCTAATTATTGGGCTCATGATCCAAAATTTAACCACTTTTTACGATTTCTCGATTTTGGTGATTTTCCCTAGTGGTACCCCTAGGGAAATTAGTCGGATTCCGACGTATCCAATTCTCGATGCGTTGTGACCAGCAAGCTTCCAGTAGCTATCCCAATCGAGTTTTCCCTAATTATTGGGCTCGGATCCAAAATTTCACCACTTTTTACGATTTCTCGATTTTGGTGATTTTCCATAGTGGTACCCCTAGGGAAATCCGTAAAAATTCGTCGGATTCCGACGAAGCCAATTCTCGATGCGTTGTGACCGGCAAGCTTCCAGTAGCTATCCCAATCGAGTTTTCCCGAATTATTGGGCTCGGATCAAAAATTTCACCACTTTTTACGATTTCTCGATTTTGGTGATTTTCCCTAGTGGTACCCCTAGGGAAATCCGTAAAAATTCGTCGGATTTCAACGAAGCCAATTCTCGATGCGTTGTGACCGGCAAGCTTCCAGTAGCTATCCCAATCGAGTTTTCACGAATTATTGGGCTCGGATCCAAAATTTCACCACTTTTTACGATTTCTCGATTTTGGTGATTTTCCCTAGTGGTACCCCTAGGGAAATCCGTAAAATTTCGTCGGATTCCGACGAAGTCAATTCTCAATGCGTTGTGACCGGCAAGCTTCCAGTAGCTATCCCAATCGAGTTTTCCCGAATTATTGGGCTCGGATCCAAAATTTCACCACTTTTTACGATTTCTCGATTTTGGTGATTTTCCCTAGTGGTACCCCTAGGGAAATCCGTAAAATTTCGTCGGATTCCGACGAAGTCAATTCTCAATGCGTTGTGACCGGCAAGCTTCCAGTAGCTATCCCAATCGAGTTTTCCCTAATTATTGGGCTCGGATCAAAAATTTCACCACTTTTTACGATTTCTCGATTTTGGTGATTTTCCATAGTGGTACCCCTAGGGAAATCCGTAAAAATTCGTCGGATTCCGACGAAGCCAATTCTCGATGCGTTGTGACCGGAAAGCTTCCAGTAGCTATCCCAATCGAGTTTTCCCGAATTATTGGGCTCGGATCCAAAATTTCACCACTTTTTACGATTTCTCGATTTTGGTGATTTTCCCTAGTGGTACCCCTAGGGAAATCCGTAAAATTTCGTCGGATTCCGACGAAGTCAATTCTCAATGCGTTGTGACCGGCAAGCTTCCAGTAGCTATCCCAATCGAGTTTTCCCTAATTATTGGGCTCGGATCAAAAATTTCACCACTTTTTACGATTTCTCGATTTTGGTGATTTTCCATAGTGGTACCCCTAGGGAAATCCGTAAAAATTCGTCGGATTCCGACGAAGCCAATTCTCGATGCGTTGTGACCGGCAAGCTTCCAGTAGCTATCCCAATCGAGTTTTCCCGAATTATTGGGCTCGGATCCAAAATTTCACCACTTTTTACGATTTCTCGATTTTGGTGATTTTCCCTAGTGGTACCCTTAGGGAAATACGTAAAAATTCGTCGGATTCCGACGAAGCCAATTCTCGATGCGTTGTGACCGGCAAGCTTCCAGTAGCTATCCCAATCGAGTTTTCCCGAATTATTGGGCTCGGATCCAAAATTTCACCACTTTTTACGATTTCTCGATTTTGGTGATTTTCCCTAGTGGTACCCCTAGGGAAATCCGTAAAATTTCGTCGGATTCCGACGAAGTCAATTCTCAATGCGTTGTGACCGGCAAGCTTCCAGTAGCTATCCCAATCGAGTTTTCCCTAATTATTGGGCTCGGATCAAAAATTTCACCACTTTTTACGATTTCTCGATTTTGGTGATTTTCCATAGTGGTACCCCTAGGGAAATCCGTAAAAATTCGTCGGATTCCGACGAAGCCAATTCTCGATGCGTTGTGACCGGCAAGCTTCCAGTAGCTATCCCAATCGAGTTTTCCCGAATTATTGGGCTCGGATCCAAAATTTCACCACTTTTTACGATTTCTCGATTTTGGTGATTTTCCCTAGTGGTACCCTTAGGGAAATCCGTAAAAATTCGTCGGATTCCGACGAAGCCAATTCTCGATGCGTTGTGACCGGCAAGCTTCCAGTAGCTATCCCAATCGAGTTTTCCCGAATTATTGGGCTCGGATCCAAAATTTCACCACTTTTTACGATTTCTCGATTTTGGTGATTTTCCCTAGTGGTACCCCTAGGGAAATCCGTAAAAATTCGTCGGATTCCGACGAAGCCAATTCTCGATGCGTTGTGACTGGCAAGCTTCCAGTAGCTATCCCAATCGAGTTTTCCCGAATTATTGGGCTCGGATCCAAAATTTCACCACTTTTTACGATTTCTCGATTTTGGTGATTTTCCCTAGTGGTACCCCTAGGGAAATCCGTAAAAATTCGTCGGATTTCGACGAAGCCAATTCTCGATGCGTTGTGACCGGCAAGCTTCCAGTAGCTATCCCAATCGATTTTTCCCGAATTATTGGGCTCGGATCCAAAATTTCACCACTTTTTACTATTTCTCGATTTTGGTGATTTTCCCTAGTGGTACCCCTAGGGAAATTCGTCGGATTGCGACGTATCCAATTCTCGATGCGTTATGACCAGCAAGCTTCCAGTAGCTATCCCAATAGAGTTTTCCCTAATTATTGGGCTCATGATCCAAAATTTAACCACTTTTTACGATTTCTCGATTTTGGTGATTTTCCCTAGTGGTACCCCTAGGGAAATTAGTCGGATTCCGACGTATCCAATTCTCGATGCGTTGTGACCAGCAAGCTTCCAGTAGCTATCCCAATCGAGTTTTCCCTAATTATTGGGCTCGGATCCAAAATTTCACCACTTTTTACGATTTCTCGATTTTGGTGATTTTCCATAGTGGTACCCCTAGGGAAATCCGTAAAAATTCGTCGGATTCCGACGAAGCCAATTCTCGATGCGTTGTGACCGGCAAGCTTCCAGTAGCTATCCCAATCGAGTTTTCCCGAATTATTGGGCTCGGATCAAAAATTTCACCACTTTTTACGATTTCTCGATTTTGGTGATTTTCCCTAGTGGTACCCCTAGGGAAATCCGTAAAAATTCGTCGGATTTCAACGAAGCCAATTCTCGATGCGTTGTGACCGGCAAGCTTCCAGTAGCTATCCCAATCGAGTTTTCACGAATTATTGGGCTCGGATCCAAAATTTCACCACTTTTTACGATTTCTCGATTTTGGTGATTTTCCCTAGTGGTACCCCTAGGGAAATCCGTAAAATTTCGTCGGATTCCGACGAAGTCAATTCTCAATGCGTTGTGACCGGCAAGCTTCCAGTAGCTATCCCAATCGAGTTTTCCCGAATTATTGGGCTCGGATCCAAAATTTCACCACTTTTTACGATTTCTCGATTTTGGTGATTTTCCCTAGTGGTACCCCTAGGGAAATCCGTAAAATTTCGTCGGATTCCGACGAAGTCAATTCTCAATGCGTTGTGACCGGCAAGCTTCCAGTAGCTATCCCAATCGAGTTTTCCCTAATTATTGGGCTCGGATCAAAAATTTCACCACTTTTTACGATTTCTCGATTTTGGTGATTTTCCATAGTGGTACCCCTAGGGAAATCCGTAAAAATTCGTCGGATTCCGACGAAGCCAATTCTCGATGCGTTGTGACCGGCAAGCTTCCAGTAGCTATCCCAATCGAGTTTTCCCGAATTATTGGGCTCGGATCCAAAATTTCACCACTTTTTACGATTTCTCGATTTTGGTGATTTTCCCTAGTGGTACCCTTAGGGAAATCCGTAAAAATTCGTCGGATTCCGACGAAAATCAATTCTCGATGCGTTGTGACCGGCAAGCTTCCAGTAGCTATCCCAATCGAGTTTTCCCGAATTATTGGGCTCGGATCCAAAATTTCACCACTTTTTACGATTTCTCGATTTTGGTGATTTTCCCTAGTGGTACCCCTAGGGAAATCCGTAAAATTTCGTCGGATTCCGACGAAGTCAATTCTCAATGCGTTGTGACCGGCAAGCTTCCAGTAGCTATCCCAATCGAGTTTTCCCTAATTATTGGGCTCGGATCAAAAATTTCACCACTTTTTACGATTTCTCGATTTTGGTGATTTTCCATAGTGGTACCCCTAGGGAAATCCGTAAAAATTCGTCGGATTCCGACGAAGCCAATTCTCGATGCGTTGTGACCGGCAAGCTTCCAGTAGCTATCCCAATCGAGTTTTCCCGAATTATTGGGCTCGGATCCAAAATTTCACCACTTTTTACGATTTCTCGATTTTGGTGATTTTCCCTAGTGGTACCCTTAGGGAAATCCGTAAAAATTCGTCGGATTCCGACGAAGCCAATTCTCGATGCGTTGTGACCGGCAAGCTTCCAGTAGCTATCCCAATCGAGTTTTCCCGAATTATTGGGCTCGGATCCAAAATTTCACCACTTTTTACGATTTCTCAATTTTGGTGATTTTCCCTAGTGGTACCCCTAGGGAAATCCGTAAAAATTCGTCGGATTCCGACGAAGCCAATTCTCGATGCGTTGTGACTGGCAAGCTTCCAGTAGCTATCCCAATCGAGTTTTCCCGAATTATTGGGCTCGGATCCAAAATTTCACCACTTTTTACGATTTCTCGATTTTGGTGAT
This sequence comes from Excoecaria cochinchinensis, assembly GCA_947683425.1. Classification (NCBI taxonomy): domain Eukaryota; kingdom Viridiplantae; phylum Streptophyta; class Magnoliopsida; order Malpighiales; family Euphorbiaceae; genus Excoecaria; species Excoecaria cochinchinensis. Next base: position 24,426 of record CANTUQ010000191.1, read on the forward strand.
TTTCCCTAGTGGTACCCCTAGGGAAATCCGTAAAAATTCGTCGGATTTCGACGAAGCCAATTCTCGATGCGTTGTGACCGGCAAGCTTCCAGTAGCTATCCCAATCGATTTTTCCCGAATTATTGGGCTCGGATCCAAAATTTCACCACTTTTTACTATTTCTCGATTTTGGTGATTTTCCCTAGTGGTACCCCTAGGGAAATTCGTCGGATTGCGACGTATCCAATTCTCGATGCGTTGTGACCAGCAAGCTTCCAGTAGCTATCCCAATAGAGTTTTCCCTAATTATTGGGCTCGGATCCAAAATTTAACCACTTTTTACGATTTCTCGATTTTGGTGATTTTCCCTAGTGGTACCCCTAGGGAAATTAGTCGGATTCCGACGTATCCAATTCTCGATGCGTTGTGACCAGCAAGCTTCCAGTAGCTATCCCAATCGAGTTTTCCCTAATTATTGGGCTCGGATCCAAAATTTCACCACTTTTTACGATTTCTCGATTTTGGTGATTTTCCATAGTGGTACCCCTAGGGAAATCCGTAAAAATTCGTCGGATTCCGACGAAGCCAATTCTCGATGCGTTGTGACCGGCAAGCTTCCAGTAGCTATCCCAATCGAGTTTTCCCGAATTATTGGGCTCGGATCAAAAATTTCACCACTTTTTACGATTTCTCGATTTTGGTGATTTTCCCTAGTGGTACCCCTAGGGAAATCCGTAAAAATTCGTCGGATTTCAACGAAGCCAATTCTCGATGCGTTGTGACCGGCAAGCTTCCAGTAGCTATCCCAATCGAGTTTTCACGAATTATTGGGCTCGGATCAAAAATTTCACCAATTTTTACGATTTCTCGATTTTGGTGATTTTCCCTAGTGGTACCCCTAGGAAAATCCGTAAAAATTCGTCGGATTCCGACGAAGCCAATTCTCGATGCGTTGTGACCGGAAAGCTTCCAGTAGCTATCCCAATCTAGTTTTCCCGAATTATTGGGCTCGGATCCAAAATTTCACCACTTTTTACGATTTCTCGATTTTGGTGATTTTCCCTAGTGGTACCCCTAGGGAAATCCGTAAAAATTCGTCGGATTCCGACGAAGCCAATTCTCGATGCGTTGTGACCGGCAAGCTTCCAGTAGCTATCCCAATCGAGTTTTCCCGAATTATTGGGCTCGGATCCAAAATTTCACCACTTTTTACGATTTCTCGATTTTGGTGATTTTCCCTAGTGGTACCCCTAGGGAAATCCGTAAAAATTCGTCGGATTCCGACGAAGCCAATTCTCGATGCGTTGTGACCGGCAAGCTTCCAGTAGCTATCCCAATCAAGTTTTCCCTAATTATTGGGCTCGGATCCAAAATTTAACCACTTTTTACGATTTCTCGATTTTGGTGATTTTCCATAGTGGTACGCCTAGGGAAATCCGTAAAAATTCGTCGGATTTCGACGAAGCCAATTCTCGATGCGTTGTGACCGGCAAGCTTCCAGTAGCTATCCCAATCGAGTTTTCCCGAATTATTGGGCTCGGATCAAAAATTTTACCACTTTTTACGATTTCTCGATTTTGGTGATTTTCCCTTGTGGTACCCCTAGGGAAATTCGTCGGATTCCGACGAAGCCAATTCTCGATTCGTTGTGACCGGCAAGCTTCCAGTAGCTATCCCAATCGATTTTTCCCGAATTATTGGGCTCGGATCCAAAATTTCACCACTTTTTACGATTTCTCGATTTTGGTGATTTTCCCTAGTGGTACCCCTAGGAAAATTCGTCGGATTTATCAAATTCTCGATGCGTTGTGACCAGCAAGCTTCCAGTAGCTATCCCAATCAAGTTTTCCCTAATTATTGGGCTCGGATCCAAAATTTCACCACTTTTTACGATTTCTCGATTTTGGTGATTTTCCATAGTGGTACCCCTAGGGAAATCCGTAAAAATTCGTCGGATTCCGACGAAGCCAATTCTCGATGCGTTGTGACCGGCAAGCTTCCAGTAGCTATCCCAATCGAGTTTTCCCGAATTATTGGGCTCGGATCCAAAATTTCACCACTTTTTACGATTTCTCGATTTTGGTGATTTTCCCTAGTGGTACCCTTAGGGAAATCCGTAAAAATTCGTCGGATTCCGACGAAGCCAATTCTCGATGCGTTGTGACCGGAAAGCTTCCAGTAGCTATCCCAATCGAGTTTTCCCGAATTATTGGGCTCGGATCCAAAATTTCACCACTTTTTACGATTTCTCGATTTTGGTGATTTTCCCTAGTGGTACCCCTAGGGAAATCCGTAAAAATTCGTCGGATTCCGACGAAGCCAATTCTCGATGCGTTGTGACCGGCAAGCTTCCAGTAGCTATCCCAATCGAGTTTTCCCGAATTATTGGGCTCGGATCCAAAATTTCACCACTTTTTACGATTTCTCAATTTTGGTGATTTTCCCTAGTGGTACCCCTAGGGAAATCCGTAAAAATTCGTCGGATTCCGACGAAGCCAATTCTCGATGCGTTGTGACCGGCAAGCTTCCAGTAGCTATCCCAATCAAGTTTTCCCTAATTATTGGGCTCAGATCCAAAATTTCACCACTTTTTACGATTTCTCGATTTTGGTGATTTTCCATAGTGGTACGCCTAGGGAAATCCGTAAAAATTCGTCGGATTTCGACGAAGCCAATTCTCGATGCGTTGTGACCGGCAAGCTTCCAGTAGCTATCCCAATCGAGTTTTCCCGAATTATTGGGCTCGGATCAAAAATTTTACCACTTTTTACGATTTCTCGATTTTGGTGATTTTCCCTTGTGGTACCCCTAGGGAAATTCGTCGGATTTCGACGAAGCCAATTCTCGATGCGTTGTGACCGGCAAGCTTCCAGTAGCTATCCCAATCGATTTTTCCCGAATTATTGGGCTCGGATCCAAAATTTCACAACTTTTTACGATTTCTCGATTTTGGTGATTTTCCCTAGTGGTACCCCTAGGAAAATTCGTCGGATTCCGACGTATCCAATTCTCGATGCGTTGTGACCAGCAAGCTTCCAGTAGCTATCCCAATCGAGTTTTCCCTAATTATTGGGCTCGGATCCAAAATTTCACCACTTTTTACGATTTCTCGATTTTGGTGATTTTCCATAGTGGTACCCCTAGGGAAATCCGTAAAAATTCGTCGGATTCCGACGAAGCCAATTCTCGATGCGTTGTGACCGGCAAGCTTCCAGTAGCTATCCCAATCGAGTTTTCCCGAATTATTGGGCTCGGATCCAAAATTTCACCACTTTTTACGATTTCTCGATTTTGGTGATTTGGTACCCTTAGGAAAATCCGTAAAAATTCGTCGGATTCCGACGAAGCCAATTCTCGATGCGTTGTGACCGGAAAGCTTCCAGTAGCTATCCCAATCGAGTTTTCCCGAATTATTGGGCTCGGATCAAAAATTTCACCACTTTTTACGATTTCTCGATTTTGGTGATTTTCCCTAGTGGTACCCCTAGGGAAATCCGTAAACATTCGTCGGATTCCGACGAAGCCAATTCTCGATGCGTTGTGACCGGCAAGCTTCCAGTAGCTATCCCAATCGAGTTTTCCCGAATTATTGGGCTCGGATCCAAAATTTCACCACTTTTTACGATTTCTCGATTTTGGTGATTTTCCCTAGTGGTACCCCTAGGGAAATCCGTAAAAATTCGTCGGATTCCGACGAAGCCAATTCTCGATGCGTTGTGACCGGCAAGCTTCCAGTAGCTATCCCAATCAAGTTTTCCCTAATTATTGGGCTCAGATCCAAAATTTCACCACTTTTTACGATTTCTCGATTTTGGTGATTTTCCATAGTGGTACGCCTAGGGAAATCCGTAAAACTTCGTCGGATTTCGACGAAGCCAATTCTCGATGCGTTGTGACCGGCAAGCTTCCAGTAGCTATCCCAATCGAGTTTTCCCGAATTATTGGGCTCGGATCAAAAATTTTACCACTTTTTACGATTTCTCGATTTTGGTGATTTTCCCTTGTGGTACCCCTAGGGAAATTCGTCGGATTCCGACGAAGCCAATTCTCGATGCGTTGTGACCGGCAAGCTTCCAGTAGCTATCCCAATCGATTTTTCCCGAATTATTGGGCTCGGATCCAAAATTTCACCACTTTTTACGATTTCTCGATTTTGGTGATTTTCCCTAGTGGTACCCCTAGGAAAATTCGTCGGATTCCGACGTATCCAATTCTCGATGCGTTGTGACCAGCAAGCTTCCAGTAGCTATCCCAATCGAGTTTTCCCTAATTATTGGGCTCGGATCCAAAATTTCACCACTTTTTACGATTTCTCGATTTTGGTGATTTTCCATAGTGGTACCCCTAGGGAAATCCGTAAAAATTCGTCGGATTCCGACGAAGCCAATTCTCGATGCGTTGTGACCGGCAAGCTTCCAGTAGCTATCCCAATCGAGTTTTCCCGAATTATTGGGCTCGGATCCAAAATTTCACCACTTTTTACGATTTCTCGATTTTGGTGATTTGGTACCCTTAGGAAAATCCGTAAAAATTCGTCGGATTCCGACGAAGCCAATTCTCGATGCGTTGTGACCGGAAAGCTTCCAGTAGCTATCCCAATCGAGTTTTCCCGAATTATTGGGCTCGGATCAAAAATTTCACCACTTTTTACGATTTCTCGATTTTGGTGATTTTCCCTAGTGGTACCCCTAGGGAAATCCGTAAAAATTCGTCGGATTCCGACGAAGCCAATTCTCGATGCGTTGTGACCGGCAAGCTTCCAGTAGCTATCCCAATCGAGTTTTCCCGAATTATTGGGCTCGGATCCAAAATTTCACCACTTTTTACGATTTCTCGATTTTGGTGATTTTCCCTAGTGGTACCCCTAGGGAAATCCGTAAAAATTCGTCGGATTCCGACGAAGCCAATTCTCGATGCGTTGTGACCGGCAAGCTTCCAGTAGCTATCCCAATCAAGTTTTCCCTAATTATTGGGCTCAGATCCAAAATTTCACCACTTTTTACGATTTCTCGATTTTGGTGATTTTCCATAGTGGTACGCCTAGGGAAATCCGTAAAAATTCGTCGGATTTCGACGAAGCCAATTCTCGATGCGTTGTGACCGGCAAGCTTCCAGTAGCTATCCCAATCGAGTTTTCCCGAATTATTGGGCTCGGATCCAAAATTTCACCACTTTTTACGATTTCTCGATTTTGGTGATTTTCCCTAGTGGTACCCTTAGGGAAATCCGTAAAAATTCGTCGGATTCCGACGAAGCCAATTCTCGATGCGTTGTGACCGGAAAGCTTTAAGTAGCTATCCCAATCGAGTTTTCCCGAATTATTGGGCTCGGATCCAAAATTTCACCACTTTTTACGATTTCTCGATTTTGGTGATTTTCCCTAGTGGTACCCCTAGGGAAATCCGTAAAAATTCGTCGAATTCCGACGAAGCCAATTATCGATGCGTTGTGACCGGCAAGCTTCCAGTAGCTATCCCAATCGAGTTTTCCCGAATTATTGGGCTCGGATCCAAAATTTCACCACTTTTTACGATTTCTCGATTTTGGTGATTTTCCCTAGTGGTACCCCTAGGGAAATCCGTAAAAATTCGTCGGATTCCGACGAAGCCAATTCTCGATGCGTTGTGACCGGCAAGCTTCCAGTAGCTATCCCAATCGAGTTTTCCCTAATTATTGGGCTCGGATCCAAAATTTCACCACTTTTTACGATTTCTCGATTTTGGTGATTTTCCATAGTGGTACGCCTAGGAAAATCCGTAAAAATTCGTCGGATTCCGACGAAGCCAATTCTCGATGCGTTGTGACCGGCAAGCTTCCAGTAGCTATCCCAATCGAGTTTTCCCGAATTATTGGGCTCGGATCAAAAATTTTACCACATTTTACGATTTCTCGATTTTGGTGATTTTCCCTTGTGGTACCCCTAGGGAAATTCGTCGGATTCCGACGAAGCCAATTCTCGATGCGTTGTGACCGGCAAGCTTCCAGTAGCTATCCCAATTGATTTTTCCCGAATTATTGGGCTCGGATCCAAAATTTCACCACTTTTTACGATTTCTCGATTTTGGTGATTTTCCCTAGTGGTACCCCTAGGAAAATTCGTCGGATTCCGACGTATCCAATTCTCGATGCGTTGTGACCAGCAAGCTTCCAGTAGCTATCCCAATCGAGTTTTCCCTAATTATTGGGCTCGGATCCAAAATTTCACCACTTTTTACGATTTCTCGATTTTGGTGATTTTCCATAGTGGTACCCCTAGGGAAATCCGTAAAAATTCGTCGGATTCCGACGAAGCCAATTCTCGATGCGTTGTGACCGGCAAGCTTCCAGTAGCTATCCCAATCGAGTTTTCCCGAATTATTGGGCTCGGATCCAAAATTTCACCACTTTTTACGATTTCTCGATTTTGGTGATTTTCCCTAGTGGCACCCCTAGGGAAATCCGTAAAAATTCGTCGGATTCCGACGAAGCCAATTCTCGATGCGTTGTGACCGGCAAGCTTTCAGTAGCTATCCCAATCGAGTTTTCCCTAATTATTGGGCTCGGATCCAAAATTTCACCACTTTTTACGATTTCTCGATTTTGGTGATTTTCCATAGTGGTACGCCTAGGGAAATCCGTAAAAATTCGTCGGATTTCGACGAAGCCAATTCTCGATGCGTTGTGACCGGAAAGCTTCCAGTAGCTATCCCAATCGAGTTTTCCCGAATTATTGGGCTCGGATCAAAAATTTTACCACTTTTTACGATTTCTCGATTTTGGTGATTTTCCCTTGTGGTACCCCTAGGGAAATTCGTCGGATTCCGACGAAGCCAATTCTCGATGCGTTGTGACCGGCAAGCTTCCAGTAGCTATCCCAATCGATTTTTCCCGAATTATTGGTCTCGGATCCAAAATTTCACCACTTTTTACGATTTCTCGATTTTGGTGATTTTCCCTAGTGGTACCCCTAGGGAAATCCGTAAAAATTCGTCGGATTCTGACGTATCCAATTCTCGATGCGTTGTGACCAGCAAGCTTCCAGTAGCTATCCCAATCGAGTTTTCCCTAATTATTGGGCTCGGATCCAAAATTTCACCACTTTTTACGATTTCTCGATTTTGGTGATTTTCCATAGTGGTACCCCTAGGGAAATCCGTAAAAATTCGTCGGATTCCGACGAAACCAATTCTCGATGCGTTGTGACCGGCAAGCTTCCAGTAGCTATCCCAATCGAGTTTTCCCGAATTATTGGGCTCGGATCCAAAATTTCACCACTTTTTACGATTTCTCGATTTTGGTGATTTTCCCTAGTGGTACCCCTAGGGAAATCCGTAAAAATTCGTCGGATTCCCACGAAGCCAATTCTCGATGCGTTGTGACCGGCAAGCTTCCAGTAGCTATCCCAATCGAGTTTTCCCGAATTATTGGGCTCGGATCCAAAATTTCACCACTTTTTACGATTTCTCGATTTTGGTGATTTTCCCTAGTGGTACCCCTAGGAAAATCCGTAAAAATTCGTCGGATCCCGACGAAGTCAATTCTCGATGCGTTGTGACCGGCAAGCTTCCAGTAGCTATCCCAATCGAGTTTTCCCTAATTATTGGGCTCGGATCCAAAATTTCACCACTTTTTACGATTTCTCGATTTTGGTGATTTTCCATAGTGGTACCCCTAGGGAAATCCGTAAAAATTCGTCGGATTCCGACGAAGCCAATTCTCGATGCGTTGTGACCGGCAAGCTTCCAGTAGCTATCCCAATCGAGTTTTCCCGAATTATTGGGCTCGGATCTAAAATTTCACCACTTTTTACGATTTCTCGATTTTGGTGATTTTCCCTAGTGGTACCCTTAGGGAAATCCGTAAAAATTCGTCGGATTCCGACGAAGCCAATTCTCGATGCGTTGTGACCGGAAAGCTTCCAGTAGCTATCCCAATCGAGTTTTCCCGAATTATTGGGCTCGGATCCAAAATTTCACCACTTTTTACGATTTCTCGATTTTGGTGATTTTCCCTAGTGGTACCCCTAGGGAAATCCGTAAAAATTCGTCGGATTCCGACGAAGCCAATTCTCGATGCGTTGTGACCGGCAAGCTTCCAGTAGCTATCCCAATAGAGTTTTCCCGAATTATTGGGCTCGGATCCAAAATTTCACCACTTTTTACGATTTCTCGATTTTGGTAATTTTCCCTAGTGGTACCCCTAGGGAAATCCGTAAAAATTCGTCGGATTCCGACGAAACCAATTCTCGATGCGTTGTGACCGGTAAGCTTCCAGTAGCTATCCCAATCGAGTTTTCCCTAATTATTGGGCTCGGATCCAAAATTTCACCACTTTTTACGATTTCTCGATTTTGGTGATTTTCCATAGTGGTACGCCTAGGGAAATCCGTAAAAATTCGTCGGATTCCGACGAAGCCAATTCTCGATGCGTTGTGACCGGCAAGCTTCCAGTAGCTATCCCAATCGAGTTTTCCCGAATTATTGGGCTCGGATCAAAAATTTTACCACTTTTTACGATTTCTCGATTTTGGTGATTTTCCCTTGTGGTACCCCTAGGGAAATTCGTCGGATTCCGACGAAGCCAATTCTCGATGCGTTGTGACCGGCAAGCTTCCAGTAGCTATCCCAATCGAGTTTTCCCGAATTATTGGGCTCGGATCCAAAATTTCTCCACTTTTTACGATTTCTCGATTTTGGTGATTTTCCCTAGTGGTACCCCTAGGGAAATCCGAAAAAATTCGTCGGATTCCGATGAAGCCAATTCTCGATGCGTTGTGACCGGCAAGCTTCCAGTAGCTATCCCAATCGAGGTTTCCCGAATTATTTGGCTCGGATCCAAAATTTCACCACTTTTTACGATTTCTCGATTTTGGTGATTTTCCTTAGTGGTACCCCTAAGGAAATCCGTAAAAATTCGTCGGATTCCGACGAAGCCAATTCTCGATGCGTTGTGACCGGAAAGCTTCCAGTAGCTATCCTAATCGAGTTTTTCCGAATTATTGGGCTCGGATCCAAAATTTTACCACTTTTTACGATTTCTCGATTTTGGTGATTTTCCCTTGTGGTACCCCTAGGGAAATTCGTCGGATTCCGACGAAGCCAATTCTCGATGCGTTGTGACCGGCAAGCTTCAAGTAGCTATCCCAATCGATTTTTCCCGAATTATTGGGCTCGGATCCAAAATTTCTCCACTTTTTACGATTTCTCGATTTTGGTGATTTTCCCTAGTGGTACCCCTAGGGAAATCCGTAAAAATTCGTCGGATTTCGACGAAGCCAATTCTCGATGCGTTGTGACCGGCAAGCTTCCAGTAGCTATCCCAATCGATTTTTCCCGAATTATTGGGCTCGGATCCAAAATTTCACCACTTTTTATGATTTCTCGATTTTGGTGATTTTCCCTAGTGGTACCCCTAGGAAAATCCGTAAAAATTCGTCGGATTCCGACGAAGCCAATTCTCGATGCGTTGTGACCGGCAAGCTTCTAGTAGCTATCCCAATCGAGTTTTCCCGAATTATTGGGCTCGGATAAAAAATTTCACCACTTTTTACGATTTCTCGATTTTGGTGATTTTCCCTAGTGGTACCCCTAGGGAAATCCGTAAAAATTCGTCGGATTCCGACGAAACCAATTCTCAATGCGTTGTGACCGGCAAGCTTCCAGTAGCTATCCCAATCGAGTTTTCCCGAATTATTGGGCTCGGATCCAAAATTTCACCACTTTTTACGATTTCTCGATTTTGGTGATTTTCCCTAGTGGTACCCCTAGGGAAATCCGTAAAAATTCGTCGGATTCCGACGAAGCCAATTCTCGATGCGTTGTGACCGGCAAGCTTCCAGTAGCTATCCCAATCGAGTTTTCCCGAATTATTGGGCTCGGATCCAAAATTTCACCACTTTTTACGATTTCTCGATTTTGGTGATTTTCCCTAGTGGTACCCCTAGGGAAATCCGTAAAAATTTGTCGGATTCCGACGAAGCCAATTCTCGATGCGTTGTGACCGGCAAGCTTCCAGTAGCTATCCCAATCGAGTTTTCCCGAATTATTGGGCTCGAATCCAAAATTTCACCACTTTTTACGATTTCTCGATTTTGGTGATTTTCCCTAGTGGTACCCCTAGGGAAATCCGTAAAAATTCGTCGGATTCCGACGAAGCCAATTCTCGATGCGTTGTGACCGGCAAGCTTCTAGTAGCTATCCCAATCGAGTTTTCCCGAATTATTGGGCTCGGATCCAAAATTTCACCACTTTTTATGATTTCTCGATTTTGGTGATTTTCCCTAGTGGTACCCCTAGGGAAATCCGTAAAAATTCGTCGGATTCCGACGAAGCCAATTCTCGATGCGTTGTGACCGGCAAGCTTCCAGTAGCTATCCCAATCGAGTTTTCACGAATTATTGGGCTCGGATCCAAAATTTTACCACTTTTTACGATTTCTCGATTTTGGTGATTTTCCATAGTGGTACCCCTAGGGAAATCCGTAAAAATTCGTCGGATTCCGACGAAGCCAATTCTCGATGCGTTGTGACCGGCAAGCTTCCAGTAGCTATCCCAATCGAGTTTTCCCGAATTATTGGGCTCGGATCTAAAATTTCACCACTTTTTACGATTTCTCGATTTTGGTGATTTTCCCTAGTGGTACCCTTAGGGAAATCCGTAAAAATTCGTCGGATTCCGACGAAGCCAATTCTCGATGCGTTGTGACCGGAAAGCTTCCAGTAGCTATCCCAATCGAGTTTTCCCGAATTATTGGGCTCGGATCCAAAATTTCACCACTTTTTACGATTTCTCGATTTTGGTGATTTTCCCTAGTGGTACCCCTAGGGAAATCCGTAAAAATTCGTCGGATTCCGACGAAGCCAATTCTCGATGCGTTGTGACCGGCAAGCTTCCAGTAGCTATCCCAATAGAGTTTTCCCGAATTATTGGGCTCGGATCAAAAATTTCACCACTTTTTACGATTTCTCGATTTTGGTAATTTTCCCTAGTGGTACCCCTAGGGAAATCCGTAAAAATTCGTCGGATTCCGACGAAACCAATTCTCGATGCGTTGTGACCGGTAAGCTTCCAGTAGCTATCCCAATCGAGTTTTCCCTAATTATTGGGCTCGGATCCAAAATTTCACCACTTTTTACGATTTCTCGATTTTGGTGATTTTCCATAGTGGTACGCCTAGGGAAATCCGTAAAAATTCGTCGGATTCCGACGAAGCCAATTCTCGATGCGTTGTGACCGGCAAGCTTCCAGTAGCTATCCCAATCGAGTTTTCCCGAATTATTGGGCTCGGATCAAAAATTTTACCACTTTTTACGATTTCTCGATTTTGGTGATTTTCCCTTGTGGTACCCCTAGGGAAATTCGTCGGATTCCGACGAAGCCAATTCTCGATGCGTTGTGACCGGCAAGCTTCCAGTAGCTATCCCAATCGAGTTTTCCCGAATTATTGGGCTCGGATCCAAAATTTCTCCACTTTTTACGATTTCTCGATTTTGGTGATTTTCCCTAGTGGTACCCCTAGGGAAATCCGAAAAAATTCGTCGGATTCCGATGAAGCCAATTCTCGATGCGTTGTGACCGGCAAGCTTCCAGTAGCTATCCCAATCGAGGTTTCCCGAATTATTTGGCTCGGATCCAAAATTTCACCACTTTTTACGATTTCTCGATTTTGGTGATTTTCCTTAGTGGTACCCCTAAGGAAATCCGTAAAAATTCGTCGGATTCCGACGAAGCCAATTCTCGATGCGTTGTGACCGGAAAGCTTCCAGTAGCTATCCTAATCGAGTTTTTCCGAATTATTGGGCTCGGATCAAAAATTTTACCACTTTTTACGATTTCTCGATTTTGGTGATTTTCCCTTGTGGTACCCCTAGGGAAATTCGTCGGATTCCGACGAAGCCAATTCTCGATGCGTTGTGACCGGCAAGCTTCAAGTAGCTATCCCAATCGATTTTTCCCGAATTATTGGGCTCGGATCCAAAATTTCTCCACTTTTTACGATTTCTCGATTTTGGTGATTTTCCCTAGTGGTACCCCTAGGGAAATCCGTAAAAATTCGTCGGATTTCGACGAAGCCAATTCTCGATGCGTTGTGACCGGCAAGCTTCCAGTAGCTATCCCAATCGATTTTTCCCGAATTATTGGGCTCGGATCCAAAATTTCACCACTTTTTATGATTTCTCGATTTTGGTGATTTTCCCTAGTGGTACCCCTAGGAAAATCCGTAAAAATTCGTCGGATTCCGACGAAGCCAATTCTCGATGCGTTGTGACCGGCAAGCTTCTAGTAGCTATCCCAATCGAGTTTTCCCGAATTATTGGGCTCGGATAAAAAATTTCACCACTTTTTACGATTTCTCGATTTTGGTGATTTTCCCTAGTGGTACCCCTAGGGAAATCCGTAAAAATTCGTCGGATTCCGACGAAACCAATTCTCAATGCGTTGTGACCGGCAAGCTTCCAGTAGCTATCCCAATCGAGTTTTCCCGAATTATTGGGCTCGGATCCAAAATTTCACCACTTTTTACGATTTCTCGATTTTGGTGATTTTCCCTAGTGGTACCCCTAGGGAAATCCGTAAAAATTCGTCGGATTCCGACGAAGCCAATTCTCGATGCGTTGTGACCGGCAAGCTTCCAGTAGCTATCCCAATCGAGTTTTCCCGAATTATTGGGCTCGGATCCAAAATTTCACCACTTTTTACGATTTCTCGATTTTGGTGATTTTCCCTAGTGGTACCCCTAGGGAAATCCGTAAAAATTTGTCGGATTCCGACGAAGCCAATTCTCGATGCGTTGTGACCGGCAAGCTTCCAGTAGCTATCCCAATCGAGTTTTCCCGAATTATTGGGCTCGAATCCAAAATTTCACCACTTTTTACGATTTCTCGATTTTGGTGATTTTCCCTAGTGGTACCCCTAGGGAAATCCGTAAAAATTCGTCGGATTCCGACGAAGCCAATTCTCGATGCGTTGTGACCGGCAAGCTTCTAGTAGCTATCCCAATCGAGTTTTCCCGAATTATTGGGCTCGGATCCAAAATTTCACCACTTTTTATGATTTCTCGATTTTGGTGATTTTCCCTAGTGGTACCCCTAGGGAAATCCGTAAAAATTCGTCGGATTCCGACGAAGCCAATTCTCGATGCGTTGTGACCGGCAAGCTTCCAGTAGCTATCCCAATCGAGTTTTCACGAATTATTGGGCTCGGATCCAAAATTTTACCACTTTTTACGATTTCTCGATTTTGGTGATTTTCCCTAGTGGTACCCCTAGGAAAATCCGTAAAAATTCGTTGGATTCCGACGAAGCCAATTCTCGATGCGTTGTGACCGGCAAGCTTCTAGTAGCTATCCCAATCGAGTTTTCCCGAATTATTGGGCTCGGATCCAAAATTTCACCACTTTTTATGATTTCTCGATTTTGGTGATTTTCCCTAGTGGTACCCCTAAGGAAATCCGTAAAAATTCGTCGGATTCCGACGAAACCAATTCTCGATGCGTTGTGACCGGCAAGCTTCCAGTAGCTATCCCAATCGAGTTTTCACGAATTATTGGGCTCGGATCCAAAATTTCACCACTTTTTACGATTTCTCGATTTTGGTGTTTTTCCCTAGTGGTACCCCTAGGGAAATCCGTAAAAATTCGTCGGATTCCGACGAAGCCAATTCTCGATGCGTTGTGACCGGCAAGCTTCCAGTAGCTATCCCAATCGATTTTTCCCAAATTATTGGGCTCGGATCCAAAATTTCACCACTTTTTACGATTTCTCGATTTTGGTGATTTTCCCTAGTGGTACCCCTAGGGAAATCCGTAAAAATTCGTCGAATTCCGACGAAGCCAATTATCGATGCGTTGTGACTGGAAAGCTTCCAGTAGCTATCCCAATCGATTTTTCCCAAATTATTGGGCTCGGATCCAAAATTTCACCACTTTTTACGATTTCTCGATTTTGGTGATTTTCCCTAGTGGTACCCCTAGGAAAATTCGTAAAAATTCGTCGGATTCCGACGAAGCCAATTCTCGATGCGTTGTGACCGGCAAGCTTTCAGTAGCTATCCCAATCGAGTTTTCCCGAATTATTGGGCTCGGATCCAAAATTTTACCACTTTTTACGATTTCTCGATTTTGGTGATTTTCCCTTGTGGTACCCCTAGGGAAATTCGTCGGATTCCGACGAAGCCAATTCTCGATGCGTTGTGACCGGCAAGCTTCCAGTAGCTATCCCAATCGAGTTTTCCCGAATTATTGGGCTCGGATCAAAAATTTCTCCACTTTTTACGATTTCTCGATTTTGGTGATTTTCCCTAGTGGTACCCCTAGGGAAATCCGTAAAAATTCGTCGGATTCCGACGAAGCCAATTCTCGATGCGTTGTGACCGGCAATCTTCCAGTAGCTATCCCAATCGATTTTTCCCGAATTATTGGGCTCGGATCAAAAATTTCACCACTTTTTACGATTTCTCGATTTTGGTGATTTTCCCTAGTGGTACCCCTAGGGAAATCCGTAAAAATTCGTCGGATTCCGAAGAAGCCAATTCTCGATGTGTTGTGACCGGCAAGCTTCCAGTAGCTATCCTAATCGAGTTTTCCCGAATTATTGGGCTCGGATCCAAAATTTCATCACTTTTTACGATTTCTCGATTTTGGTGATTTTCCCTAGTGGTACCCCTAGGGAAATCCGTAAAAATTCTTCGGATTCCGACGAAGCCAATTCTCGATGCGTTGTGACCGGCAAGCTTCCAGTACCTATCCCAATAGAGTTTTCCCGAATTATTGGGCTCGGATCCAAAATTTTACCACTTTTTACGATTTCTCGATTTTGGTGATTTTCCCTTGTGGTACCCCTAGGGAAATTCGTCGGATTCCGACGAAGCCAATTCTCGATGCGTTGTGACCGACAAGCTTCCAGTAGCTATCCCAATCGAGTTTTCCCGAATTATTGGGCTCGGATCCAAAATTTCTCCACTTTTTACGATTTCTCGATTTTTGTGATTTTCCCAAGTGGTACCCCTAGGAAAATCCGAAAAAATTCGTCGGATTCCGACGAAGTCAATTCTCGATGCGTTGTGACCGGCAAGCTTCCAGTAGCTATCCCAATCGAGTTTTCCCGAATTATTGGGCAGCTATCACAAAATTTCACCACTTTTTACGATTTCTCGATTTTGGTGATTTTACCTAGTGGTACCCCTAGGGAAATCCGTAAAAATTCGTCGGATTCAGACGAAGCCAATTCTCGATGCGTTGTGACCGGCAAGCTTCCAGTAGCTATCCCAATCGAGTTTTCCCGAATTATTGGGCTCGGATCCAAAATTTCACCACTTTTTACGATTTCTCGATTTTGGTGATTTTCCCTTGTGGTACCCCTAGGGAAATTCGTCGGATTCCGACGAAGCCAATTCTCGATGCGTTGTGACCGGCAAGCTTCCAGTAGCTATCCCAATCGAGTTTTCCCGAATTATTGGGCTCGGATCCAAAATTTCTTCACTTTTTATGATTTCTCGATTTTGGTGATTTTCCCTAGTGGTACCCCTAGGGAAATCCGTAAAAATTCGTCGGATTCCGACGAAGCCAATTCTCGATGCGTTGTGACCGGTAAGCTTATAGTAGCTATCCCAATCGAGTTTTCCCGAATTATTGGGCTCGGATCCAAAATTTCACCACTTTTTACGATTTCTCGATTTTGGTGATTTTCCCTAGTGGTACCCCTAGGGAAATCCGTAAAAATTCGTCGGATTCCGACGAAGCCAATTCTCGATGCGTTTTGACCGGCAAGCTTCCAGTAGCTATCCCAATCGAGTTTTCCCGAATTATTGGGCTCGGATCCAAAATTTCACCACTTTTTACGATTTCTCGATTTTGGTGATTTTCCCTAGTGGTACCCCTAGGGAAATCCGTAAAAATTCGTCGGATTCCGACGAAGCCAATTCTCGATGCGTTGTGACCGGCAAGCTTCCAGTAGCTATCCCAATAGAGTTTTCCCGAATTATTGGGCTCGGATCAAAAATTTCACCACTTTTTACGATTTCTCGATTTTGGTAATTTTCCCTAGTGGTACCCCTAGGGAAATCCGTAAAAATTCGTCGGATTCCGACGAAACCAATTCTCGATGCGTTGTGACCGGTAAGCTTCCAGTAGCTATCCCAATCGAGTTTTCCCTAATTATTGGGCTCGGATCCAAAATTTCACCACTTTTTACGATTTCTCGATTTTGGTGATTTTCCATAGTGGTACGCCTAGGGAAATCCGTAAAAATTCGTCGGATTCCGACGAAGCCAATTCTCGATGCGTTGTGACCGGCAAGCTTCCAGTAGCTATCCCAATCGAGTTTTCCCGAATTATTGGGCTCGGATCAAAAATTTTACCACTTTTTACGATTTCTCGATTTTGGTGATTTTCCCTTGTGGTACCCCTAGGGAAATTCGTCGGATTCCGACGAAGCCAATTCTCGATGCGTTGTGACCGGCAAGCTTCCAGTAGCTATCCCAATCGAGTTTTCCCGAATTATTGGGCTCGGATCCAAAATTTCTCCACTTTTTACGATTTCTCGATTTTGGTGATTTTCCCTAGTGGTACCCCTAGGGAAATCCGAAAAAATTCGTCGGATTCCGATGAAGCCAATTCTCGATGCGTTGTGACCGGCAAGCTTCCAGTAGCTATCCCAATCGAGGTTTCCCGAATTATTTGGCTCGGATCCAAAATTTCACCACTTTTTACGATTTCTCGATTTTGGTGATTTTCCTTAGTGGTACCCCTAAGGAAATCCGTAAAAATTCGTCGGATTCCGACGAAGCCAATTCTCGATGCGTTGTGACCGGAAAGCTTCCAGTAGCTATCCTAATCGAGTTTTTCCGAATTATTGGGCTCGGATCAAAAATTTTACCACTTTTTACGATTTCTCGATTTTGGTGATTTTCCCTTGTGGTACCCCTAGGGAAATTCGTCGGATTCCGACGAAGCCAATTCTCGATGCGTTGTGACCGGCAAGCTTCAAGTAGCTATCCCAATCGATTTTTCCCGAATTATTGGGCTCGGATCCAAAATTTCTCCACTTTTTACGATTTCTCGATTTTGGTGATTTTCCCTAGTGGTACCCCTAGGGAAATCCGTAAAAATTCGTCGGATTTCGACGAAGCCAATTCTCGATGCGTTGTGACCGGCAAGCTTCCAGTAGCTATCCCAATCGATTTTTCCCGAATTATTGGGCTCGGATCCAAAATTTCACCACTTTTTATGATTTCTCGATTTTGGTGATTTTCCCTAGTGGTACCCCTAGGAAAATCCGTAAAAATTCGTCGGATTTCGACGAAGCCAATTCTCGATGCGTTGTGACCGGCAAGCTTCTAGTAGCTATCCCAATCGAGTTTTCCCGAATTATTGGGCTCGGATAAAAAATTTCACCACTTTTTACGATTTCTCGATTTTGGTGATTTTCCCTAGTGGTACCCCTAGGGAAATCCGTAAAAATTCGTCGGATTCCGACGAAACCAATTCTCAATGCGTTGTGACCGGCAAGCTTCCAGTAGCTATCCCAATCGAGTTTTCCCGAATTATTGGGCTCGGATCCAAAATTTCACCACTTTTTACGATTTCTCGATTTTGGTGATTTTCCCTAGTGGTACCCCTAGGGAAATCCGTAAAAATTCGTCGGATTCCGACGAAGCCAATTCTCGATGCGTTGTGACCGGCAAGCTTCCAGTAGCTATCCCAATCGAGTTTTCCCGAATTATTGGGCTCGGATCCAAAATTTCACCACTTTTTACGATTTCTCGATTTTGGTGATTTTCCCTAGTGGTACCCCTAGGGAAATCCGTAAAAATTTGTCGGATTCCGACGAAGCCAATTCTCGATGCGTTGTGACCGGCAAGCTTCCAGTAGCTATCCCAATCGAGTTTTCCCGAATTATTGGGCTCGAATCCAAAATTTCACCACTTTTTACGATTTCTCGATTTTGGTGATTTTCCCTAGTGGTACCCCTAGGGAAATCCGTAAAAATTCGTCGGATTCCGACGAAGCCAATTCTCGATGCGTTGTGACCGGCAAGCTTCTAGTAGCTATCCCAATCGAGTTTTCCCGAATTATTGGGCTCGGATCCAAAATTTCACCACTTTTTATGATTTCTCGATTTTGGTGATTTTCCCTAGTGGTACCCCTAGGGAAATCCGTAAAAATTCGTCGGATTCCGACGAAGCCAATTCTCGATGCGTTGTGACCGGCAAGCTTCCAGTAGCTATCCCAATCGAGTTTTCACGAATTATTGGGCTCGGATCCAAAATTTTACCACTTTTTACGATTTCTCGATTTTGGTGATTTTCCCTAGTGGTACCCCTAGGAAAATCCGTAAAAATTCGTTGGATTCCGACGAAGCCAATTCTCGATGCGTTGTGACCGGCAAGCTTCTAGTAGCTATCCCAATCGAGTTTTCCCGAATTATTGGGCTCGGATCCAAAATTTCACCACTTTTTATGATTTCTCGATTTTGGTGATTTTCCCTAGTGGTACCCCTAAGGAAATCCGTAAAAATTCGTCGGATTCCGACGAAACCAATTCTCGATGCGTTGTGACCGGCAAGCTTCCAGTAGCTATCCCAATCGAGTTTTCACGAATTATTGGGCTCGGATCCAAAATTTCACCACTTTTTACGATTTCTCGATTTTGGTGTTTTTCCCTAGTGGTACCCCTAGGGAAATCCGTAAAAATTCGTCGGATTCCGACGAAGCCAATTCTCGATGCGTTGTGACCGGCAAGCTTCCAGTAGCTATCCCAATCGATTTTTCCCAAATTATTGGGCTCGGATCCAAAATTTCACCACTTTTTACGATTTCTCGATTTTGGTGATTTTCCCTAGTGGTACCCCTAGGGAAATCCGTAAAAATTCGTCGAATTCCGACGAAGCCAATTATCGATGCGTTGTGACTGGAAAGCTTCCAGTAGCTATCCCAATCGATTTTTCCCAAATTATTGGGCTCGGATCCAAAATTTCACCACTTTTTACGATTTCTCGATTTTGGTGATTTTCCCTAGTGGTACCCCTAGGAAAATTCGTAAAAATTCGTCGGATTCCGACGAAGCCAATTCTCGATGCGTTGTGACCGGCAAGCTTTCAGTAGCTATCCCAATCGAGTTTTCCCGAATTATTGGGCTCGGATCCAAAATTTTACCACTTTTTACGATTTCTCGATTTTGGTGATTTTCCCTTGTGGTACCCCTAGGGAAATTCGTCGGATTCCGACGAAGCCAATTCTCGATGCGTTGTGACCGGCAAGCTTCCAGTAGCTATCCCAATCGAGTTTTCCCGAATTATTGGGCTCGGATCAAAAATTTCTCCACTTTTTACGATTTCTCGATTTTGGTGATTTTCCCTAGTGGTACCCCTAGGGAAATCCGTAAAAATTCGTCGGATTCCGACGAAGCCAATTCTCGATGCGTTGTGACCGGCAATCTTCCAGTAGCTATCCCAATCGATTTTTCCCGAATTATTGGGCTCGGATCAAAAATTTCACCACTTTTTACGATTTCTCGATTTTGGTGATTTTCCCTAGTGGTACCCCTAGGGAAATCCGTAAAAATTCGTCGGATTCCGAAGAAGCCAATTCTCGATGTGTTGTGACCGGCAAGCTTCCAGTAGCTATCCTAATCGAGTTTTCCCGAATTATTGGGCTCGGATCCAAAATTTCATCACTTTTTACGATTTCTCGATTTTGGTGATTTTCCCTAGTGGTACCCCTAGGGAAATCCGTAAAAATTCTTCGGATTCCGACGAAGCCAATTCTCGATGCGTTGTGACCGGCAAGCTTCCAGTACCTATCCCAATAGAGTTTTCCCGAATTATTGGGCTCGGATCCAAAATTTTACCACTTTTTACGATTTCTCGATTTTGGTGATTTTCCCTTGTGGTACCCCTAGGGAAATTCGTCGGATTCCGACGAAGCCAATTCTCGATGCGTTGTGACCGACAAGCTTCCAGTAGCTATCCCAATCGAGTTTTCCCGAATTATTGGGCTCGGATCCAAAATTTCTCCACTTTTTACGATTTCTCGATTTTTGTGATTTTCCCAAGTGGTACCCCTAGGAAAATCCGAAAAAATTCGTCGGATTCCGACGAAGTCAATTCTCGATGCGTTGTGACCGGCAAGCTTCCAGTAGCTATCCCAATCGAGTTTTCCCGAATTATTGGGCAGCTATCACAAAATTTCACCACTTTTTACGATTTCTCGATTTTGGTGATTTTACCTAGTGGTACCCCTAGGGAAATCCGTAAAAATTCGTCGGATTCAGACGAAGCCAATTCTCGATGCGTTGTGACCGGCAAGCTTCCAGTAGCTATCCCAATCGAGTTTTCCCGAATTATTGGGCTCGGATCCAAAATTTCACCACTTTTTACGATTTCTCGATTTTGGTGATTTTCCCTTGTGGTACCCCTAGGGAAATTCGTCGGATTCCGACGAAGCCAATTCTCGATGCGTTGTGACCGGCAAGCTTCCAGTAGCTATCCCAATCGAGTTTTCCCGAATTATTGGGCTCGGATCCAAAATTTCTTCACTTTTTATGATTTCTCGATTTTGGTGATTTTCCCTAGTGGTACCCCTAGGGAAATCCGTAAAAATTCGTCGGATTCCGACGAAGCCAATTCTCGATGC
The DNA here is from genome assembly GCA_947683425.1 of Excoecaria cochinchinensis. Lineage (NCBI taxonomy): Eukaryota > Viridiplantae > Streptophyta > Magnoliopsida > Malpighiales > Euphorbiaceae > Excoecaria > Excoecaria cochinchinensis. Next base: position 45,014 of record CANTUQ010000191.1, read on the forward strand.
GTTGTGACCGGTAAGCTTATAGTAGCTATCCCAATCGAGTTTTCCCGAATTATTGGGCTCGGATCCAAAATTTCACCACTTTTTACGATTTCTCGATTTTGGTGATTTTCCCTAGTGGTACCCCTAGGGAAATCCGTAAAAATTCGTCGGATTCCGACGAAGCCAATTCTCGATGCGTTTTGACCGGCAAGCTTCCAGTAGCTATCCCAATCGAGTTTTCCCGAATTATTGGGCTCGGATCCAAAATTTCACCACTTTTTACGATTTCTCGATTTTGGTGATTTTCCCTTGTGGTACCCCTAGGGAAATTCGTCGGATTCCGACGAAGCCAATTCTCGATGCGTTGTGACCGGCAAGCTTCCAGTAGCTATCCCAATCGAGTTTTCCCTAATTATTGGGCTCGGATCCAAAATTTCACCACTTTTTACGATTTCTCGATTTTGGTGATTTTCCCTAGTGGTACCCCTAGGGAAATCCGTAAAAATTCGTCGGATTCCGACGAAGCCAATTCTCGATGCATTGTGACCGGCAAGCTTCCAGTAGCTATCCCAATCGAGTTTTCCCGAATTATTGGGCTCGGATCAAAAATTTCACCACTTTTTACGATTTCTCGATTTTGGTGATTTTCCCTAGTGGTACCCCTAGGGAAATCCGTAAAAATTCGTCGGATTCCGACGAAGCCAATTCTCGATGCGTTGTGACCGGCAAGCTTCCAGTAGCTATCCCAATCGAGTTTTCCCGAATTATTGGGCTCGGATCCAAAATTTCACCACTTTTTACGATTTCTCGATTTTGGTGATTTTCCCTAGTGGTACCCCTAGGGAAATCCGTAAAAATTCTTCGGATTCCGACGAAGCCAATTCTCGATGCGTTGTGACCGGCAAGCTTCCAGTAGCTATCCCAATCGAGTTTTCCCGAATTATTGGGCTCGGATCCAAAATTTCACCACTTTTTACGATTTCTCGATTTTGGTGATTTTCCCTAGTGGTACCCCTAGGGAAATCCGTAAAAATTCGTCGGATTCCGATGAAGCCAATTCTCGATGCGTTGTGACCGGAAAGCTTCCAGTAGCTATCCCAATCGAGTTTTCCCGAATTATTGAGCTCGGATCCAAAATTTCACCACTTTTTACGATTTCTCGATTTTTGTGATTTTCCCTTGTGATACCCCTAAGGAAATTCGTCGGATTCCGACGAAGCCAATTCTCGATGCGTTGTGACCGGAAAGCTTCCAGCAGCTATCCCAATCGAGTTTTCCCGAATTATTGGGCTCGGATCAAAAATTTCTCCACTTTTTATGATTTCTCGATTTTGGTGATTTTCCCTAGTGGTACCCCTAGGGAAATCCGAAAAAATTCGTCGGATTCCGACGAAGCCAATTCTCGATGCGTTGTGACCGGCAAGCTTCCAGTAGCTATCCCAATCGAGTTTTCCCGAATTATTTGGCTCGGATCCAAAATTTCACAACTTTTTACGATTTCTCGATTTTGGTGATTTTCCCTAGTGGTACCCCTAGGGAAATCCGTAAAAATTCGTCGGATTCCGACGAAGCCAATTCTCGAGGCGTTGTGACCGGCAAGCTTCCAGTAGCTATCCCAATCGAGTTTTCCCGAATTATTGGGCTCGGATCCAAAATTTCACCACTTTTTACGATTTCTCGATTTTGGTGATTTTCCCTTGTGGTACCCCTAGGGAAATTCGTCGGATTCCGACGAAGCCAATTCTCAATGCGTTGTGACCGGCAAGCTTCCAGTAGCTATCCCAATCGAGTTTTCCCGAATTATTGGGCTCGGATCCAAAATTTCTTCACTTTTTACGATTTCTCGATTTTGGTGATTTTCCCTAGTGGTACCCCTAGGGAAATCCGTAAAAATTCGTCGGATTCCGACGAAGCCAATTCTCGATGCGTTGTGACCGGCAAGCTTCCAGTAGCTATCCCAATCGAGTTTTCCCGAATTATTGGGCTCGGATCCAAAATTTCACCACTTTTTACGATTTCTCGATTTTGCTGATTTTCCCTAGTGGTACCCCTAGGGAAATCCGTAAAAATTCGTCGGATTCCGACGAAGCCAATTCTCGATGCGTTGTGACCGGCAAGCTTCCAGTAGCTATCCCAATCGAGTTTTCCCGAATTATTGGGCTCGGATCCAAAATTTCACCACTTTTTACGATTTCTCGATTTTGTTGATTTTCCCTAGTGGTACCCCTAGGGAAATCCGTAAAAATTCGTCGGATTCCGACGAAGCCAATTCTCGATGCGTTGTGACCGGCAAGCTTCCAGTAGCTATCCCAATCGAGTTTTCCCGAATTATTGGGCTCGGATCCAAAATTTCACCACTTTTTACGATTTCTCGATTTTGGTGATTTTCCCTAATGGTACCCCTAGGGAAATCCGTAAAAATTCGTCGGATTCCGGCGAAGCCGATTTTCGATGCGTTGTGACCGGTAAGCTTCCAGTAGCTATCCCAATCGAGTTGCCCCGAATTATTGGGCTCGGATCCAAAATTTCACCACTTTTTACGATTTCTCGATTTTGGTGATTTTCCCTTGTGGTACCCCTAGGGAAATCCGTAAAAATTCGTCGGATTCCGACGAAGCCAATTCTCGATGCGTTGTGACCGGCAAGCTTCCAGTAGCTATCCCAATCGAGTTTTCCCGAATTATTGGGCTCGGATCCAAAATTTCACCACTTTTTACGATTTCTCGATTTTGGTGATTTTCCCTAGTGGTACCCCTAGGGAAATCCGTCGGATTTCGACGAAGCCAATTCTCGATGCGTTGTGACCGGCAAGCTTCCAGTAGCTATCCCAATCGAGTTTTCCCGAATTATTGGGCTCGGATCCAAAATTTCACCACTTTTTACGATTTCTCGATTTTGGTGATTTTCCCTAGTGGTACCCCTAGGGAAATCCGTAAAAATTCGTCGGATTCCGACGAAGCCAATTCTCGATGCGTTGTGACCGGCAAGCTTCCAGTAGCTATCCCAATCGAGTTTTCCCGAATTATTGGGCTCGGATCCAAAATTTAACCACTTTTTACGATTTCTCGATTTTGGTTATTTTCCCTAGTGGTACCCCTAGGGAAATCCGTAAAAATTCGTCGGATTCCGACGAAGCCAATTCTCGATGCGTTGTGACCGGCAAGCTTCCAGTAGCTATCCCAATTGAGTTTTCCCAAATTATTGGGCTCGGATCCAAAATTTCACCACTTTTTACGATTTCTCGATTTTGGTGATTTTCCCTAGTGGTACCCCTAGGGAAATCCGTCGGATTTCGACGAAGCCAATTCTCGATGCGTTGTGACCGGCAAGCTTCCAGTAGCTATCCCAATCGAGTTTTCCCGAATTATTGGGCTCGGATCAAAAATTTCACCACTTTTTACGATTTCTCGATTTTGGTGATTTTCCCTAGTGGTACCCCTAGGGAAATCCGTCGGATTTCGACGAAACCAATTCTCGATGCGTTGTGACCGGCAAGCTTCCAGTAGCTATCCCAATCGAGTTTTCCCGAATTATTGGACTCGGATCCAAAATTTCACCACTTTTTACGATTTCTCGATTTTGGTGATTTTCCCTAGTGGTACCCCTAGGGAAATCCGTAAAAATTCGTCGGATTCCGACGAAGCCAATTCTCGATGCGTTGTGACCGGCAAGCTTCCAGTAGCTATCCCAATCGAGTTTTCCCGAATTATTGGGCTCGGATCCAAAATTTCACCACTTTTTACGATTTCTCGATTTTGGTGATTTTCCCTAGTGGTACCCCTAGGGAAATCCGTCGGATTTCGACGAAGCCAATTCTCGATGCGTTGTGACCGGCAAGCTTCCAGTAGCTATCCCAATCGAGTTTTCCCGAATTATTGGGCTCGGATCCAAAATTTCACCACTTTTTACGATTTCTCGATTTTGGTGATTTTCCCTAGTGGTACCCCTAGGGAAATCCGTAAAAATTCGTCGGATTCCGACGAAGCCAATTCTTGATGCGTTGTGACCGGCAAGCTTCCAGTAGCTATCCCAATCGAGTTTTCCCGAATTATTGGGCTCGGATCCAAAATTTCACCACTTTTTACGATTTCTCGATTTTGGTGATTTTCCCTAGTGGTACCCCTAGGGAAATTCGTCGGATTTCGACGAAGCCAATTCTCGATGCGTTGTGACCGGCAAGCTTCCAGTAGCTATCCCAATCGATTTTTCCCGAATTATTGGGCTCGGATCCAAAATTTCACCACTTTTTACGATTTCTCGATTTTGGTGATTTTCCCTAGTGGTACCCCTAGGGAAATCCGTAAAAATTCGTCGGATTCCGACGAAGCCAATTCTCGATGCGTTGTGACCGGCAAGCTTCCAGTAGCTATCCCAATCGAGTTTTCCCGAATTATTGGGCTCGGATCCAAAATTTCACCACTTTTTACGATTTCTCGATTTTGGTGATTTTCCCTAGTGGTACCCCTAGGGAAATCCGTAAAAATTCGTCGGATTCCGACGAAGCCAATTCTCGATGCGTTGTGACCGGCAAGCTTCCAGTAGCTATCCCAATCGAGTTTTCCCGAATTATTGGGCTCGGATCCAAAATTTCACCACTTTTTACGATTTCTCGATTTTGGTGATTTTCCCTAGTGGTATCCCTAGGGAAATCCTTAAAAATTCGTCGGATTCCGACGAAGCCAATTCTCGATACGTTGTGACCGGCAAGCTTCCAGTAGCTATCCCAATCGAGTTTTCCCGAATTATTGGGCTCGGATCCAAAATTTCACCACTTTTTACGATTTCTCGATTTTGGTGATTTTCCCTAGTGGTACCCCTAGGGAAATCCGTAAAAATTCGTCGGATTCCGACGAAGCCAATTCTCAATGCGTTGTGACCGGCAAGCTTCCAGTAGCTATCCCAATCGAGTTTTCTCGAATTATTGGGCTCGGATCAAAAATTTCACCACTTTTTACGATTTCTCGATTTTGGTGATTTTCCCTAGTGGTACCCCTAGGGAAATCCGTCGGATTTCGACGAAGCCAATTCTCGATGCGTTGTGACCGGCAAGCTTCCAGTAGCTATCCCAATCGAGTTTTCCCGAATTATTGGGCTCGGATCCAAAATTTCACCACTTTTTACGATTTCTCGATTTTGGTGATTTTCCCTAGTGGTACCCCTAGGGAAATCCGTAAAAATTCGTCGGATTCCGACGAAGCCAATTCTCGATGTGTTGTGACCGGTAAGCTTCCAGTAGCTATCCCAATCGAGTTTTCCCGAATTATTGGGCTCGGATCCAAAATTTCACCACTTTTTACGATTTCTCGATTTTGGTGATTTTCCCTAGAAGTACCCCTAGGGAAATCCGTAAAAATTCGTCGGATTCCGACGAAGCCAATTCTCGATGCATTGTGACCGGTAAGCTTCCAGAAGCAATCCCAATCGAGTTTTTGCGAATTATTGGGCTCGGATACCAAATTTCACCACTTTTTACGATTTCTCGATTTTGGTGATTTTCCCTAGTGGTACCCCTAGAGAAATCCGTAAAAATTTGTCGGATTCCGACGAAATAAATTCTCGATGCGTTGTGACCGGCAAGCTTCCAGTAGCTATCCCAATCGAGTTTTCCCGAATTATTGGGCTCGGATCCAAAATTTCACCACTTTTTACGATTTCTCGATTTTGGTGATTTTTCCTTGTGGTACCCCTAGGGAAATCCGTAAAAATTCGTCGGATTCCGACGAAGCCAATTCTAGATGCGTTGTGACCGGCAAGCTTCCAGCAGCTATCCCAATCGAGTTTTCCATAATTGTTGGGCTCGGATCCAAAATTTCACCACTTTACGATTTCTCGATTTTGGTGATTTTCCCTAGTGGTACCCCTAGGGAAATCCGTAAAAATTCGTCGGATTCCGACGAAGCCAATTCTCAATGCGTTGTGACCGGCAAGCTTCCAGTAGCTATCCCAATCGAGTTTTCCCGAATTATTGGGCTCGGATCCAAAATTTCATCACTTTTTACGATTTTTCGATTTTGGTGATTTTCCCTAGTGGTACCCCTAGGGAAATCCGTAAAAATTCGTCGGATTCCGACGAAGCCAATTCTCGATGCGTTGTGACCGGCAAGCTTCCAGTAGCTATCCCAATCGAGTTTTCCCGAATTATTGGGCTCGGATCCAAAATTTCACCACTTTTTACGATTTCTCGATTTTGGTGATTTTCCCTAGTGGTACCCCCTAGGGAAATCCGTAAAAATTCGTCGAATTTCGACGAAGCAAATTCTCGATGCGTTGTGACCGGCAAGCTTCCAGTAGCTATCCCAATCGAGTTTTCCCGAATTATTGGGCTCGGATCCAAAATTTCACCACTTTTTACGATTTCTGGATTTTGGTGATTTTCCCTAGTGGTACCCCTAGGGAAATCCGTAAACATTCGTCGGATTCCGACGAAGCCAATTCTCGATGCGTTGTGACCGGCAAGCTTCCAGCAGCTATCCCAATCGAGTTTTCCATAATTGTTGGGCTCGGATCCAAAATTTCACCACTTTTTACGATTTCTCGATTTTGGTGATTTTCCCTAGTGGTACCCCTAGGGAAATCCGTAAAAATTCGTCGGATTCCGACGAAGCCAATTCTCGATGCGTTGTGACCGGCAAGCTTCCAGTAGCTATCCCAATCGAGTTTTCCCGAATTATTGGGCTCGGATCAAAAATTTCACCACTTTTTACGATTTCTCGATTTTGGTGATTTTCTCTAGTGGTACCCCTAGGGAAATTCGTCGGATTCCGACGAAGCCAATTCGCGATGCATTGTGACTGGCAAGCTTCCAGTAACTATCCCAATCGAGTTTTCCCGAATTATTGGACTCGGATCCAAAATTTCACCACTTTTTACGATTTCTCGATTTTGGTGATTTTCCCTAGTGGTACCCCTAGGAAAATCCGTAAAAATTCGTCGGATTCCGACGAAACCAATTCTCGATGCGTTTTGACCGGCAAGCTTCCAGTAGCTATCCCAATCGAGTTTTTTCGAATTATTGGGCTCGGATCCAAAATTTCACCACTTTTTACGATTTCTCGATTTTGGTGATTTTCCCTAGTGGTACCCCTAGGGAAATCCGTAAAAATTCGTCGGATTCCGACGAAGCCAATTCTCGATGCGTTGTGACCGGCAAGCTTCCAGTAGCTATCCCAATCGAGTTTTCCCGAATTGTTGGGCTCGGATCCAAAATTTCACCACTTTTTACGATTTCTCGATTTTGGTGATTTTCCCTAGTGGTACCCCTAGGGAAATCCGTAAAAATTCGTCGGATTCCGACGAAGCCAATTCTCGATGCGTTGTGACCGGCAAGCTTCCAGTAGCTATCCCAATCGAGTTTTCCTGAATTGTTGGGCTCCGATCCAAAATTTCACCACTTTTTACGATTTCTCGATTTTGGTGATTTTCCCTAGTGGTACCCCTAGGGAAATTCGTAAAAATTCGTCGGATTCCGACGAAACCAATTCTCGATGCGTTTTGACCGGCAAGCTTCTAGTAGCTATCCCAATCGAGTTTTTTCGAATTATTGGGCTCGGATCCAAAATTTCACCACTTTTTACGATTTCTCGATTTTGGTGATTTTCCCTAGTGGTACCCCTAGGGAAATCCGTAAAAATTCGTCGGATTCCGACGAAGCCAATTCTCGATGCGTTGTGACCGGGAAGCTTCCAGTAGCTATCCCAATCGAGTTTTCCCGAATTGTTGGGCTCGGATCCAAAATTTCACCACTTTTTACGATTTCACAATTTTGGTGATTTTCTCTAGTGGTACCCCTAGGGAAATTCGTCGGATTCCGACGAAGCCAATTCGCGATGCGTTGTGACTGGCAAGCTTCCAGTAGCTATCCCAATCGCGTTTTCCCGAGTTATTGGGCTCGGATCTAAAATTTCACCACTTTTTACGATTTCTCGATTTTGGTGATTTTCCCTAGTGGTACCCCTAGGGAAATCCGTAAAAATTCGTCGGATTCCGACGAAGCCAATTCTCGATGCGTTGTGACCGGCAAGCTTCCAGTAGCTATCCCAATCGAGTTTTCCGGAATTGTTGGGCTCGGATCCAAAATTTCTCCACTTTTTACGATTTCTCGATTTTGGTGATTTTCCCTAGTGGTACCCCTAGGGAAATCCGTAAAAATTCGTCGGATTCCGACGAAGCCAATTCTCGATGCGTTTTGACCGGCAAGCTTCCAGTAGCTATCCCAATCGAGTTTTTTCGAATTATTGGGCTCGGATCCAAAATTTCACCACTTTTTACGATTTCTCGATTTTGGTGATTTTCCCTAGTGGTACCCCTAGGGAAATCCGTAAAAATTCGTCGGATTCCGACGAAGCCAATTCTCGATGCGTTGTGACCGGCAAGCTTCCAGTAGCTATCCCAATCGAGTTTTCCCGAATTGTTGGGCTCGGATCCAAAATTTCACCACTTTTTACGATTTCTCGATTTTGGTGATTTTCCCAAGTGGTACCCCTAGGGAAATCCGTAAAAATTCGTCGGATTCCGACGAAGCCAATTCTCCATGCGTTTTGACCGGCAAGCTTCCAGTTGCTATCCCAATCGAGTTTTCCCGAATTATTGGGCTCGGATCCAAAATTTCACCACTTTTTAAGATTTCTCGATTTTGGTGATTTTCCCTAGTGGTACCCCTAGGAAAATCCGTAAAAATTCGTCGGATTCCGATGAAGCCAATTCTCGATGCGTTGTGACCGGCAAGCTTCCAGTAGCTATCCCAATCGAGTTTTCGCGAATTATTTTGCTCGGATCCAAAATTTCACCACTTTTTACGATTTCTCGATTTTGGTGATTTTCCCTAGTGGTACCCCTATGGAAATCCGTAAAAATTCGTCGGATTCCGACGAAGCCAATTCTCGATGCGTTGTGACCGGCAAGCTTCCAGTAGCTATCCCAATCGAGTTTTCCTGAATTGTTGGGCTCGGATCCAAAATTTCACAACTTTTTACGATTTCTCGATTTTGGTGATTTTCCCTAGTGGTACCCCTAGGGAAATCCGTAAAAATTCGTCGGATTCCGACGAAGCCAATTCTCGATACGTTTTGACCGGCAAGCTTCCAGTAGCTATCCCAATCGAGTTTTCCCGAATTATTGGGCTCGGATCCAAAATTTCACCACTTTTTACGATTTCTCGATTTTGGTGATTTTCCCTAGTGGTACCACTAGGGAAATCCGTAAAAATTCGTCGGATTCCGACGAAGCCAATTCTCGATGCGTTGTGACCGGAAAGCTTCCAGTAGCTATCCCAATCGAGTTTTCCCGAATTATTGGGCTCGGATCCAAAATTTCACCACTTTTTACGATTTCTCGATTTTGGTGATTTTCCCTAGTGGTACCCCTAGGGAAATTCGTCGGATTCCGACGAAGCCAATTCTCAATGCGTTGTGACCGGCAAGCTTCCTGTAGCTATCCCAATCGAGTTTTCCCGAATTATTGGGCTCGGATCCAAAATTTCACCACTTTTTACGATTTCTCGATTTTGGTGATTTTCCCTAGTGGTACCCCTAGGGAAATTCGTCGGATTCCGACGAAGCCAATTCTCGATGCGTTGTGACCGGCAAGCTTCCAGTAGCTATCCCAATCGAGTTTTCCCGAATTATTGGGCTCGGATCCAAAATTTCACCACTTTTTACGATTTCTCGATTTTGGTGATTTTCCCTAGTGGTACCCCTAGGGAAATCCGTAAAAATTCGTCGGATTCCGACGAAGTCAATTCTCGATGCGTTGTGACCGGCAAGCTTCCAGTAGCTATCCCAATCGAGTTTACCCGAATTATTGGGCTCGGATCCAAAATTTCATCACTTTTTACGATTTCTCGATTTTGGTGATTTTCCCTAGTGGTACCCCTAGGGAAATCCGTAAAAATTCGTTGGATTCCGACGAAGCCAATTCTCGATGCGTTGTGACCGGCAAGCTTCCAGTAGCTATCCCAATCGAGTTTTCCCGAATTATTGGGCTCGGATCCAAAATTTCACCACTTTTTACGATTTCTCGATTTTGGTGATATTCCCTAGTGGTACCCCAAGGGAAATTCGTCGGATTCCGACGAAGCCAATTCGCGATGCGTTGTGACCGGCAAGCTTCCAGTAGCTATCCCAATCGAGTTTTCTCGAATTATTGGGCTCGGATCAAAAATTTCACCACTTTTTACGATTTCTCGATTTTGGTGATTTTCCCTAGTGGTACCCCTAGGGAAATCCGTAAAAATTCGTCGGATTTCGACGAAGCCAATTCTCGATGCGTTGTGACCGGCAAGCTTCCAGTAGCTATCCCAATCGAGTTTTCCCGAATTATTGGGCTCGGATCCAAAATTTCACCACTTTTTACGATTTCTCGATTTTGGTGATTTTCCCTAGTGGTACCCCTAGGGAAATCCGTAAAAATTCGTCGGATTCCGACGAAGCCAATTCTCGATGCGTTGTGACCGGCAAGCTTCCAGTAGCTATCCCAATCGAGTTTTCCCGAATTATTGGGCTCGGATCCAAAATTTCACCACTTTTTACGATTTCTCGATTTTGGTGATTTTCCCTAGTGGTACCCCTAGGGAAATCCGTAAAAATTCGTCGGATTCCGACGAAGCCAATTCTCGATGCGTTGTGACCGGAAAGCTTCCAGTAGCTATCCCAATCGAGTTTTCCCGAATTATTGGGCTCGGATCCAAAAATTTCACCACTTTTTACGATTTCTCGATTTTGGTGATTTTCCCTAGTGGTACCCCTAGGGAAATTCGTCGGATTCCGAAGAAGCCAATTCTCGATGCGTTGTGACCGGCAAGCTTCCAGTAGCTATCCCAATCGAGTTTTCCCGAATTATTGGGCTCGGATCCAAAATTTCACCACTTTTTACGATTTCTCGATTTTGGTTATTTTCCCTAGTGGTACCCCTAGGGAAATCCGTAAAAATTCGTCGGATTCCAACGAAGCCAATTCTCGATGCGTTGTGACCGGCAAGCTTCCAGTAGCTATGTAACACCCCGCTATCCCCGTTGGAAGGATACCGGAGTGCCACACGAGCAAACACATATAACGAATCCATATACACATGTATAACAAAAACCAAATGAAATGTAAAGAAACCTTTAATCATTTAATAGTAAAACCTGTTTACATGTAACATAAATCAATATCGTTTTACAAAAGAGGCTCGTAAGCAAATACATATACAAAAATTACAGCGGAAGACTTCAAATAACTTCAATCAAAAAGGACTCCTAGTGGCCGACCCGCAGATATCTGACTCCAAATCCAAACTCGCCACCTGCACGGGAAAAGAGTCCGTGCTAAGCGATAATGCTTAGTGGGGAGGAACAAAACAAACTAACAATATGCATATACAATATTTACAACAAGACTATAATCTCATCCCAACCATAAACATACATTACAAGTAATTAACTATTAAAACATAATTAAAATCTACATATTTCTCACCATTCCAAATACATATACACTCAAGGTGTATAAACACAAAGTTATACTATATTTCATATACAACTTATACCTTTAATCTTGTCAATAAACATCTCAACATATATATATATATATATATCACATATAAACATGTAGCCTGATTAGTCTGAAATACTCTCTAGAAGTGGATACGGTCATTTGGATACTGATTGAACACAGTATCCCAAGCATATAGAGACATGAGTCTCAAACATGTATTTTCCATATAGAGACCGGAGTCTCGCTTTATTTCCATATAGACCAAACATGGTCGAAACAAGGATCCAAATGGACCCGTATATATCATTTTATCATATAGCAGCTGCACACACACTCTGACCTAAGTAAGCGCTTACTTATCCACTACTATGACTATTCAGGCTTAAAACTCAACTCAACAATTCAAGCACCAATATCAATATGAGTATTGAGAATAATACTGATTTATTGCCCATGTATACTGGTATACTGATCACATTTAAAACAAGTAACTATAAATATTAAATACAACTAAATGCAAATACATATTTCACGTATACATGTGTCTAGATCAAATTCAGAAACATTTAAATACATCCAGTATCAATTATTGGAGGCAGAAGTACAAATAATTCACATTCAAGACAATTTATGTTCATGTAAAAATATAAACTAGTAAATCATGTACATTAATTATTAATCATGTTTACAATTCAATATGAAGCAATTATTAATTGCAATTCAAATATTAAACCCAAACATTTGTCATGTAGTGCAAAAACCTCTTAAAACAGAAGTTAAAACTTTATCTTTAACAAAACAGGGCAGCAGGGGAAGGCTGGTCACGCCGTGACCATTCGTCACGTCTCGTGACGCAGGCTTCACGCGAGCGCCAGGCAAAGGAGCAGGCAGTCACGGCGTGACCACCAGTCACGTCTCGTGACGCCTGAGAGGAGAGGGGAAGAAGTCACAGAATCCTATCTCGTGACACGCAGGGAGAAGAAGTAGGTCACGGCGTGATGCAGCATCACGTCTCGTGACCCTCTTCAGAGAAGAGGTCACGGCGTGATGCTCCCTCACGTCACGTGATCTCTTCCCTCACTCCTGCTTCTCCTTCTCAAAACTCCAAATTCCAGAAAAGGGGATCACGGCGTGATGCCCCATCACGTCGCGTGACCTTCTTCAGGGAAGAGGGTCACGGCGTGATGCTCCATCACGTCACGTGATCTTCTTCTCACACTTCTTCTTCTTCATAAAACAAATTTCCAGAATTCCCATAAAAACGTGAAAAACTAGAAGATCAAGAAAACAGAGTAAAATCTAAACTCCAAACCCCATTTTGTCTAAGATCATTTTTCATGCAAAAATCATGCTAACACGTACCTTCAAGTCTTCTGGGCACATTTACAGCAATTATAATGCAAATGACATATTTTTACTATTCAAATAGAGGTAATTTCAGAACATCGACATATCAGAATTTCTCATTCAAACTCATGCATATTGATCTCATTTACCAACTTACTTTATTCATTTCTACCTAAATCATGTAAACACAATACATTTCTCATGCATTTAGAAGTACAAACACACCTAGATACATTAATATCAGAACTGTAAACAGGATCCAGAAAGATTAGTACAAATTGACCACATTCTCAACAATCAAATAACGTTCACAGAGGGTCACAAACCCAGAATCTTTCCTGTAAACTTACATGTATATAGTCTTCCATAATAACTTATAAGGCATAGAACTTTCACACGACTAATCGAACATATATAATTTATATTACTCATGCATTCTGGTAAACAAACACACGTAAATAACATTGACAACAGAACAATAACCAGGATCCCAAAACGAGAAAAATGACAGACACTCCCAAACCTGTATCGAAGCTCAAAAACGTCCACTGAACTTTCAATCCTCAATCTTCCCTTTTTTTCCTTTCTCTTTTCTTTTATCCTCAGATGCTTCTTACCTTCTGAAGCTTCTAAAACATCCAAACCCTAGCTCCACAATAGAAGAACACACATGCAGACAGAAAGAAAGAACAGAAAATGAAGAGGAGAGGGAGTGGCAAACGTGAGAGAGAGTGCAAGAGGGACCAATATCAGATTTCTGAACCCCTTCTTCTCTCTCCCACATGCACACACTCTCCTTTCCACTTGGCACACATGCACGGTCCACCTAAACCCAATTACAAACAGCTCCTCATAACTTCTCACAGGTCCTCACAAATTACTTTTAACTCACTTATAAAAATCTGCTATTTAAATCTTTTATTTCCTTGCAATTAAATCCTCTTTCATTTATAAATTACTCAATTGTCCTTAAATATCCATTTAAAATTTCTAATTTCCAAATAAAATTGCCAATTTCCGATTAGGCCACTTATGGGGTGTGACAAGCTATCCCAATCGAGTTTTCCCGAATTATTTGGCTCGGATCCAAAATTTCACCACTTTTTACGATTTCTCGATTTTGGTGATTTTCCCTAGTGGTACCCCTAGGAAAATTCGTCGGATTCCGACGAAGCCAATTCTCGATGCGTTGTGACCGGCAAGCTTCCAGTAGCTATCCCAATCGAGTTTACCCGAATTATTGGGCTCGGATCCAAAATTTCACCACTTTTTACGATTTCTCGATTTTGGTGATTTTCCCTAGTGGTACCCGTAGGGAAATCCGTAAAAATTCGTCGGATTCCGACGAAGCCAATTCTCGATGCGTTGTGACCGGAAAGCTTCCAGTAGCTATCCCAATCGAGTTTTCCCGAATTATTGGGCTCGGATCCAAAAATTTCACCACTTTTTACGATTTCTCGATTTTGGTGATTTTCCCTAGTGGTACCCCTAGGGAAATTCGTCGGATTCCGAAGAAGCCAATTCTCGATGCGTTGTGACCGGCAAGCTTCCAGTAGCTATCCCAATCGAGTTTTCCCGAATTATTGGGCTCGGATCCAAAATTTCACCACTTTTTACGATTTCTCGATTTTGGTTATTTTCCCTAGTGGTACCCCTAGGGAAATCCGTAAAAATTCGTCGGATTCCAACGAAGCCAATTCTCGATGCGTTGTGACCGGCAAGCTTCCAGTAGCTATTCCAATCGTGTTTTCCTGAATTATTGGACTCGGATCCAAAATTTCAACACTTTTTGCGATTTCTCAATTTTGGTGATTTTCCCTAGTGGTACACCTAGGGAAATCCGTAAAAATTCGTCGGACTCTGGCGAAGCCGATTCTCGATGCGTTGTGACCGGCAAGCTTCCAGTAGCTATTCCAATCGGGTTTTCCTGAATTATTGGACTCGGATCCAAAATTTCACCACTTTTTGCGATTTCTCGATTTTCCCTAGTGGTACCCCTAGGGAAATCCGTAAAAATTCGTCGGATTCCGGCGAAGCCGATTCTCGATGCGTTGTGACCGGCAAGCTTCCAGTAGCTATTCCAATCGTGTTTTCCTGAATTATTGGACTCGGATCCAAAATTTCAACACTTTTTGCGATTTCTCAATTTTGGTGATTTTCCCTAGTGGTACACCTAGGGAAATCCGTAAAAATTCGTCGGACTCTGGCGAAGCCGATTCTCGATGCGTTGTGACCGGCAAGCTTCCAGTAGCTATTCCAATCGGGTTTTCCTGAATTATTCGACTCGGATCCAAAATTTCACCACTTTTTGCGATTTCTCGATTTTCCCTAATGGTACCCCTAGGGAAATCCGTAAAAATTCGTCGGATTCCGGCGAAGCCGATTCTCGATGCGTTGTGACCGGCAAGCTTCCAGTAGCTATTCCAATCGGGTTTTCCTGAATTATTGGACTCGGATCCAAAATTTCACCACTTTTTGCGATTTCTCGATTTTCCCTAGTGGTACCCCTAGGGAAATCCGTAAAAATTCGTCGGATTCCGGAGAAGACGATTCTCGATGCGTTGTGACCGGCAAGCTTCCAGTAGCTATTCCAATCGGGTTTTCCTAAATTATTGGACTCGGATACAAAATTTCATCACTTTTTGCGATTTCTCGATTTTGGTGATTTTCCCTAGTGGTACCCCTGGGGAAATCCGTAAAAATTCGTCGAATTCCGGCGCAGCCGATTCTCGATGCATTGTGACCGGCAAGCTTCCAGTAGCTATTCCAATCGGGTTTTCCTGAATTATTGGACTCGGATCCAAAATTTCACCACTTTTTGCGATTTCTCGATTTTCCCTAGTGGTACCCCTAGGGAAATCCGTAAAAATTCGTCGGATTCCGGCGAAACCGATTCTCGATGCGTTGTGACCGGCAAGCTTCCAGTAGCTATTCCAATCGGGTTTTCCTGAATTATTGGACTCGGATCCAAAGTTTCACCACTTTTTGCGATTTCTCGATTTTGGTGATTTTCCCTAGTGGTGCCCCTAGGGAAATCAGTAAAAATTCGTCGGATTCTGGCGAAGCCGATTCTCGATGCGTTGTGACCGGCAAGCTTCCAGTAGCTATTCCAATCGTGTTTTCCTGAATTATTGGACTCGGATCCAAAATTTCACCACTTTTTTCGATTTCTCGATTTTGGTGATTTTCCCTAGTGGTACACCTAGGGAAATCCGTAAAAATTCGTCGGATTCCGGAGAAGCCGATTCTCGATGCGTTGTGACCGGCAAGCTTCCAGTAGCTATTCCAATCGGGTTTTCCTGAATTATTCGACTCGGATCCAAAATTTCACCACTTTTTGCGATTTCTCGATTTTCCCTAATGGTACCCCTAGGGAAATCCGTAAAAATTCATCGGATTCCGGCGAAGCCGATTCTCGATGCGTTGTGACCGGCAAGCTTCCAGTAGCTATTCCAATCGGGTTTTCCTGAATTATTCGACTCGGATCGAAAATTTCACCACTTTTTGAGATTTCTCGATTTTCCCTAGTGGTACCCCTAGGAAAATCCGTAAAAATTCGTCGGATTCCGGCGAAGCCGATTCTCGATGCGTTGTGACCGGTAAGCTTCCAGTAGCTATTCCAATCGGGTTTTTCTGAATTATTGGACTCGGATCAAAAATTTCACCACCTTCTGCGATTTCTCGATTTTCCCTAGTGGTACCCCTAGGGAAATCCGTAAAAATTCGTCGGATTCCGGCGAAGCCGATTCTCGATGCGTTGTGACCGGCAAGTTTCCAGTAGCTATCCCAATCGAGTTTTCCCGAATTATTGGGCTCGGATCCAAAATTTCACCACTTTTTACGATTTCTCGATTTTGGTGATTTTCCCTAGTGGTACCCCTAGGGAAATCCGTAAAAATTCGTCGGATTCCGACGAAGCCAATTCTCGATGCGTTGTGACCGGCAAGCTTCCAGTAGCTATCCCAATCGAGTTTTCCCGAATTATTGGGCTCGGATCCAAAATTTCACCACTTTTTACGATTTCTCGATTTTGGTGATTTTCCCTAGTGGTATCCCTAGGGAAATCCTTAAAAATTCGTCGGATTCCGACGAAGCCAATTCTCGATACGTTGTGACCGGCAAGCTTCCAGTAGCTATCCCAATCGAGTTTTCCCGAATTATTGGGCTCGGATCCAAAATTTCACCACTTTTTACGATTTCTCGATTTTGGTGATTTTCCCTAGAAGTACCCCTAGGGAAATCCGTAAAAATTCGTCGGATTCCGACGAAGCCAATTCTCGATGCATTGTGACCGGTAAGCTTCCAGAAGCAATCCCAATCGAGTTTTTGCGAATTATTGGGCTCGGATACCAAATTTCACCACTTTTTACGATTTCTCGATTTTGGTGATTTTCCCTAGTGGTACCCCTAGGGAAATCCGTAAAAATTCGTCGGATTCCGACGAAATAAATTCTCGATGCGTTGTGACCGGCAAGCTTCCAGTAGCTATCCCAATCGAGTTTTCCCGAATTATTGGGCTCGGATCCAAAATTTCACCACTTTTTACGATTTCTCGATTTTGGTGATTTTCCCTAGTGGTACCCCTAGGGAAATCCGTCGGATTTCGACGAAGCCAATTCTCGATGCGTTGTGACCGGCAAGCTTCCAGTAGCTATCCCAATCGAGTTTTCCCGAATTATTGGGCTCGGATCCAAAATTTCACCACTTTTTACGATTTCTCGATTTTGGTGATTTTCCCTAGTGGTACCCCTAGGGAAATCCGTAAAAATTCGTCGGATTCCGACGAAGCCAATTCTCGATGCGTTGTGACCGGCAAGCTTCCAGCAGCTATCCCAATCGAGTTTTCCCGAATTATTGGGCTCGGATCCAAAATTTCACCACTTTTTACGATTTCTCGATTTTGGTGATTTTCCCTAGAAGTACCCCTAGGGAAATCCGTAAAAATTCGTCGGATTCCGACGAAGCCAATTCTCGATGCATTGTGACCGGTAAGCTTCCAGAAGCAATCCCAATCGAGTTTTTGCGAATTATTGGGCTCGGATACCAAATTTCACCACTTTTTACGATTTCTCGATTTTGGTGATTTTCCCTAGTGGTACCCCTAGGGAAATCCGTAAAAATTCGTCGGATTCCGACGAAATAAATTCTCGATGCGTTGTGACCGGCAAGCTTCCAGTAGCTATCCCAATCGAGTTTTCCCGAATTATTGGGCTCGGATCCAAAATTTCACCACTTTTACGATTTCTCGATTTTGGTGATTTTTCCTTGTGGTACCCCTAGGGAAATCCGTAAAAATTCATCGGATTCCGGCGAAGCCGATTCTCGATGCGTTGTGACCGGCAAGCTTCCAGTAGCTATTCCAATCGGGTTTTCCTGAATTATTCGACTCGGATCGAAAATTTCACCACTTTTTGCGATTTCTCGATTTTCCCTAGTGGTACCCCTAGGAAAATCCGTAAAAATTCGTCGGATTCCGGCGAAGCCGATTCTCGATGCGTTGTGACCGGTAAGCTTCCAGTAGCTATTCCAATCGGGTTTTTCTGAATTATTGGACTCGGATCAAAAATTTCACCACCTTCTGCGATTTCTCGATTTTCCCTAGTGGTACCCCTAGGGAAATCCGTAAAAATTCGTCGGATTCCGGCGAAGCCGATTCTCGATGCGTTGTGACCGGCAAGTTTCCAGTAGCTATCCCAATCGAGTTTTCCCGAATTATTGGGCTCGGATCCAAAATTTCACCACTTTTTACGATTTCTCGATTTTGGTGATTTTCCCTAGTGGTACCCCTAGGGAAATCCGTAAAAATTCGTCGGATTCCGACGAAGCCAATTCTCGATGCGTTGTGACCGGCAAGCTTCCAGTAGCTATCCCAATCGAGTTTTCCCGAATTATTGGGCTCGGATCCAAAATTTCACCACTTTTTACGATTTCTCGATTTTGGTGATTTTCCCTAGTGGTATCCCTAGGAAATCCTTAAAAATTCGTCGGATTCCGACGAAGCCAATTCTCGATACGTTGTGACCGGCAAGCTTCCAGTAGCTATCCCAATCGAGTTTTCCCGAATTATTGGGCTCGGATCCAAAATTTCACCACTTTTTACGATTTCTCGATTTTGGTGATTTTCCCTAGAAGTACCCCTAGGGAAATCCGTAAAAATTCGTCGGATTCCGACGAAGCCAATTCTCGATGCATTGTGACCGGTAAGCTTCCAGAAGCAATCCCAATCGAGTTTTTGCGAATTATTGGGCTCGGATACCAAATTTCACCACTTTTTACGATTTCTCGATTTTGGTGATTTTCCCTAGTGGTACCCCTAGGGAAATCCGTAAAAATTCGTCGGATTCCGACGAAATAAATTCTCGATGCGTTGTGACCGGCAAGCTTCCAGTAGCTATCCCAATCGAGTTTTCCCGAATTATTGGGCTCGGATCCAAAATTTCACCACTTTTTACGATTTCTCGATTTTGGTGATTTTCCCTAGTGGTACCCCTAGGGAAATCCGTCGGATTTCGACGAAGCCAATTCTCGATGCGTTGTGACCGGCAAGCTTCCAGTAGCTATCCCAATCGAGTTTTCCCGAATTATTGGGCTCGGATCCAAAATTTCACCACTTTTTACGATTTCTCGATTTTGGTGATTTTCCCTAGTGGTACCCCTAGGGAAATCCGTAAAAATTCGTCGGATTCCGACGAAGCCAATTCTCGATGCGTTGTGACCGGCAAGCTTCCAGCAGCTATCCCAATCGAGTTTTCCCGAATTATTGGGCTCGGATCCAAAATTTCACCACTTTTTACGATTTCTCGATTTTGGTGATTTTCCCTAGAAGTACCCCTAGGGAAATCCGTAAAAATTCGTCGGATTCCGACGAAGCCAATTCTCGATGCATTGTGACCGGTAAGCTTCCAGAAGCAATCCCAATCGAGTTTTTGCGAATTATTGGGCTCGGATACCAAATTTCACCACTTTTTACGATTTCTCGATTTTGGTGATTTTCCCTAGTGGTACCCCTAGGGAAATCCGTAAAAATTCGTCGGATTCCGACGAAATAAATTCTCGATGCGTTGTGACCGGCAAGCTTCCAGTAGCTATCCCAATCGAGTTTTCCCGAATTATTGGGCTCGGATCCAAAATTTCACCACTTTTTACGATTTCTCGATTTTGGTGATTTTTCCTTGTGGTACCCCTAGGGAAATCCGTAAAAATTCGTCGGATTCCGACGAAGCCAATTCTCGATGCGTTGTGACCGGCAAGCTTCCAGCAGCTATCCCAATCGAGTTTTCCATAATTGTTGGGCTCGGATCCAAAATTTCACCACTTTACGATTTCTCGATTTTGGTGATTTTCCCTAGTGGTACCCCTAGGGAAATCCGTAAAAATTCGTCGGATTCCGACGAAGCCAATTCTCAATGCGTTGTGACCGGCAAGCTTCCAGTAGCTATCCCAATCGAGTTTTCCCGAATTATTGGGCTCGGATCCAAAATTTCATCACTTTTTACGATTTTTCGATTTTGGTGATTTTCCCCAGTGGTACCCCTAGGGAAATCCGTAAAAATTCGTCGGATTCCGACGAAGCCAATTCTCGATGCGTTGTGACCGGCAAGCTTCCAGTAGCTATCCCAATCGAGTTTTCCCGAATTATTGGGCTCGGATCCAAATTTCACCACTTTTTACGATTTCTCGATTTTGGTGATTTTCCCTAGAAGTACCCCTAGGGAAATCCGTAAAAATTCGTCGGATTCCGACGAAGCCAATTCTCGATGCATTGTGACCGGTAAGCTTCCAGAAGCAATCCCAATCGAGTTTTTGCGAATTATTGGGCTCGGATACCAAATTTCACCACTTTTTACGATTTCTCGATTTTGGTGATTTTCCCTAGTGGTACCCCTAGGGAAATCCGTAAAAATTCGTCGGATTCCGACGAAATAAATTCTCGATGCGTTGTGACCGGCAAGCTTCCAGTAGCTATCCCAATCGAGTTTTCCCGAATTATTAGGCTCGGATCCAAAATTTCACCACTTTTTACGATTTCTCGATTTTGGTGATTTTTCCTTGTGGTACCCCTAGGAAAATCCGTAAAAATTCGTCGGATTCCGACGAAGCCAATTCTCGATGCGTTGTGACCGGCAAGCTTCCAGCAGCTATCCCAATCGAGTTTTCCATAATTGTTGGGCTCGGATCCAAAATTTCACCACTTTACGATTTCTCGATTTTGGTGATTTTCCCTAGTGGTACCCCTAGGGAAATCCGTAAAAATTCGTCGGATTCCGACGAAGCAAATTCTCGATGCGTTGTGACCGGCAAGCTTCTAGTAGCTATCCCAATCGAGTTTTCCCGAATTATTGGGCTCGGATCCAAAATTTCAGCACTTTTTACGATTTCTCGATTTTGGTGATTTTCCCTAGTGGTATCCCTAGGGAAATCCGTAAAAATTCGTCGGATTCCGACGAAGCCAATTCTCAATGCGTTGTGACCGGCAAGCTTCCAGTAGCTATCCCAATCGAGTTTTCCCGAATTATTGGGCTCGGATCCAAAATTTCACCACTTTTTACGATTTCTCGATTTTGGTGATTTTCCCTAGTGGTACCCCTAGGGAAATCCGTCGGATTTCGACGAAGCCAATTCTCGATGCGTTGTGACCGGCAAGCTTCCAGTAGCTATCCCAATCGAGTTTTCCCGAATTATTGGGCTCGGATCCAAAATTTCACCACTTTTTACGATTTCTCGATTTTGGTGATTTTCCCTAGTGGTACCCCTAGGGAAATCCGTAAAAATTCGTCGAATTTCGACGAAGCAAATTCTCGATGCGTTGTGACCGGCAAGCTTCCAGTAGCTATCCCAATCGAGTTTTCCCGAATTATTGGGCTCGGATCCAAAATTTCACCACTTTTTACGATTTCTGGATTTTGGTGATTTTCCCTTGTGGTACCCCTAGGGAAATCCGTAAACATTCGTCGGATTCCGACGAAGCCAATTCTCGATGCGTTGTGACCGGCAAGCTTCCAGCAGCTATCCCAATCGAGTTTTCCATAATTGTTGGGCTCGGATCCAAAATTTCACCACTTTTTACGATTTCTCGATTTTGGTGATTTTCCCTAGTGGTACCCCTAGGGAAATCCGTAAAAATTCGTCGGATTCCGACGAAGCCAATTCTCGATGCGTTGTGACCGGCAAGCTTCCAGTAGCTATCCCAATCGAGTTTTCCCGAATTATTGGGCTCGGATCAAAAATTTCACCACTTTTTACGATTCTCGATTTTGGTGATTTTCTCTAGTGGTACCCCTAGGGAAATTCGTCGGATTCCGACGAAGCCAATTCGCGATGCATTGTGACTGGCAAGCTTCCAGTAACTATCCCAATCGAGTTTTCCCGAATTATTGGACTCGGATCCAAAATTTCACCACTTTTTACGATTTCTCGATTTTGGTGATTTTCCCTAGTGGTACCCCTAGGAAAATCCGTAAAAATTCGTCGGATTCCGACGAAACCAATTCTCGATGCGTTTTGACCGGCAAGCTTCCAGTAGCTATCCCAATCGAGTTTTTTCGAATTATTGGGCTCGGATCCAAAATTTCACCACTTTTTACGATTTCTCGATTTTGGTGATTTTCCCTAGTGGTACCCCTAGGGAAATCCGTAAAAATTCGTCGGATTCCGACGAAGCCAATTCTCGATGCGTTGTGACCGGCAAGCTTCCAGTAGCTATCCCAATCGAGTTTTCCCGAATTGTTGGGCTCGGATCCAAAATTTCACCACTTTTTACGATTTCTCGATTTTGGTGATTTTCCCTAGTGGTACCCCTAGGGAAATCCGTAAAAATTCGTCGGATTCCGACGAAGCCAATTCTCGATGCGTTGTGACCGGCAAGCTTCCAGTAGCTATCCCAATCGAGTTTTCCTGAATTGTTGGGCTCGGATCCAAAATTTCACCACTTTTTACGATTTCTCGATTTTGGTGATTTTCCCTAGTGGTACCCCTAGGGAAATCCGTAAAAATTCGTCGGATTCCGACGAAACCAATTCTCGATGCGTTTTGACCGGCAAGCTTCTAGTAGCTATCCCAATCGAGTTTTTTCGAATTATTGGGCTCGGATCCAAAATTTCACCACTTTTTACGATTTCTCGATTTTGGTGATTTTCCCTAGTGGTACCCCTAGGGAAATCCGTAAAAATTCGTCGGATTCCGACGAAGCCAATTCTCGATGCGTTGTGACCGGCAAGCTTCCAGTAGCTATCCCAATCGAGTTTTCCCGAATTATTGGGCTCGGATCCAAAATTTCACCACTTTTTACGATTTCTCGATTTTGGTGATTTTCCCTAGAAGTACCCCTAGGGAAATCCGTAAAAATTCGTCGGATTCCGACGAAGCCAATTCTCGATGCATTGTGACCGGTAAGCTTCCAGAAGTAATCCCAATCGAGTTTTTGCGAATTATTGGGCTCGGATACCAAATTTCACCACTTTTTACGATTTCTCGATTTTGGTGATTTTCCCTAGTGGTACCCCTAGGGAAATCCGTAAAAATTCGTCGGATTCCGACGAAATAAATTCTCGATGCGTTGTGACCGGCAAGCTTCCAGTAGCTATCCCAATCGAGTTTTCCCGAATTATTGGGCTCGGATCCAAAATTTCACCACTTTTTACGATTTCTCGATTTTGGTGATTTTTCCTTGTGGTACCCCTAGGAAAATCCGTAAAAATTCGTCGGATTCCGACGAAGCCAATTCTCGATGCGTTGTGACCGGCAAGCTTCCAGCAGCTATCCCAATCGAGTTTTCCATAATTGTTGGGCTCGGATCCAAAATTTCACCACTTTACGATTTCTCGATTTTGGTGATTTTCCCTAGTGGTACCCCTAGGGAAATCCGTAGAAATTCGTCGGATTCCGACGAAGCAAATTCTCGATGCGTTGTGACCGGCAAGCTTCCAGTAGCTATCCCAATCGAGTTTTCCCGAATTATTGGGCTCGGATCCAAAATTTCAGCACTTTTTACGATTTCTCGATTTTGGTGATTTTCCCTAGTGGTATCCCTAGGGAAATCCGTAAAAATTCGTCGGATTCCGACGAAGCCAATTCTCAATGCGTTGTGACCGGCAAGCTTCCAGTAGCTATCCCAATCGAGTTTTCCCGAATTATTGGGCTCGGATCCAAAATTTCACCACTTTTTACGATTTCTCGATTTTGGTGATTTTCCCTAGTGGTACCCCTAGGGAAATCCGTCGGATTTCGACGAAGCCAATTCTCGATGCGTTGTGACCGGCAAGCTTCCAGTAGCTATCCCAATCGAGTTTTCCCGAATTATTGGGCTCGGATCCAAAATTTCACCACTTTTTACGATTTCTCGATTTTGGTGATTTTCCCTAGTGGTACCCCTAGGGAAATCCGTAAAAATTCGTCGGATTCCGACGAAGCCAATTCTCGATGCGTTGTGACCGGCAAGCTTCCAGTAGCTATCCCAATCGAGTTTTCCCGAATTATTGGGCTCGGATCCAAAATTTCACCACTTTTTACGATTTCTCGATTTTGGTGATTTTCCCTAGAAGTACCCCTAGGGAAATCCGTAAAAATTCGTCGGATTCCGACGAAGCCAATTCTCGATGCATTGTGACCGGTAAGCTTCCAGAAGCAATCCCAATCGAGTTTTTGCGAATTATTGGGCTCGGATACCAAATTTCACCACTTTTTACGATTTCTCGATTTTGGTGATTTTCCCTAGTGGTACCCCTAGGGAAATCCGTAAAAATTCGTCGGATTCCGACGAAATAAATTCTCGATGCGTTGTGACCGGCAAGCTTCCAGTAGCTATCCCAATCGAGTTTTCCCGAATTATTGGGCTCGGATCCAAAATTTCACCACTTTTTACGATTTCTCGATTTTGGTGATTTTTCCTTGTGGTACCCCTAGGGAAATCCGTAAAAATTCGTCGGATTCCGACGAAGCCAATTCTCGATGCGTTGTGACCGGCAAGCTTCCAGCAGCTATCCCAATCGAGTTTTCCATAATTGTTGGGCTCGGATCCAAAATTTCACCACTTTACGATTTCTCGATTTTGGTGATTTTCCCTAGTGGTACCCCTAGGGAAATCCGTAAAAATTCGTCGGATTCCGACGAAGCCAATTCTCAATGCGTTGTGACCGGCAAGCTTCCAGTAGCTATCCCAATCGAGTTTTCCCGAATTATTGGGCTCGGATCCAAAATTTCATCACTTTTTACGATTTTTCGATTTTGGTGATTTTCCCTAGTGGTACCCCTAGGGAAATCCGTAAAAATTCGTCGGATTCCGACGAAGCCAATTCTCGATGCGTTGTGACCGGCAAGCTTCCAGTAGCTATCCCAATCGAGTTTTCCCGAATTATTGGGCTCGGATCCAAAATTTCACCACTTTTTACGATTTCTCGATTTTTTGTGATTTTCCCTAGTGGTATCCCCTAGGGAAATCCGTAAAAATTCGTCGAATTTCGACGAAGCAAATTCTCGATGCGTTGTGACCGGCAAGCTTCCAGTAGCTATCCCAATCGAGTTTTCCCGAATTATTGGGCTCGGATCCAAAATTTCACCACTTTTTACGATTTCTGGATTTTGGTGATTTTCCCTTGTGGTACCCCTAGGGAAATCCGTAAACATTCGTCGGATTCCGACGAAGCCAATTCTCGATGCGTTGTGACCGGCAAGCTTCCAGCAGCTATCCCAATCGAGTTTTCCATAATTGTTGGGCTCGGATCCAAAATTTCACCACTTTTTACGATTTCTCGATTTTGGTGATTTTCCCTAGTGGTACCCCTAGGGAAATCCGTAAAAATTCGTCGGATTCCGACGAAGCCAATTCTCGATGCGTTGTGACCGGCAAGCTTCCAGTAGCTATCCCAATCGAGTTTTCCCGAATTATTGGGCTCGGATCAAAAATTTCACCACTTTTTACGATTTCTCGATTTTGGTGATTTTCTCTAGTGGTACCCCTAGGGAAATTCGTCGGATTCCGACGAAGCCAATTCGCGATGCATTGTGACTGGCAAGCTTCCAGTAACTATCCCAATCGAGTTTTCCCGAATTATTGGACTCGGATCCAAAATTTCACCACTTTTTACGATTTCTCGATTTTGGTGATTTTCCCTAGTGGTACCCCTAGGAAAATCCGTAAAAATTCGTCGGATTCCGACGAAACCAATTCTCGATGCGTTTTGACCGGCAAGCTTCCAGTAGCTATCCCAATCGAGTTTTTTCGAATTATTGGGCTCGGATCCAAAATTTCACCACTTTTTACGATTTCTCGATTTTGGTGATTTTCCCTAGTGGTACCCCTAGGGAAATCCGTAAAAATTCGTCGGATTCCGACGAAGCCAATTCTCGATGCGTTGTGACCGGCAAGCTTCCAGTAGCTATCCCAATCGAGTTTTCCCGAATTGTTGGGCTCGGATCCAAAATTTCACCACTTTTTACGATTTCTCGATTTTGGTGATTTTCCCTAGTGGTACCCCTAGGGAAATCCGTAAAAATTCGTCGGATTCCGACGAAGCCAATTCTCGATGCGTTGTGACCGGCAAGCTTCCAGTAGCTATCCCAATCGAGTTTTCCTGAATTGTTGGGCTCGGATCCAAAATTTCACCACTTTTTACGATTTCTCGATTTTGGTGATTTTCCCTAGTGGTACCCCTAGGGAAATCCGTAAAAATTCGTCGGATTCCGACGAAACCAATTCTCGATGCGTTTTGACCGGCAAGCTTCTAGTAGCTATCCCAATCGAGTTTTTTCGAATTATTGGGCTCGGATCCAAAATTTCACCACTTTTTACGATTTCTCGATTTTGGTGATTTTCCCTAGTGGTACCCCTAGGGAAATCCGTAAAAATTCGTCGGATTCCGACGAAGCCAATTCTCGATGCGTTGTGACCGGGAAGCTTCCAGTAGCTATCCCAATCGAGTTTTCCCGAATTGTTGGGCTCGGATCCAAAATTTCACCACTTTTTACGATTTCTCGATTTTGGTGATTTTCCCTAGTGGTACCCCTAGGGAAATCCGTAAAAATTCGTCGGATTCCGACGAAGCCAATTCTCGATGCGTTTTGACCGGCAAGCTTCCAGTAGCTATCCCAATCGAGTTTTCCCGAATTATTGGGCTCGGATCCAAAATTTCACCACTTTTTACGATTTCACAATTTTGGTGATTTTCTCTAGTGGTACCCCTAGGGAAATTCGTCGGATTCCGACGAAGCCAATTCGCGATGCGTTGTGACTGGCAAGCTTCCAGTAGCTATCCCAATCGCGTTTTCCCGAGTTATTGGGCTCGGATCTAAAATTTCACCACTTTTTACGATTTCTCGATTTTGGTGATTTTCCCTAGTGGTACCCCTAGGGAAATCCGTAAAAATTCGTCGGATTCCGACGAAGCCAATTCTCGATGCGTTGTGACCGGCAAGCTTCCAGTAGCTATCCCAATCGAGTTTTCCGGAATTGTTGGGCTCGGATCCAAAATTTCTCCACTTTTTACGATTTCTCGATTTTGGTGATTTTCCCTAGTGGTACCCCTAGGGAAATCCGTAAAAATTCGTCGGATTCCGACGAAGCCAATTCTCGATGCGTTTTGACCGGCAAGCTTCCAGTAGCTATCCCAATCGAGTTTTTTCGAATTATTGGGCTCGGATCCAAAATTTCACCACTTTTTACGATTTCTCGATTTTGGTGATTTTCCCTAGTGGTACCCCTAGGGAAATCCGTAAAAATTCGTCGGATTCCGACGAAGCCAATTCTCGATGCGTTGTGACCGGCAAGCTTCCAGTAGCTATCCCAATCGAGTTTTCCCGAATTGTTGGGCTCGGATCCAAAATTTCACCACTTTTTACGATTTCTCGATTTTGGTGATTTTCCCAAGTGGTACCCCTAGGGAAATCCGTAAAAATTCGTCGGATTCCGACGAAGCCAATTCTCGATGCGTTTTGACCGGAAAGCTTCCAGTTGCTATCCCAATCGAGTTTTCCCGAATTGTTGGGCTCGGATCCAAAATTTCACCACTTTTTACGATTTCTCGATTTTGGTGATTTTCCCAAGTGGTACCCCTAGGGAAATCCGTAAAAATTCGTCGGATTCCGACGAAGCCAATTCTCGATGCGTTTTGACCGGCAAGCTTCCAGTTGCTATCCCAATCGAGTTTTCCCGAATTATTGGGCTCGGATCCAAAATTTCACCACTTTTTAAGATTTCTCGATTTTGGTGATTTTCCCTAGTGGTAACCCTAGGAAAATCCGTAAAAATTCGTCGGATTCCGACGAAGCCAATTCTCGATGCGTTGTGACCGGCAAGCTTCCAGTAGCTATCCCAATCGAGTTTTCGCGAATTATTTTGCTCGGATCCAAAATTTCACCACTTTTTACGATTTCTCGATTTTGGTGATTTTCCCTAGTGGTACCCCTATGGAAATCCGTAAAAATTCGTCGGATTCCGACGAAGCCAATTCTCGATGCGTTGTGACCGGCAAGCTTCCAGTAGCTATCCCAATCGAGTTTTCCTGAATTGTTGGGCTCGGATCCAAAATTTCACAACTTTTTACGATTTCTCGATTTTGGTGATTTTCCCTAGTGGTACCCCTAGGGAAATCCGTAAAAATTCGTCGGATTCCGACGAAGCCAATTCTCGATACGTTTTGACCGGCAAGCTTCCAGTAGCTATCCCAATCGAGTTTTCCCGAATTATTGGGCTCGGATCCAAAATTTCACCACTTTTTACGATTTCTCGATTTTGGTGATTTTCCCTAGTGGTACCACTAGGGAAATCCGTAAAAATTCGTCGGATTCCGACGAAGCCAATTCTCGATGCGTTGTGACCGGAAAGCTTCCAGTAGCTATCCCAATCGAGTTTTCCCGAATTATTGGGCTCGGATCCAAAATTTCACCACTTTTTACGATTTCTCGATTTTGGTGATTTTCCCTAGTGGTACCCCTAGGGAAATTCGTCGGATTCCGACGAAGCCAATTCTCAATGCGTTGTGACCGGCAAGCTTCCTGTAGCTATCCCAATCGAGTTTTCCCGAATTATTGGGCTCGGATCCAAAATTTCACCACTTTTTACGATTTCTCGATTTTGGTGATTTTCCCTAGTGGTACCCCTAGGGAAATTCGTCGGATTCCGACGAAGCCAATTCTCGATGCGTTGTGACCGGCAAGCTTCCAGTAGCTATCCCAATCGAGTTTTCCCGAATTATTGGGCTCGGATCCAAAATTTTACCACTTTTTACGATTTCTCGATTTTGGTGATTTTCCCTAGTGGTACCCCTAGGGAAATCCGTAAAAATTCGTCGGATTCCGACGAAGTCAATTCTCGATGCGTTGTGACCGGCAAGCTTCCAGTAGCTATCCCAATCGAGTTTACCCGAATTATTGGGCTCGGATCCAAAATTTCATCACTTTTTACGATTTCTCGATTTTGGTGATTTTCCCTAGTGGTACCCCTAGGGAAATCCGTAAAAATTCGTTGGATTCCGACGAAGCCAATTCTCGATGCGTTGTGACCGGCAAGCTTCCAGTAGCTATCCCAATCGAGTTTTCCCGAATTATTGGGCTCGGATCCAAAATTTCACCACTTTTTACGATTTCTCGATTTTGGTGATATTCCCTAGTGGTACCCCAAGGGAAATTCGTCGGATTCCGACGAAGCCAATTCGCGATGCGTTGTGACCGGCAAGCTTCCAGTAGCTATCCCAATCGAGTTTTCTCGAATTATTGGGCTCGGATCAAAAATTTCACCACTTTTTACGATTTCTCGATTTTGGTGATTTTCCCTAGTGGTACCCCTAGGGAAATCCGTAAAAATTCGTCGGATTTCGACGAAGCCAATTCTCGATGCGTTGTGACCGGCAAGCTTCCAGTAGCTATCCCAATCGAGTTTTCCCGAATTATTGGGCTCGGATCCAAAATTTCACCACTTTTTACGATTTCTCGATTTTGGTGATTTTCCCTAGTGGTACCCCTAGGGAAATCCGTAAAAATTCGTCGGATTCCGACGAAGCCAATTCTCGATGCGTTGTGACCGGCAAGCTTCCAGTAGCTATCCCAATCGAGTTTTCCCGAATTATTGGGCTCGGATCCAAAATTTCACCACTTTTTACGATTTCTCGATTTTGGTGATTTTCCCTAGTGGTACCCCTAGGGAAATCCGTAAAAATTCGTCGGATTCCGACGAAGCCAATTCTCGATGCGTTGTGACCGGAAAGCTTCCAGTAGCTATCCCAATCGAGTTTTCCCGAATTATTGGGCTCGGATCCAAAATTTCACCACTTTTTACGATTTCTCGATTTTGGTGATTTTCCCTAGTGGTACCCCTAGGGAAATTCGTCGGATTCCGACGAAGCCAATTCTCAATGCGTTGTGACCGGCAAGCTTCCTGTAGCTATCCCAATCGAGTTTTCCCGAATTATTGGGCTCGGATCCAAAATTTCACCACTTTTTACGATTTCTCGATTTTGGTGATTTTCCCTAGTGGTACCCCTAGGGAAATTCGTCGGATTCCGACGAAGCCAATTCTCGATGCGTTGTGACCGGCAAGCTTCCAGTAGCTATCCCAATCGAGTTTTCCCGAATTATTGGGCTCGGATCCAAAATTTTACCACTTTTTACGATTTCTCAATTTTGGTGATTTTCCCTAGTGGTACCCCTAGGGAAATCCGTAAAAATTCGTCGGATTCCGACGAAGTCAATTCTCGATGCGTTGTGACCGGCAAGCTTCCAGTAGCTATCCCAATCGAGTTTACCCGAATTATTGGGCTCGGATCCAAAATTTCATCACTTTTTACGATTTCTCGATTTTGGTGATTTTCCCTAGTGGTACCCCTAGGGAAATCCGTAAAAATTCGTTGGATTCCGACGAAGCCAATTCTCGATGCGTTGTGACCGGCAAGCTTCCAGTAGCTATCCCAATCGAGTTTTCCCGAATTATTGGGCTCGGATCCAAAATTTCACCACTTTTTACGATTTCTCGATTTTGGTGATATTCCCTAGTGGTACCCCAAGGGAAATTCGTCGGATTCCGACGAAGCCAATTCGCGATGCGTTGTGACCGGCAAGCTTCCAGTAGCTATCCCAATCGAGTTTTCTCGAATTATTGGGCTCGGATCAAAAATTTCACCACTTTTTACGATTTCTCGATTTTGGTGATTTTCCCTAGTGGTACCCCTAGGGAAATCCGTAAAAATTCGTCGGATTTCGACGAAGCCAATTCTCGATGCGTTGTGACCGGCAAGCTTCCAGTAGCTATCCCAATCGAGTTTTCCCGAATTATTGGGCTCGGATCCAAAATTTCACCACTTTTTACGATTTCTCGATTTTGGTGATTTTCCCTAGTGGTACCCCTAGGGAAATCCGTAAAAATTCGTCGGATTCCGACGAAGCCAATTCTCGATGCGTTGTGACCGGCAAGCTTCCAGTAGCTATCCCAATCGAGTTTTCCCGAATTATTGGGCTCGGATCCAAAATTTCACCACTTTTTACGATTTCTCGATTTTGGTGATTTTCCCTAGTGGTACCCCTAGGGAAATCCGTAAAAATTCGTCGGATTCCGACGAAGCCAATTCTCGATGCGTTGTGACCGGAAAGCTTCCAGTAGCTATCCCAATCGAGTTTTCCCGAATTATTGGGCTCGGATCCAAAAATTTCACCACTTTTTACGATTTCTCGATTTTGGTGATTTTCCCTAGTGGTACCCCTAGGGAAATTCGTCGGATTCCGAAGAAGCCAATTCTCGATGCGTTGTGACCGGCAAGCTTCCAGTAGCTATCCCAATCGAGTTTTCCCGAATTATTGGGCTCGGATCCAAAATTTCACCACTTTTTACGATTTCTCGATTTTGGTTATTTTCCCTAGTGGTACCCCTAGGGAAATCCGTAAAAATTCGTCGGATTCCAACGAAGCCAATTCTCGATGCGTTGTGACCGGCAAGCTTCCAGTAGCTATGTAACACCCCGCTATCCCCGTTGGAAGGATACCGGAGTGCCACACGAGCAAACACATATAACGAATCCATATACACATGTATAACAAAAACCAAATGAAATGTAAAGAAACCTTTAATCATTTAATAGTAAAACCTGTTTACATGTAACATAAATCAATAACGTTTTACAAAAGAGGCTCGTAAGCAAATACATATACAAAAATTACAGCGGAAGACTTCAAATAACTTCAATCAAAAAGGACTCCTAGTGGCCGACCCGCAGATATCTGACTCCAAATCCAAACTCGCCACCTGCACGGGAAAAGAGTCCGTGCTAAGCGATAACGCTTAGTGGGGAGGAACAAAACAAACTAACAATATGCATATACAATATTTACAACAAGACTATAATCTCATCCCAACCATAAACATACATTACAAGTAATTAACTATTAAAACATAATTAAAATCTACATATTTCTCACCATTCCAAATACATATACACTCAAGGTGTATAAACACAAAGTTATACTATATTTCATATACAACTTATACCTTTAATCTTGTCAATAAACATCTCAACATATATATATATATATATATCACATATAAACATGTAGCCTGATTAGTCTGAAATACTCTCTAGAAGTGGATACGGTCATTTGGATACTGATTGAACACAGTATCCCAAGCATATAGAGACATGAGTCTCAAACATGTATTTTCCATATAGAGACCGGAGTCTCGCTTTATTTCCATATAGACCAAACATGGTCGAAACAAGGATCCAAATGGACCCGTATATATCATTTTATCATATAGCAGCTGCACACACACTCTGACCTAAGTAAGCGCTTACTTATCCACTACTATGACTATTCAGGCTTAAAACTCAACTCAACAATTCAAGCACCAATATCAATATGAGTATTGAGAATAATACTGATTTATTGCCCATGTATACTGGTATACTGATCACATTTAAAACAAGTAACTATAAATATTAAATACAACTAAATGCAAATACATATTTCACGTATACATGTGTCTAGATCAAATTCAGAAACATTTAAATACATCCAGTATCAATTATTGGAGGCAGAAGTACAAATAATTCACATTCAAGACAATTTATGTTCATGTAAAAATATAAACTAGTAAATCATGTACATTAATTATTAATCATGTTTACAATTCAATATGAAGCAATTATTAATTGCAATTCAAATATTAAACCCAAACATTTGTCATGTAGTGCAAAAACCTCTTAAAACAGAAGTTAAAACTTTATCTTTAACAAAACAGGGCAGCAGGGGAAGGCTGGTCACGCCGTGACCATTCGTCACGTCTCGTGACGCAGGCTTCACGCGAGCGCCAGGCAAAGGAGCAGGCAGTCACGGCGTGACCACCAGTCACGTCTCGTGACGCCTGAGAGGAGAGGGGAAGAAGTCACAGAATCCTATCTCGTGACACGCAGGGAGAAGAAGTAGGTCACGGCGTGATGCAGCATCACGTCTCGTGACCCTCTTCAGAGAAGAGGTCACGGCGTGATGCTCCCTCACGTCACGTGATCTCTTCCCTCACTCCTGCTTCTCCTTCTCAAAACTCCAAATTCCAGAAAAGGGGATCACGGCGTGATGCCCCATCACGTCGCGTGACCTTCTTCAGGGAAGAGGGTCACGGCGTGATGCTCCATCACGTCACGTGATCTTCTTCTCACACTTCTTCTTCTTCATAAAACAAATTTCCAGAATTCCCATAAAAACGTGAAAAACTAGAAGATCAAGAAAACAGAGTAAAATCTAAACTCCAAACCCCATTTTGTCTAAGATCATTTTTCATGCAAAAATCATGCTAACACGTACCTTCAAGTCTTCTGGGCACATTTACAGCAATTATAATGCAAATGACATATTTTTACTATTCAAATAGAGGTAATTTCAGAACATCGACATATCAGAATTTCTCATTCAAACTCATGCATATTGATCTCATTTACCAACTTACTTTATTCATTTCTACCTAAATCATGTAAACACAATACATTTCTCATGCATTTAGAAGTACAAACACACCTAGATACATTAATATCAGAACTGTAAACAGGATCCAGAAAGATTAGTACAAATTGACCACATTCTCAACAATCAAATAACGTTCACAGAGGGTCACAAACCCAGAATCTTTCCTGTAAACTTACATGTATATAGTCTTCCATAATAACTTATAAGGCATAGAACTTTCACACGACTAATCGAACATATATAATTTATATTACTCATGCATTCTGGTAAACAAACACACGTAAATAACATTGACAACAGAACAATAACCAGGATCCCAAAACGAGAAAAATGACAGACACTCCCAAACCTGTATCGAAGCTCAAAAACGTCCACTGAACTTTCAATCCTCAATCTTCCCTTTTTTTCCTTTCTCTTTTCTTTTATCCTCAGATGCTTCTTACCTTCTGAAGCTTCTAAAACATCCAAACCCTAGCTCCACAATAGAAGAACACACATGCAGACAGAAAGAAAGAACAGAAAATGAAGAGGAGAGGGAGTGGCAAACGTGAGAGAGAGTGCAAGAGGGACCAATATCAGATTTCTGAACCCCTTCTTCTCTCTCCCACATGCACACACTCTCCTTTCCACTTGGCACACATGCACGGTCCACCTAAACCCAATTACAAACAGCTCCTCATAACTTCTCACAGGTCCTCACAAATTACTTTTAACTCACTTATAAAAATCTGCTATTTAAATCTTTTATTTCCTTGCAATTAAATCCTCTTTCATTTATAAATTACTCAATTGTCCTTAAATATCCATTTAAAATTTCTAATTTCCAAATAAAATTGCCAATTTCCGATTAGGCCACTTATGGGGTGTGACAAGCTATCCCAATCGAGTTTTCCCGAATTATTTGGCTCGGATCCAAAATTTCACCACTTTTTACGATTTCTCGATTTTGGTGATTTTCCCTAGTGGTACCCCTAGGAAAATTCGTCGGATTCCGACGAAGCCAATTCTCGATGCGTTGTGACCGGCAAGCTTCCAGTAGCTATCCCAATCGAGTTTACCCGAATTATTGGGCTCGGATCCAAAATTTTACCACTTTTTACGATTTCTCGATTTTGGTGATTTTCCCTAGTGGTACCCCTAGGGAAATCCGTAAAAATTCGTCGGATTCCGACGAAGCAAATTCTCGATGCGTTGTGACCGGCAAGCTCCCAGTAGCTATCCCAATCGAGTTTTCCCGAATTATTGGGCTCGGATCCAAAATTTTACCACTTTTTACGATTTCTCGATTTTGGTGATTTTCCCTAGTGGTACCCGTAGGGAAATCCGTAAAAATTCGTCGGATTCCGACGAAGCCAATTCTCGATGCGTTGTGACCGGAAAGCTTCCAGTAGCTATCCCAATCGAGTTTTCCCGAATTATTGGGCTCGGATCCAAAAATTTCACCACTTTTTACGATTTCTCGATTTTGGTGATTTTCCCTAGTGGTACCCCTAGGGAAATTCGTCGGATTCCGAAGAAGCCAATTCTCGATGCGTTGTGACCGGCAAGCTTCCAGTAGCTATCCCAATCGAGTTTTCCCGAATTATTGGGCTCGGATCCAAAATTTCACCACTTTTTACGATTTCTCGATTTTGGTTATTTTCCCTAGTGGTACCCCTAGGGAAATCCGTAAAAATTCGTCGGATTCCAACGAAGCCAATTCTCGATGCGTTGTGACCGGCAAGCTTCCAGTAGCTATGTAACACCCCGCTATCCCCGTTGGAAGGATACCGGAGTGCCACGCGAGCAAACACATATAACGAATCCATATACACATGTATAACAAAAACCAAATGAAATGTAAAGAAACCTTTAATCATTTAATAGTAAAACCTGTTTACATGTAACATAAATCAATATCGTTTTACAAAAGAGGCTCGTAAGCAAATACATATACAAAAATTACAGCGGAAGACTTCAAATAACTTCAATCAAAAAGGACTCCTAGTGGCCGACCCGCAGATATCTGACTCCAAATCCAAACTCGCCACCTGCACGGGAAAAGAGTCCGTGCTAAGCGATAACGCTTAGTGGGGAGGAACAAAACAAACTAACAATATGCATATACAATATTTACAACAAGACTATAATCTCATCCCAACCATAAACATACATTACAAGTAATTAACTATTAAAACATAATTAAAATCTACATATTTCTCACCATTCCAAATACATATACACTCAAGGTGTATAAACACAAAGTTATACTATATTTCATATACAACTTATACCTTTAATCTTGTCAATAAACATCTCAACATATATATATATATATATATCACATATAAACATGTAGCCTGATTAGTCTGAAATACTCTCTAGAAGTGGATACGGTCATTTGGATACTGATTGAACACAGTATCCCAAGCATATAGAGACATGAGTCTCAAACATGTATTTTCCATATAGAGACCGGAGTCTCGCTTTATTTCCATATAGACCAAACATGGTCGAAACAAGGATCCAAATGGACCCGTATATATCATTTTATCATATAGCAGCTGCACACACACTCTGACCTAAGTAAGCGCTTACTTATCCACTACTATGACTATTCAGGCTTAAAACTCAACTCAACAATTCAAGCACCAATATCAATATGAGTATTGAGAATAATACTGATTTATTGCCCATGTATACTGGTATACTGATCACATTTAAAACAAGTAACTATAAATATTAAATACAACTAAATGCAAATACATATTTCACGTATACATGTGTCTAGATCAAATTCAGAAACATTTAAATACATCCAGTATCAATTATTGGAGGCAGAAGTACAAATAATTCACATTCAAGACAATTTATGTTCATGTAAAAATATAAACTAGTAAATCATGTACATTAATTATTAATCATGTTTACAATTCAATATGAAGCAATTATTAATTGCAATTCAAATATTAAACCCAAACATTTGTCATGTAGTGCAAAAACCTCTTAAAACAGAAGTTAAAACTTTATCTTTAACAAAACAGGGCAGCAGGGGAAGGCTGGTCACGCCGTGACCATTCGTCACGTCTCGTGACGCAGGCTTCACGCGAGCGCCAGGCAAAGGAGCAGGCAGTCACGGCGTGACCACCAGTCACGTCTCGTGACGCCTGAGAGGAGAGGGGAAGAAGTCACAGAATCCTATCTCGTGACACGCAGGGAGAAGAAGTAGGTCACGGCGTGATGCAGCATCACGTCTCGTGACCCTCTTCAGAGAAGAGGTCACGGCGTGATGCTCCCTCACGTCACGTGATCTCTTCCCTCACTCCTGCTTCTCCTTCTCAAAACTCCAAATTCCAGAAAAGGGGATCACGGCGTGATGCCCCATCACGTCGCGTGACCTTCTTCAGGGAAGAGGGTCACGGCGTGATGCTCCATCACGTCACGTGATCTTCTTCTCACACTTCTTCTTCTTCATAAAACAAATTTCCAGAATTCCCATAAAAACGTGAAAAACTAGAAGATCAAGAAAACAGAGTAAAATCTAAACTCCAAACCCCATTTTGTCTAAGATCATTTTTCATGCAAAAATCATGCTAACACGTACCTTCAAGTCTTCTGGGCACATTTACAGCAATTATAATGCAAATGACATATTTTTACTATTCAAATAGAGGTAATTTCAGAACATCGACATATCAGAATTTCTCATTCAAACTCATGCATATTGATCTCATTTACCAACTTACTTTATTCATTTCTACCTAAATCATGTAAACACAATACATTTCTCATGCATTTAGAAGTACAAACACACCTAGATACATTAATATCAGAACTGTAAACAGGATCCAGAAAGATTAGTACAAATTGACCACATTCTCAACAATCAAATAACGTTCACAGAGGGTCACAAACCCAGAATCTTTCCTGTAAACTTACATGTATATAGTCTTCCATAATAACTTATAAGGCATAGAACTTTCACACGACTAATCGAACATATATAATTTATATTACTCATGCATTCTGGTAAACAAACACACGTAAATAACATTGACAACAGAACAATAACCAGGATCCCAAAACGAGAAAAATGACAGACACTCCCAAACCTGTATCGAAGCTCAAAAACGTCCACTGAACTTTCAATCCTCAATCTTCCCTTTTTTTCCTTTCTCTTTTCTTTTATCCTCAGATGCTTCTTACCTTCTGAAGCTTCTAAAACATCCAAACCCTAGCTCCACAATAGAAGAACACACATGCAGACAGAAAGAAAGAACAGAAAATGAAGAGGAGAGGGAGTGGCAAACGTGAGAGAGAGTGCAAGAGGGACCAATATCAGATTTCTGAACCCCTTCTTCTCTCTCCCACATGCACACACTCTCCTTTCCACTTGGCACACATGCACGGTCCACCTAAACCCAATTACAAACAGCTCCTCATAACTTCTCACAGGTCCTCACAAATTACTTTTAACTCACTTATAAAAATCTGCTATTTAAATCTTTTATTTCCTTGCAATTAAATCCTCTTTCATTTATAAATTACTCAATTGTCCTTAAATATCCATTTAAAATTTCTAATTTCCAAATAAAATTGCCAATTTCCGATTAGGCCACTTATGGGGTGTGACAAGCTATCCCAATCGAGTTTTCCCGAATTATTTGGCTCGGATCCAAAATTTCACCACTTTTTACGATTTCTCGATTTTGGTGATTTTCCCTAGTGGTACCCCTAGGAAAATTCGTCGGATTCCGACGAAGCCAATTCTCGATGCGTTGTGACCGGCAAGCTTCCAGTAGCTATCCCAATCGAGTTTACCCGAATTATTGGGCTCGGATCCAAAATTTCACCACTTTTCACGATTTCTCGATTTTGGTAATTTTCCCTAGTGGTACCCCTAGGGAAATCCGTAAAAATTCGTCGGATTCCGACGAAGCAAATTCTCGATGCGTTGTGACCGGCAAGCTCCCAGTAGCTATCCCAATCGAGTTTTCCCGAATTATTGGGCTCGGATCCAAAATTTTACCACTTTTTACGATTTCTCGATTTTGGTGATTTTCCCTAGTGGTACCCGTAGGGAAATCCGTAAAAATTCGTCGGATTCCGACGAAGCCAATTCTCGATGCGTTGTGACCGGAAAGCTTCCAGTAGCTATCCCAATCGAGTTTTCCCGAATTATTGGGCTCGGATCCAAAAATTTCACCACTTTTTACGATTTCTCGATTTTGGTGATTTTCCCTAGTGGTACCCCTAGGGAAATTCGTCGGATTCCGACGAAGCCAATTCTCGATGCGTTGTGACCGGCAAGCTTCCAATAGCTATCCCAATCGAGTTTTCCCGAATTATTGGGCTCGGATCCAAAATTTCACCACTTTTTACGATTTCTCGATTTTGGTGATTTTCCCTAGTGGTACCCCTAGGGAAATCCGTAAAAATTCGTCGGATTCCGACGAAGCAAATTCTCGATGCGTTGTGACCGGCAAGCTTCCAGTAGCTATCCCAATCGAGTTTTCCCGAATTATTGGGCTCGGATCCAAAATTTCACCACTTTTTACGATTTCTCGATTTTGGTGATTTTCCCTAGTGGTACCCGTAGGGAAATCCGTAAAAATTCGTCGGATTCCGACGAAGCCAATTCTCGATGCGTTGTGACCGAAAAGCTTCCAGTAGCTATCCCAATCGAGTTTTCCCGAATTATTGGGCTCGGATCCAAAAATTTCACCACTTTTTACGATTTCTCGATTTTGGTGATTTTCCCTAGTGGTACCCCTAGGGAAATTCGTCGGATTCCGACGAAGCCAATTCTCGATGCGTTGTGACCGGCAAGCTTCCGATAGCTATCCCAATCGAGTTTTCCCGAATTATTGGGCTCGGATCCAAAATTTCACCTCTTTTTACGATTTCTCGATTTTGGTGATTTTCCCTAGTGGTACCCCTAGGGAAATCCGTAAAAATTCGTCGGATTCCGACGAAGCAAATTCTCGATGCGTTGTGACCGGCAAGCTTCCAGTAGCTATCCCAATCGAGTTTTCCCGAATTATTGGGCTCGGATCCAAAATTTCACCACTTTTTACGATTTCTCGATTTTGGTGATTTTCCCTAGTGGTACCCCTAGGGAAATCCGTAAAAATTCGTCGGATTCCGACGAAGCCAATTCTCAATGCGTTGTGACCGGCAAGCTTCCAGTAGCTATCCCAATCGAGTTTTCCCGAATTATTGGGCTCGGATCCAAAAATTTCACCACTTTTTACGATTTCTCGATTTTGGTGATTTTCCCTAGTGGTACCCCTAGGGAAATCCGTAAAAATTCGTCGGATTCCGACGAAGCCAATTCTCGATACGTTGTGACCGGAAAGCTTCCAGTAGCTATCCCAATAAAGTTTTCCCAAATTATTGGGCTCGGATCCAAAATTTCACCACTTTTTACGATTTCTCGATTTTGGTGATTTTCCCTAGTGGTACCCTTAGGGAAATCCGTAAAAATTCGTCGGATACCGACGAAGCCAATTCTCTATGCGTTGTGACCGGAAAGCTTCCAGTAGCTATCCCAATCGAGTTTTCCCGAATTATTGGGCTCGGATCCAAAATTTCACCACTTTTTACGATTTCTCGATTTTGGTGATTTTTCCTAGTGGTACCCCTAGAAAAATCCGTAAAAATTCGTCGGATTCCGACGAAGCCAATTCTCGATGCGTTGTGACCGGCAAGCTTCCAGTAGCTATCCCAAGCGAGTTTTCCCGAATTATTGGGCTCGGATCCAAAAATTTCACCACTTTTTACGATTTCTCGATTTTGGTGATTTTCCCTAGTGGTACCCCTAGGGAAATCCGTAAAAATTCGTCGTATTCCGACGAAGCAAATTCTCGATTTGTTGTGACCGGCAAGCTTTCAGTAGCTATCCCAATCGAGTTTTCCCGAATTATTGGGCTCGGATCCAAAATTTCACCACTTTTTACGATTTCTCGATTTTGGTGATTTTTCCTAGTGGTACCCCTAGGGAAAT
Organism: Excoecaria cochinchinensis; assembly: GCA_947683425.1. Classification (NCBI taxonomy): domain Eukaryota; kingdom Viridiplantae; phylum Streptophyta; class Magnoliopsida; order Malpighiales; family Euphorbiaceae; genus Excoecaria; species Excoecaria cochinchinensis. The sequence goes on from CANTUQ010000191.1 coordinate 85,730, forward strand.
CCGTAAAAATTCGTCGGATTCCGACGAAGCCAATTCTTGATGAGTTGTGACCGGCAAGCTTTCAGTAGCTATCCCAATCGAGTTTTCCCGAATTATTGGGCTCGGATCCAAAAATTTCACCACTTTTTACGATTTCTCGATTTTGGTGATTTTCCCTAGTGGTACCCCTAGGGAAATCCGTAAAAATACGTCGGATTCCGACGAAGCAAATTCTCGATGCGTTGTGACCGGCAAGCTTCCAGTAGCTATCCCAATCGAGTTTTCCCGAATTATTGGGCTCGGATCCAAAAATTTCACCACTTTTAACAATTTCTCGATTTTGGTGATTTTCCCTAGTGGTACCCCTAGAGAAATCCGTAAAAATTCGTCGGATTCCGACGAAGCCAATTCTCGATGCGTTGTGACCGAAAAGCTTCCAGTAGCTATCCCAATCCAGTTTTCCCAAATTATTGGGCTCGGATCCAAAATTTCACCACTTTTTACGATTTCTCGATTTTGGTGATTTTCCCTAGTGGTACCCCTAGGGAAATTCGTCGGATTTCGACGAAGCCAATTCTCGATGCGTTGTGACCGGAAAGCTTCCAGTAGCTCTCCCAATCGAGTTTTCCCGAATTATTGGGCTCGGATCCAAAATTTCACCACTTTTTACGATTTCTCGATTTTGGTGATTTTCCCTAGTGGTACCCTTAGGGAAATTCGTCGGATTTCGACGAAGCCAATTCTCGATGCGTTGTGACCGGAAAGCTTCCAGTAGCTATCCCAATCGAGTTTTCCCGAATTATTGGGCTCGGATCCAAAATTTCACCACTTTTTACGATTTCTCGATTTTGGTGATTTTCCCTAGTGGTACCCCTAGGGAAATCCGTAAAAATTCGTCGGATTCCGACGAAGCCAATTCTCGATGCGTTGTGACCGGCAAGCTTCCAGTAGCTATCCCAATCGAGTTTTCCTGAATTATTGGGCTCGGATCCAAAATTTCACCACTTTTTACGATTTCTCGATTTTTGTGATTTTCCCTAATGGTACCCCTAGGGAAATTCGTCGGATTCCGACGAAGCCAATTCTCGATGCGTTGTGACCGGCAAGCTTCCAGTAGCTATCCCAATCGAGTTTTCCCGAATTATTGGCTCGGATCCAAAAATTTCACCACTTTTTACGATTTCTCGATTTTGGTGATTTTCCCTAGTTGTACCCCTAGGGAAATCCGTAAAAATTCGTCGGATTCCGACGAAGCCAATTCTCGATGCGTTGTGACCGGAAAGCTTCCAGTAGCTATCCCAATAAAATTTTCCCGAATTATTGGGCTCGGATCCAAAATTTCACCACTTTTTACGATTTCTCGATTTTGGTGATTTTCCCTAGTGGTACCCCTATGAAAATCCGTAAAAATTCGTCGGATTCCGACGAAGCCAATTCTCGATGCGTTGTGACCGGCAAGCTTCCAGTAGCTATCCCAATCAAGTTTTCCCGAATTATTGGGCTCGGATCCAAAAATTTCACCACTTTTTACGATTTCTCGATTTTGGTGATTTTCCCTAGTGGTACCCCTAGGGAAATCCGTAAAAATTCGTCGGATTCCGACGAAGCAAATTCTCGATGCGTTGTGACCGGCAAGCTTCCAGTAGCTATCCCAATCGAGTTTTCCCGAATTATTGGGCTCGAATCCAAAATTTCACCACTTTTTACGATTTGTCGATTTTGGTGATTTTCCCTAGTGGTACCCCTAGGGAAATCCGTAAAAATTCGTCGGATTCCGACGAAGCCAATTCTTGATGCGTTGTGACTGGCAAGCTTCTAGTAGCTATCCCAATTGAGTTTTCCCGAATTATTGGGCTCGGATCCAAAATTTCACCACTTTTTACGATTTCTTGATTTTGGTGATTTTCCCTAGTGGTACCCCTAGGGAAATTCGTCGGATTTCGACGAAGCCAATTCTCGATGCGTTGTGACCGGCAAGCTTCCAGTAGCTATCCCAATCGAGTTTTCCCGAATTATTGGGCTCTGATCCAAAATTTCACCACTTTTTACGATTTCTCAATTTTGGTGATTTTCCCTAGTGGTACCCCTAGGGAAATACGTAAAAATTCGTCGGATTCCGACGAAGCCAATTCTCGATGCGTTGTGACCGGCAAGCTTCCAGTAGCTATCCCAATCGAGTTTTCCCGAATTATTGGGCTCGGATCCAAAATTTCACCACTTTTTACGATTTCTCGATTTTGGTGATTTTCCCTAGTGGTACCCCTAGTGAAATCCGTAAAAATTCGTCGGATTCCGACGAAGCCAATTCTCGATGCATTGTGACCGGTAAGCTTCCAGTAGCTATCCCAATCGAGTTTTCCCGAATTATTGGGCTCGGATCCAAAAATTTCACCACTTTTTACGATTTCTCGATTTTGGTGATTATCCCTAGTGGTACCCCTAGGGAAATCCGTAAAAATTCGTCGGATTCCGACGAAGCCAATTCTCGATGCGTTGTGACCAGAAAGCTTCCAGTAGCTATCCCAATCGAGTTTTCCCAAATTATTGGGCTCGGATCCAAAATTTCACCACTTTTTGCGATTTCTCGATTTTCCCTAATGGTACCCCTAGGGAAATCCGTAAAAATGCGTCGGATTCCGGCGAAGCCGATTCTCGATGCGTTGTGACCGGCAAGCTTCCAGTAGCTATTCCAATCGGGTTTTCCTGAATTATTGGACTCGGATCCAAAATTTCACCACTTTTTGCGATTTCTCGATTTTCCCTAGTGGTACCCCTAGGGAAATCCGTAAAAATTCGTCGGATTCCGGCGAAGCCGATTCTCGATGCGTTGTGACCGGCAAGCTTCCAGTAGCTATTCCAATCGTGTTTTCCTGAATTATTGGACTCGGATCCAAAATTTCAACACTTTTTGCGATTTCTCAATTTTGGTGATTTTCCCTAGTGGTACACCTAGGGAAATCCGTAAAAATTCGTCGGACTCTGGCGAAGCCGATTCTCGATGCGTTGTGACCGGCAAGCTTCCAGTAGCTATTCCAATCGGGTTTTCCTGAATTATTCGACTCGGATCCAAAATTTCACCACTTTTTGCGATTTCTCGATTTTCCCTAATGGTACCCCTAGGGAAATCCGTAAAAATTCGTCGGATTCCGGCGAAGCCGATTCTCGATGCGTTGTGACCGGCAAGCTTCCAGTAGCTATTCCAATCGGGTTTTCCTGAATTATTGGACTCGGATCCAAAATTTCACCACTTTTTGCGATTTCTCGATTTTCCCTAGTGGTACCCCTAGGGAAATCCGTAAAAATTCGTCGGATTCCGGAGAAGACGATTCTCGATGCGTTGTGACCGGCAAGCTTCCAGTAGCTATTCCAATCGGGTTTTCCTAAATTATTGGACTCGGATACAAAATTTCATCACTTTTTGCGATTTCTCGATTTTGGTGATTTTCCCTAGTGGTACCCCTGGGGAAATCCGTAAAAATTCGTCGAATTCCGGCGCAGCCGATTCTCGATGCATTGTGACCGGCAAGCTTCCAGTAGCTATTCCAATCGGGTTTTCCTGAATTATTGGACTCGGATCCAAAATTTCACCACTTTTTGCGATTTCTCGATTTTCCCTAGTGGTACCCCTAGGGAAATCCGTAAAAATTCGTCGGATTCCGGCGAAACCGATTCTCGATGCGTTGTGACCGGCAAGCTTCCAGTAGCTATTCCAATCGGGTTTTCCTGAATTATTGGACTCGGATCCAAAGTTTCACCACTTTTTGCGATTTCTCGATTTTGGTGATTTTCCCTAGTGGTGCCCCTAGGGAAATCAGTAAAAATTCGTCGGATTCTGGCGAAGCCGATTCTCGATGCGTTGTGACCGGCAAGCTTCCAGTAGCTATTCCAATCGTGTTTTCCTGAATTATTGGACTCGGATCCAAAATTTCACCACTTTTTTCGATTTCTCGATTTTGGTGATTTTCCCTAGTGGTACACCTAGGGAAATCCGTAAAAATTCGTCGGATTCCGGAGAAGCCGATTCTCGATGCGTTGTGACCGGCAAGCTTCCAGTAGCTATTCCAATCGGGTTTTCCTGAATTATTCGACTCGGATCCAAAATTTCACCACTTTTTGCGATTTCTCGATTTTCCCTAATGGTACCCCTAGGGAAATCCGTAAAAATTCGTCGGATTCCGGCGAAGCCGATTCTCGATGCGTTGTGACCGGCAAGCTTCCAGTAGCTATTCCAATCGGGTTTTCCTGAATTATTCGACTCGGATCGAAAATTTCACCACTTTTTGCGATTTCTCGATTTTCCCTAGTGGTACCCCTAGGAAAATCCGTAAAAATTCGTCGGATTCCGGCGAAGCCGATTCTCGATGCGTTGTGACCGGCAAGCTTCCAGTAGCTATTCCAATCGGGTTTTTCTGAATTATTGGACTCGGATCAAAAATTTCACCACCTTCTGCGATTTCTCGATTTTCCCTAGTGGTACCCCTAGGGAAATCCGTAAAAATTCGTCGGATTCCGGCGAAGCCGATTCTCGATGCGTTGTGACCGGCAAGTTTCCAGTAGCTATTCCAATCGGGTTTTCCTGAATTATTGGACTCGGATCCAAAATTTCACCACTTTTTGCGATTTCTCGATTTTCCCTAGTGGTACCCCTAGGGAAATCCGTAAAAATTCGTCGGATTCCGGCGAAGTCGATTCTCGATGCGTTGTGACCGGCAAGCTTCCAGTAGCTATTCCAATCGGGTTTTCCTGAATTATTGGACTCGGATCCAAAATTTCACCACTTTTTGCGATTTCTCGATTTTCCCTAGTGGTACCCCTAGGGAAATCCGTAAAAATTCGTCGGATTACGGCGAAGCCGATTCTCGATGCGTTGTGACCGGCAAGCTTCCAGTAGCTATTCCAATCGGGTTTTCCTGAATTATTGGACTCGGATCCAAAGTTTCACCACTTTTTGCGATTTCTCGATTTTGGTGATTTCCCTAGTGGTACCCCTAGGGAAATCCGTAAAAATTCGTCGGATTCCGGCGAAGCCGATTCACGATGCGTTGTGACCGGCAAGCTTCCAGTAGCTATTCCAATCGGGTTTTCCTGAATTATTGGACTCGGATCCAAAATTTCACCACTTTTTGCGATTTCTCGATTTTCCCTAGTGGTACCCCTAGGGAAATCCGTAAAAATTCGTCGGATTTCGGCGAAGCCGATTCTCGATGCGTTGTAACCGGCAAGCTTCCAGTAGCTATTCCAATCGGGTTTTCCTGAATTATTGGACTCGGATCCAAAATTTCACCACTTTTTGCGATTTCTCGATTTTCCCTAGTGGTACCCCTAGGGAAATCCGTAAAAATTCGTCGGATTCCGGCGAAGCCGATTCTCGATGCGTTGTGACCGGCAAGCTTCCAGTAGCTATTCCAATCAGGTTTTCCTGAATTATTGGACTCGGATCCAAAATTTCACCACTTTTTGCGATTTCTCGATTTTCCCTAGTGGTACCCCTAGGAAAATCCTTAAAAATTCGTCGGATTCCGGCGAAGCCGATTCTCGATGCGTTGTGACCGGCAAGCTTCCAGTAGCTATTCCAATCGGGTTTTCCTGAATTATTGGACTCGGATCCAAAATTTCACCACTTTTTGCGATTTCTCGATTTTCCCTAGTGGTACCCCTAGGGAAATCCTTAAAAATTCGTCGGATTCCGGCGAAGCCGATTCTCGATGCGTTGTGACCGGCAAGCTTCTAGTAGCTATTCCAATCGGGTTTTCCTGAATTATTGGACTCGGATAAAAAATTTTACCACTTTTTGCGATTTCTCGATTTTCCCTAGTGGTACCCCTAGGAAAATCCGTAAAAATTCGTCGGATTTCGGCGAATCCGATTCTCGATGCGTTGTGACCGGCATGCTTCCAGTAGCTATTCCAATCGGGTTTTCCTGAATTCTTGGACTCGGATCAAAAATTTCACCACTTTTTGCGATTTCTCGATTTTCCCTAGTGGTACCCCTAGGGAAATCCGTAAAAATTCGTCGGATTCCGGCGAAGACGATTCTCGATGCGTTGTGACCGGCAAGCTTCCAGTAGCTATTCCAATCGGGTTTTCCTGAATTATTCGACTCGGATCCAAAATTTCACCACTTTTTGCGATTTCTCGATTTTCCCTAGTGGTACCCCTTGGGAAATCCGTAAAAATTCGTCGGATTCCGGCGAAGCCGATTCTCGATGCGTTGTGACCGGCAAGCTTCCAGTAGCTATTCCAATCGGGTTTTCCTGAATTATTGGACTCGGATCAAAAATTTCACCACTTTTTGCGATTTCTCGATTTTCCCTAGTGGTACCCCTAGGGAAATCCGTAAAAATTCGTCGGATTCCGGCGAAGACAATTCTCGATGCATTGTGACCGGCAAGCTTCCAGTAGCTATTCCAATCGAGTTTTCCTGAATTATTCGAGTCGGATCCAAAATTTCACCACTTTTTGCGATTTCTCGATTTTCCCTAGTGTTACCCCTAGGGAAATCCGTAAAAATTTGTCGGATTCCGGCGAAGACGATTCTCGATGCGTTGTGACCGGCAAGCTTCTAGTAGCTATTCCAATCGGGTTTTCCTGAATTATTTGACTCGGATCCAAAATTTCACCACTTTTTGCGATTTTTCGATTTTCCCTAGTGGTACGCCTTGGGAAATCCGTAAAAATTCGTCGGATTCCGGCGAAGCCGATTCTCGATGCGTTGTGACCGGCAAGCTTCCAGTAGCTATTTCAATCGGGTTTTCCAGAATTATTGGACTCGGATCCAAAATTTCACCACTTTTTGCGATTTCTCGATTTTGGGGATTTTCCCTAGTGGTACCCCTAGGGAAATCGGTAAAAATTCGTCGGATTCCGGCGAAGCCGATTCTCGATGCGTTGTGACCGGCAAGTTTCCATTAGCTATTCCAATCGGGTTTTCCTGAATTATTGGACTCGGATCCAAAATTTCACCACTTTTTGCGATTTCTCGATTTTGGTGATTTTCCCTAGTGGTACCCCTAGGGAAATCCGTAAAAATTCATCGGATTCCGGCGAAGCCGATTCTCGATGCGTTGTGACCGGCAAGCTTCCAATAGCTATTCCAATCGGGTTTTCCTGAATTATTGGACTCGGATCCAAAATTTCACCACTTTTTGCGATTTCTCGATTTTGGTGATTTTCCCTAGTGGTACCCCTAGGGAAATCCGTAAAAATTCGTCGGACTCCGGCGAAGCCGATTCTCGATGCGTTGTGACCGGCAAGCTTCCAGTAGCTATTCCAATCGGGTTTTCCTGAATTATTTGACTCGGATCCAAAATTTCACCACTTTTTGCGATTTCTCGATTTTGGGGATTTTCCCTAGTGGTACCCCTAGGGAAATCGGTAAAAATACGTCGGAGGCGAAGCCGATTCTCGATGAGTTGTGACCGATAGGTTTCCAGTAGCTATTCCAATCGGGTTTGCCTGAATTATTGGACTCGGATCCAAAATTTCACCACTTTTTGCGATTTCTCGATTTTGGTATTTTCCCTAGTGGTACCCCTAGGGAAATCCGTAAAAATTCGTCGGATTCCGGCGAAGACGATTCTCGATGCATTGTGACCGGAAAGCTTCCAGTAGCTATTCCAATCGGGTTTTCCTGAATTATTCGAGTCGGATCCAAAATTTCACCACTTTTTGCGATTTCTCGATTTTCCCTAGTGGTACCCCTAGGGAAATCCGTAAAAATTCGTCGGATTCCGGCGAAGACGATTCTCGATGCGTTGTGACCGGCAAGCTTCCAGTAGCTATTCCAATCGGGTTTTCCTGAATTAATCGAGTCGGATCAAAAATTTCACCACTTTTTGCGATTTTTCGATTTTCCCTAGTGGTACCCCTTGGGAAATCCGTAAAAATTCGTCGGATTCCGGCGAAGCCGATTCTCGATGCGTTGTGACCAGCAAGCTTCTAGTAGCTATTCCAAACGGGTTTTCCTGAATTATTTGACTCGGATCCAAAATTTCACCACTTTTTGCAATTTCTCGATTTTCCCTAGTGGTACCCCTAGGAAAATCCGTAAAAGTTCGTCGGATTCCGGCGAAGCCGATTCTCGATGCGTTGCGACCGGCAAGTTTCCAGTAGCTATTCCAATCGGGTTTTCCTGAATTATTGGACTCGGATCCAAAATTTCACCACTTTTTGCGATTTCTCGATTTTGGGGATTTTTCCTAGTGGTACCCCGAGGGAAATCCGTAAAAATTCGTCGGACTCCGGCGAAACCGATTCTCGATGCGTTGTGACCGGCAAGCATCCAGTAGCTATTCCAATCAGGTTTTCCTGAATTATTGGACTCGGATCCAAAATTTCACCACTTTTTGCGATTTCTCGATTTTCCCTAGTGGTACCCCTAGGGAAATCCGTAAAAATTCGTCGGATTCCGGCGAAGACGATTCTCGATGCGTTGTGACCGGCAAGCTTCCAGTAGCTATTCCAATCGGGTTTTCCTGAATTATTCCACTCGGATCCAAAATTTCACCACTTTTTGCTATTTTTCGATTTTCCCTAGTGGTACCCCTTGGGAAATCCGTAAAAATTCGTCGGATTCCGGCGAAGCCGATTCTCGATGCGTTGTGACCGGCAAGTTTCCAGTAGCTATTCCAATCGGTTTTTCCTGAATTATTGGACTCGGATCCAAAATTTCACCACTTTTTGCGATTTCTCGATTTTCCCTAGTGGTACCCCTAGGGAAATCTGTAAAAGTTCATCGGATTCCGGCGAAGCCGATTCTCGATGCGTTGTGACCGGCAAGCTTCCAGTAGCTATTCCAATATGGTTTTCCTGAATTATTGGACTCGAATCCAAAATTTCACCACTTTTTGCGATTTCTCGATTTTGGTGATTTTTCCTAGTGGTACCCCTAAGGAAATCCGTAAAAATTCGTCGGACTCCGGCGAAGCCGATTCTCGATGCGTTGTGACCGGCAAGCATCCAGTAGCTATTCCAATCGGGTTTTCCTGAATTATTGGGCTCGGATCCAAAATTTCACCACTTTTTGCGATTTCTCGATTTTGGTGATTTTTCCTAGTGGTACCCCTAGGGAAATCCGTAAAAATTCGTCGGATTCCGGCGAAGCCGATTCTCGATGCGTTGTGACCGGCAAGCTTCCAGTAGCTATTCCAATCGGGTTTTCCTGAATTATTGGACTCGAATCCAAAATTTCACCACTTTTTGCGATTTCTCAATTTTCCCTAGAGGTACCCCTAGGGAAATCCGTAAAAGTTCGTCGGATTCCGGCGAAGCCGATTCTCGATGCGTTGTGACCCGGCAAGCTTCCAGGAGCTATTCCAATCTGGTTTTCCTGAATTATTGGACTCGAATCCAAAATTTCACCACTTTTTGCGATTTCTCGATTTTGGTGATTTTTCCTAGTGGTACCCCTAGGGAAATCCGTAAAAATTCGTCGGATTCCGGCGAAGACGATTCTCGATGCGTTGTGACCGGCAAGCTTCCAGTAGCTATTCCAATCGGGTTTTCATGAATTATTGGACTCGGATCCAAAATTTCACAACTTTTTGCGATTTCTCGATTTTCCCTAGTGGTACCCCTAGGGAAATCCGTAAAAATTCGTCGGATTCCGGCGAAGAGGATTCTCGATGCGTTGTGACCGGCAAGCTTCCAGTAGCTATTCCAATCGGGTTTTCCTGAATTATTCGAGTCGAATCCAAAATTTCATCACTTTTTGCGATTTCTCGATTTTCCCTAGTGGTACCCCTAGGGAAATCCGTAAAAATTCGTCGGATTCTGGAGAAGACGATTCTCGATGCGTTGTGACCGGCAAGCTTCCAGTAGCTATTCTAATTGGGTTTTCCTGAATTATTGGACTCGGATCCAAAATTTCACCACTTTTTGCGATTTCTCGATTTTCCCTAGTGGTACCCCTAGGGAAATCCGTAAAAATTCGTCGGATTCCGGCGAAGACGATTCTCGATGCGTCGTGACCGACAAGCTTCCAGTAGCTATTCCAATCGGGTTTTCCTGAATTATTCGAGTCGGATCCAAAATTTCACCACTTTTTGCGATTTCTCGATTTTCCCTAGTGGTACCCCTAGGGAAATCCGTAAAAATTCGTCGGATTCCGGAGAAGACGATTCTCGATGCGTTGTGACCGGCAAGCTTCCAGTAGCTATTCCAATCGGGTTTTCCTGAATTATTGGACTCGGATCCAAAATTTCACCACTTTTTGCGATTTCTCGATTTTCCCTAGTGGTACCCCTAGGGAAATCCGTAAAAGTTCGTCGGATTCCGGCGAAGCCGATTCTCGATGCGTTGTGACCGGCAAGTTTCCAGTAGCTATTCCAATCGGGTTTTCCTGAATTATTGGACTCGGATCCAAAATTTCACCACTTTTTGCGATTTCTCGATTTTGGGGATTTTCCCTAGTGGTACCCCTAGGGAAATCGGTAAAAATTCGTCGGATTCCGGCGAAGCCGATTCTCGATGCGTTGTGACCGGCAAGTTTCCAGTAGCTATTCCAATCGGGTTTTCCTGAATTATTGGACTCGGATCCAAAATTTCACCACTTTTTGCGATTTCTCGATTTTGGTGATTTTCCCTAGTGGTACCCCTTGGGAAATCCGTAAAAATTTGTCGGATTCCGGCGAAACCGATTCTCGATGCGTTGTGACCGGCAAGCTTCCAGTAGCTATTCCAATCGGGTTTTCCTGAATTATTGGACTCGGATCCAAAATTTAACCACTTTTTGCGATTTCTCGATTTTCCCTAGTGGTACCCCTAGGGAAATCCGTAAAAATTCGTCGGATTCTGGCGAAGACGATTCTCGATGCGTTGTGACCGGCAAGCTTCCAGTAGCTATTCCAATCGGGTTTTCCTGAATTATTCGAGTCGGATCCAAAATTTCAACACTTTTTGCGATTTCTCGATTTTCCCTAGTGGTACCCCTAGGGAAATCCGTAAAAATTCGTCGGATTCCGGCGAAGACGATTCTCGATGCGTTGTGACCGGCAAGCTTCCAGTAGCTATTCCAATCGGGTTTTCCTTAATTATTGGACTCGGATCCAAAATTTCACCACTTTTTGCGATTTCTCGATTTTGGTGATTTTCCCTAGTGGTACCCCTAGGGAAATCCGTAAAAATTCGTCGGATTCCGGCGAAGACGATTCTCGATGCGTTGTGACCGGCAAGCTTCTAGTAGCTATTCCAATCGGGTTTTCCTGAATTATTCGACTCGGATCCAAAATTTCACCACTTTTTGCGATTTCTCGATTTTCCCTAGTGGTACCCCTTGGGAAATCCGTAAAAATTCGTCGGATTCCGGCGAAGCCGATTCTCGATGCGTTGTGACCGGCAAGCTTCCAGTAGCTATTCCAATCGGGTTTTCCTGAATTATTGGACTCGGATCCAAAATTTCACTACTTTTTGCGATTTCTCGATTTTGGTGATTTTCCCTAGTGGTACCCCTAGGGAAATCCGTAAAAATTCATCGGATTTCGGCGAAGACGATTCTCGATGCGTTGTGACCGGCAAGCTTCCAGTAGCTATTCCAATCGGGTTTTCCTGAATTATTGGACTCGGATCAAAAATTTCACCACTTTTTGCGATTTCTCGATTTTCCCTAGTGGTACCCCTAGGGAAATCCGTAAAAATTCGTCGGATTCCGGCGAAGACAATTCTCGATGCATTGTGACCGGCAAGCTTCCAGTAGCTATTCCAATCGAGTTTTCCTGAATTATTTGAGTCGGATCCAAAATTTCACCACTTTTTGCGATTTCTCGATTTTCCCTAGTGGTACCCCTAGGGAAATCCGTAAAAATTTGTCGGATTCCGGCGAAGACGATTCTCGATGCGTTGTGACCGGCAAGCTTCTAGTAGCTATTCCAATCGGGTTTTCCTGAATTATTTGACTCGGATCCAAAATTTCACCAATTTTTGCGATTTTTCGATTTTCCCTAGTGGTACGCCTTGGGAAATCCGTAAAATTTCTTCGGATTCCGGCGAAGCCGATTCTCGATGCGTTGTGACCGGCAAGCTTCCAGTAGCTATTTCAATCGGGTTTTCCAGAATTATTGGACTCGGATCCAAAATTTCACCACTTTTTGCGATTTCTCGATTTTGGGGATTTTCCCTAGTGGTACCCCTAGGGAAATCGGTAAAAATTCGTCGGATTCCGGCGAAGCCGATTCTCGATGCGTTGTGACCGGCAAGTTTCCATTAGCTATTCCAATCGGGTTTTCCTGAATTATTGGACTCGGATCCAAAATTTCACCACTTTTTGCGATTTCTCGATTTTGGTGATTTTCCCTAGTGGTACCCCTAGGGAAATCCGTAAAAATTCATCGGATTCCGGCGAAGCCGATTCTCGATGCGTTGTGACCGGCAAGCTTCCAATAGCTATTCCAATCGGGTTTTCCTGAATTATTGGACTCGGATCCAAAATTTCACCACTTTTTGCGATTTCTCGATTTTGGTGATTTTCCCTAGTGGTACCCCTAGGGAAATCCGTAAAAATTCGTCGGACTCCGGCGAAGCCGATTCTCGATGCGTTGTGACCGGCAAGCTTCCAGTAGCTATTCCAATCGGGTTTTCCTGAATTATTTGACTCGGATCCAAAATTTCACCACTTTTTGCGATTTCTCGATTTTGGGGATTTTCCCTAGTGGTACCCCTAGGGAAATCGGTAAAAATACGTCGGAGGCGAAGCCGATTCTCGATGAGTTGTGACCGACAAGTTTCCAGTAGCTATTCCAATCGGGTTTTCCTGAATTATTGGACTCGGATCCAAAATTTCACCACTTTTTGCGATTTCTCGATTTTGGTATTTTCCCTAGTGGTACCCCTAGGGAAATCCGTAAAAATTCGTCGGATTCCGGCGAAGACGATTCTCGATGCGTTGTGACCGGAAAGCTTCCAGTAGCTATTCCAATCGGGTTTTCCTGAATTATTCGAGTCGGATCCAAAATTTCACCACTTTTTGCGATTTCTCGATTTTCCCTAGTGGTACCCCTAGGGAAATCCGTAAAAATTCGTCGGATTCCGGCGAAGACGATTCTCGATGCGTTGTGACCGGCAAGCTTCCAGTAGCTATTCCAATCGGGTTTTCCTTAATTATTCGAGTCGGATCCAAAATTTCACCACTTTTTGCGATTTTTCGATTTTCCCTAGTGGTACCCCTTGGGAAATCCGTAAAAATTCGTCGGATTCCGGCGAAGCCGATTCTCGATGCGTTGTGACCAGCAAGCTTCTAGTAGCTATTCCAAATGGGTTTTCCTGAATTATTTGACTCGGATCCAAAATTTCACCACTTTTTGCAATTTCTCGATTTTCCCTAGTGGTACCCCTAGGAAAATCCGTAAAAATTCGTCGGATTCCGGCGAAGCCGATTCTCGATGCGTTGCGACCGGCAAGTTTCCAGTAGCTATTCCAATCGGGTTTTCCTGAATTATTGGACTCGGATCCAAAATTTCACCACTTTTTGCGATTTCTCGATTTTGGGGATTTTTCCTAGTGGTACCCCTAGGGAAATCCGTAAAAATTCGTCGGACTCCGGCGAAACCGATTCTCGATGCGTTGTGACCGGCAAGCATCCAGTAGCTATTCCAATCGGGTTTTCCTGAATTATTGGACTCGGATCCAAAATTTCACCACTTTTTGCGATTTCTCGATTTTCCCTAGTGGTACCCCTAGAGAAATCCATAAAAATTCGTCGGATTCCGGCGAAGACGATTCTCGATGCGTTGTGACCGGCAAGCTTCCAGTAGCTATTCCAATCGGGTTTTCCTGAATTATTCCACTCGGATCCAAAATTTCACCACTTTTTGCTATTTTTCGATTTTCCCTAGTGGTACCCCTTGGGAAATCCGTAAAAATTCGTCGGATTCCGGCGAAGCCGATTCTCGATGCGTTGTGACCGGCAAGTTTCCAGTAGCTATTCCAATCGGTTTTTCCTGAATTATTGGACTCGGATCCAAAATTTCACCACTTTTTGCGATTTCTCGATTTTCCCTAGTGGTACCCCTAGGGAAATCTGTAAAAGTTCATCGGATTCCGGCGAAGCCGATTCTCGATGCGTTGTGACCGGCAAGCTTCCAGTAGCTATTCCAATCTGGTTTTCCTGAATTATTGGACTCGAATCCAAAATTTCACCACTTTTTGCGATTTCTCGATTTTGGTGATTTTTCCTAGTGGTACCCCTAAGGAAATCCGTAAAAATTCGTCGGACTCCGGCGAAGCCGATTCTCGATGCGTTGTGACCGGCAAGCATCCAGTAGCTATTCTAATCGGGTTTTCCTGAATTATTGGGCTCGGATCCAAAATTTCACCACTTTTTGCGATTTCTCGATTTTGGTGATTTTTCCTAGTGGTACCCCTAGGGAAATCCGTAAAAATTCGTCGGATTCCGGCGAAGCCGATTCTCGATGCGTTGTGACCGGCAAGCTTCCAGTAGCTATTCCAATCGGGTTTTCCTGAATTATTGGACTCGAATCCAAAATTTCACCACTTTTTGCGATTTCTCGATTTTCCCTAGAGGTACCCCTAGGGAAATCCGTAAAAGTTCGTCGGATTCCGGCGAAGCCGATTCTCGATGCGTTGTGACCGGCAAGCTTCCAGGAGCTATTCCAATCTGGTTTTCCTGAATTATTGGACTCGAATCCAAAATTTCACCACTTTTTGCGATTTCTCGATTTTGGTGATTTTTCCTAGTGGTACCCCTAGGGAAATCCGTAAAAATTCGTCGGATTCCGGCGAAGACGATTCTCGATGCGTTGTGACCGGCAAGCTTCCAGTAGCTATTCCAATCGGGTTTTCATGAATTATTGGACTCGGATCCAAAATTTCACAACTTTTTGCGATTTCTCGATTTTCCCTAGTGGTACCCCTAGGGAAATCCGTAAAAATTCGTCGGATTCCGGCGAAGAGGATTCTCGATGCGTTGTGACCGGCAAGCTTCCAGTAGCTATTCCAATCGGGTTTTCCTGAATTATTCGAGTCGAATCCAAAATTTCATCACTTTTTGCGATTTCTCGATTTTCCCTAGTGGTACCCCTAGGGAAATCCGTAAAAATTCGTCGGATTCCGGAGAAGACGATTCTCGATGCGTTGTGACCGGCAAGCTTCCAGTAGCTATTCCAATTGGGTTTTCCTGAATTATTGGACTCGGATCCAAAATTTCACCACTTTTTGCGATTTCTCGATTTTCCCTAGTGGTACCCCTAGGGAAATCCGTAAAAATTCGTCGGATTCCGGCGAAGACGATTCTCGATGCGTTGTGACCGACAAGCTTCCAGTAGCTATTCCAATCGGGTTTTCCTGAATTATTCGAGTCGGATCCAAAATTTCACCACTTTTTGCGATTTCTCGATTTTCCCTAGTGGTACCCCTAGGGAAATCCGTAAAAATTCGTCGGATTCCGGAGAAGACGATTCTCGATGCGTTGTGACCGGCAAGCTTCCAGTAGCTATTCCAATCGGGTTTTCCTGAATTATTGGACTCGGATCCAAAATTTCACCACTTTTTGCGATTTCTCTATTTTCCCTAGTGGTACCCCTAGGGAAATCCGTAAAAGTTCGTCGGATTCCGGCGAAGCCGATTCTCGATGCGTTGTGACCGGCAAGTTTCCAGTAGCTATTCCAATCGGGTTTTCCTGAATTATTGGACTCGGATCCAAAATTTCACCACTTTTTGCGATTTCTCGATTTTGGGGATTTTCCCTAGTGGTACCCCTAGGGAAATCGGTAAAAATTCATCGGATTCCGGCGAAGCCGATTCTCGATGCGTTGTGACCGGCAAGTTTCCAGTAGCTATTCCAATCGGGTTTTCCTGAATTATTGGACTCGGATCCAAAATTTCACCACTTTTTGCGATTTCTCGATTTTGGTGATTTTCCCTAGTGGTACCCCTTGGGAAATCCGTAAAAATTTGTCGGATTCCGGCGAAACCGATTCTCGATGCGTTGTGACCGGCAAGCTTCCAGTAGCTATTCCAATCGGGTTTTCCTGAATTATTGGACTCGGATCCAAAATTTAACCACTTTTTGCGATTTCTCGATTTTCCCTAGTAGTACCCCTAGGGAAATCCGTAAAAATTCGTCGGATTCTGGCGAAGACGATTCTCGATGCGTTGTGACCGGCAAGCTTCCAGTAGCTATTCCAATCGGGTTTTCCTGAATTATTCGAGTCGGATCCAAAATTTCAACACTTTTTGCGATTTCTCGATTTTCCCTAGTGGTACCCCTAGGGAAATCCGTAAAAATTCGTCGGATTCCGGCGAAGACGATTCTCGATGCGTTGTGACCGGCAAGCTTCCAGTAGCTATTCCAATCGGGTTTTCCTGAATTATTCGACTCGGATCCAAAATTTCACCACTTTTTGCGATTTCTCGATTTTCACTAGTGGTACCCCTTGGGAAATCCGTAAAAATTCGTCGGATTCCGGCGAAGCCGATTCTCGATGCGTTGTGACCGGCAAGCTTCCAGTAGCTATTCCAATCGGGTTTTCCTGAATTATTGGACTCGGATCCAAAATTTCACCACTTTTTGCGATTTCTCGATTTTTCCTAGTGGTACCCCTAGGGAAATCCGTAAAAATTCGTCGGATTCCGGCGAAGAAGATTCTCGATGCGTTGTGACCGGCAAGCTTCCAGTAGCTATTCCAATCGGGTTTTCCTGAATTATTCGAGTCGGATTCAAAATTTCACCACTTTTTGCGATTTCTCGATTTTCCCTAGTGGTACCCCTAGGGAAATCCGTAAAAATTCGTCGGATTCCGGCGAAGACGATTCTCGATGCGTTGTGACCGGCAAGCTTCCAGTAGCTATTCCAATCGGGTTTTCCTAAATTATTGGACTCGGATCCAAAATTTCACCACTTTTTGCGATTTCTCGATTTTCCCTAGTGGTACCCTTAGGGAAATCCGTAAAAATTCGTCGGATTCCGGCGAAGACGATTCTCGATGCGTTGTGACCGGCAAGCTTCCAGTAGCTATTCCAATCGGGTTTTCCTGAATTATTCGAGTCAGATTCAAAATTTCACCACTTTTTGCGATTTCTCGATTTTCCCTAGTGGTACCCTAGGGAAATCCGTAAAAATTCGTCGGACTCCGGCGAAGCCGATTCTCGATGCGTTGTGACCGGAAAGCATCCAGTAGCTATTCCAATTGGGTTTTCCTGAATTATTGGACTCGGATCCAAAATTTCACAACTTTTTGCGATTTCTCGATTTTCCCTAGTGGTACCCCTAGGGAAATCCGTAAAAATTCGTCGGATTCCGGCGAAGACGATTCTCGATGCGTTGTGACCGGCAAGCTTCCAGTAGCTATTCCAATCTGGTTTTCCTGAATTAATTGACTCGGATCCCAAATTTCACCACTTTTTGCGATTTCTCGATTTTCCCTAGTGGTACCCCTAGGGAAATCCGTAAAAATTCGTCGGATTCCGGCGAAGCCGATTCTCGATGCGTTGTGACCGGCAAGCTTCCAGTAGCTATTCCAATCGTGTTTTCCTGAGTTATTGGACTCGGATCCAAAATTTCACCACTTTGTGCGATTTCTCGATTTTGGTGATTTTCCCTAGTGGTACCCCTTGGGAAATCCGTAAAAATTTGTCGGATTCCGGCGAAACCGATTCTCGATGCGTTGTGACCGGCAAGCTTCCAGTAGCTATTCCAATCGGGTTTTCCTGAATTATTGGACTCGGATCCAAAATTTCACCACTTTTTGCGATTTCTCGATTTTCCCTAGTGGTTCCCCTAGGGAAATACGTAAAAGTTCGTCGGATTCCGGCTAAGCCGATTCTCGATGCATTGTGACCGGCAAGCTTCCAGTAGCTATTCCAATCGGGTTTTCCTGAATTATTGGACTCGGATCCAAAATTTCACCACTTTTTGCGATTTCTCGATTTTCCCTAGTGGTACCCCTAGGGAAATCCGTAAAAATTCGTCGGATTCTGGCGAAGACGATTCTCGATGCGTTGTGACCGGCAAGCTTCCAGTAGCTATTCCAATCGGGTTTTCCTGAATTATTCGAGTCGGATCCAAAATTTCAACACTTTTTGCGATTTCTCGATTTTCCCTAGTGGTACCCCTAGGGAAATCTGTAAAAATTTGTCGGATTCCGGCGAAAACGATTCTCGATGCGTTGTGACCGGCAAGCTTCCAGTAGCTATTCCAATCGGGTTTTCCTGAATTATTGGACTCGGATCCAAAATTTCACCACTTTTTGCGATTTCTCGATTTTCCCTAGTGGTACCCCTAGGGAAACCCGTAAAAATTCGTCGGATTCCGGCGAAGACGATTCTCGATGCGTTGTGACCGGCAAGCTTCCAGTAGCTATTCCAATCGGGTTTTCCTGAATTATTGGACTCGGATCCAAAATTTCACCACTTTTTGCGATTTCTCGATTTTCCCTAGTGGTACCCCTAGGGAAATCCGTAAAAATTCGTCGGATTCTGGCGAAGACGATTCTCGATGCGTTGTGACCGGCAAGCTTCCAGTAGCTATTCCAATCGGGTTTTCCTGAATTATTCGAGTCGGATCAAAAATTTCAACACTTTTTGCGATTTCTCGATTTTCCCTAGTGGTACCCCTAGGGAAATCCGTAAAAATTTGTCGGATTCCGGCGAAGACGATTCTCGATGCGTTGTGACCGGCAAGCTTCCAGTAGCTATTCCAATCGGGTTTTCCTGAATTATTCGACTCGGATCCAAAATTTCACCACTTTTTGCGATTTCTCGATTTTCCCTAGTGGTACCCCTTGGGAAATCCGTAAAAATTCGTCGGATTCCGGCGAAGCCGATTCTCGATGCGTTGTGACCGGCAAGCTTCCAGTAGCTATTCCAATCGGGTTTTCCTGAATTATTGGACTCGGATCCAAAATTTCACCACTTTTTGCGATTTCTCGATTTTTCCTAGTGGTACCCCTAGGGAAATCCGTAAAAATTCGTCGGATTCCGGCGAAGACGATTCTCGATGCGTTGTGACCGGCAAGCTTCCAGCAGCTATTCCAATCGGGTTTTCCTGAATTATTCGAGTCGGATTCAAAATTTCACCACTTTTTGCGATTTCTCGATTTTCCCTAGTGGTACCCCTAGGGAAATCCGTAAAAATTCGTCGGATTCCGGCGAAGACGATTCTCGATGCGTTGTGACCGGCAAGCTTCCAGTAGCTATTCCAATCGGGTTTTCCTGAATTATTGGACTCGGATCCAAAATTTCACCACTTTTTGCGATTTCTCGATTTTCCCTAGTGGTACCCCTAGGGAAATCCGTAAAAATTCGTCGGATTCCGGCGAAGACGATTCTCGATGCGTTGTGATCGGCAAGCTTCCAGTAGCTATTCCAATCGGGTTTTCCTGAATTATTCGAGTCGGATCAAAAATTTCACCACTTTTTGCGATTTCTCGATTTTCCCTAGTGGTACCCCTAGGGAAATCCGTAAAAATTCGTCGGACTCCGGCGAAGCCGATTCTCGATGCGTTGTGACCGGAAAGCATCCAGTAGCTATTCCAATTGGGTTTTCCTGCATTATTGGACTCGGATCCAAAATTTCACCACTTTTTGCGATTTCTCGATTTTCCCTAGTGGTACACCTAGGGAAATCCGTAAAAATTCGTCGGATTCCGGCGAAGACGATTCTCGATGCGTTGTGACCGGCAAGCTTCCAGTAGCTATTCCAATCTGGTTTTCCTGAATTAATTGACTCGGATCCCAAATTTCACCACTTTTTGCGATTTCTCGATTTTCCCTAGTGGTACCCCTAGGGAAATCCGTAAAAATTCGTCGGATTCCGGCGAAGCCGATTCTCGATGCGTTGTGACCGGCAAGCTTCCAGTAGCTATTCCAATCGTGTTTTCCTAAGTTATTGGACTCGGATCCAAAATTTCACCACTTTGTGCGATTTCTCGATTTTGGTGATTTTCCCTAGTGGTACCCCTTGGGAAATCCGTAAAAATTTATCGGATTCCGGCGAAACCGATTCTCGATGCGTTGTGACCGGCAAGCTTCCAGTAGCTATTCCAATCGGGTTTTCCTGAATTATTGGACTCGGATCCAAAATTTCACCACTTTTTGCGATTTCTCGATTTTGGTGATTTTCCCTAGTGGTACCCCTAGGGAAATCCGTAAAAATTCGTCGGATTCCGGCGAAGACGATTCTCGATGCGTTGTGACCGGCAAGCTTCCAGTAGCTATTCCAATCGGTTTTTCCTGAATTATTGGACTCGGATCCAAAATTTCACCACTTTTTGCGATTTCTCGATTTTGGGGATTTTCCCTAGTGGTACCCCTAGGGAAATCCGTAAAAATTTGTCGGATTCCGGCGAAGCCAATTCTCGATGCGTTGTGACTGGCAAGTTTCCAGTAGCTATTCCAATTGGGTTTTCCTGAATTATTGGACTCGGATCAAAAATTTCACCACTTTTTGCGATTTCTCGATTTTGGTGATTTTCCCTAGTGGTACCCCTAGGGAAATCCGTAAAAATTCGTCGGATTCCGGCGAAGACGATTCTCGATGCGTTGTGACCGGCAAGCTTCCAGTAGCTATTCCAATCTGGTTTTCCTGAATTAATTGACTCGGATCCCAAATTTCACCACTTTTTGCGATTTCTCGATTTTCCCTAGTGGTACCCCTAGGGAAATCCGTAAAAATTCGTCGGATTTCGGCGAAGCCGATTCTCGATGCGTTGTGACCGGCAAGCTTCCAGTAGCTATTCCAATCGTGTTTTCCTGAGTTATTGGACTCGGATCCAAAATTTCACCACTTTGTGCGATTTCTCGATTTTGGTGATTTTCCCTAGTGGTACCCCTTGGGAAATCCGTAAAAATTTGTCGGATTCCGGCGAAACCGATTCTCGATGCGTTGTGACCGGCAAGCTTCCAGTAGCTATTCCAATTGGGTTTTCCTGAATTATTGGACTCGGATCAAAAATTTCACCACTTTTTGCGATTTCTCGATTTTGGTGATTTTCCCTAGTGGTACCCCTAGGGAAATCCGTAAAAATTCGTCGGATTCCGGCGAAGACGATTCTCGATGCGTTGTGACCGGCAAGCTTCCAGTAGCTATTCCAATCGGGTTTTCCTGAATTATTGGACTCGGATCCAAAATTTCACCACTTTTTGCGATTTCTCGATTTTCCCTAGTGGTACCCCTAGGGAAATCCGTAAAAATTCGTCGGATTCCGGCGAAGACGATTCTCGATGCGTTGTGACCGGCAAGCATCCAGTAGCTATTCCAATCGGGTTTTCCTGAATTATTGGACTCGGATCCAAAATTTCACCACTTTTTGCGATTTCTCGATTTTTCCTAGTGGTACCCCTTGGGAAATCCGTAAAAATTCGTCGTATTCCGGCGAAGCCGATTCTCGATGCGTTGTGACCGACAAGCTTCCAGTAGCTATTCCAATCGGGTTTTCCTGAATTATTGGACTCGGATCAAAAATTTCACCACTTTTTGCGATTTCTCGATTTTGGTGATTTTCCCTAGTGGTACCCCTAGGGAAATCCGTAAAAATTCGTCGAATTCCGGCGAAGCCGATTCTCGATGCGTTGTGACCGGCAAGCTTCCAGTAGCTATTCCAATCGGGTTTTCCTGAATTATTGGACTCGGATCCAAAATTTCACCACTTTTTGCGATTTCTCGATTTTCCCTAGTGGTACCCCTAGGGAAATCCGTAAAAATTCGTCGGATTCCGGCGAAGACGATTCTCGATGCGTTGTGACCGGCAAGCATCCAGTAGCTATTCCAATCGGGTTTTCCTGAATTATTGGACTCGGATCCAAAATTTCACCACTTTTTGCGATTTCTCGATTTTTCCTAGTGGTACCCCTAGGGAAATCCGTAAAAATTCGTCGTATTCCGGCGAAGCCGATTCTCGATGCGTTGTGACCGACAAGCTTCCAGTAGCTATTCCAATCGGGTTTTCCTGAATTATTGGACTCGGATCAAAAATTTCACCACTTTTTGCGATTTCTCGATTTTGGTGATTTTCCCTAGTGGTACCCCTAGGGAAATCCGTAAAAATTCGTCGAATTCCGGCGAAGCCGATTCTCGATGCGTTGTGACCGGCAAGCTTCCAGTAGCTATTCCAATCGGGTTTTCCTGAATTATTGGACTCGGATCCAAAATTTCACCACTTTTTGCGATTTCTCGATTTTCCCTAGTGGTACCCCTAGGGAAATCCGTAAAAATTCGTCGGATTCCGGCGAAGACGATTCTCGATGCGTTGTGACCGGCAAGCATCCAGTAGCTATTCCAATCGGGTTTTCCTGAATTATTGGACTCGGATCCAAAATTTCACCACTTTTTGCGATTTCTCGATTTTTCCTAGTGGTACCCCTAGGGAAATCCGTAAAAATTCGTCGTATTCCGGCGAAGCCGATTCTCGATGCGTTGTGACCGACAAGCTTCCAGTAGCTATTCCAATCGGGTTTTCCTGAATTATTGGACTCGGATCAAAAATTTCACCACTTTTTGCGATTTCTCGATTTTGGTGATTTTCCCTAGTGGTACCCCTAGGGAAATCCGTAAAAATTCGTCGAATTCCGGCGAAGCCGATTCTCGATGCGTTGTGACCGGCAAGCTTCCAGTAGCTATTCCAATCGGGTTTTCCTGAATTATTGGACTCGGATCCAAAATTTCACCACTTTTTGCGATTTCTCGATTTTCCCTAGTGGTACCCCTAGGGAAATCCGTAAAAATTCGTCGGATTCCGGCGAAGACGATTCTCGATGCGTTGTGACCGGCAAGCATCCAGTAGCTATTCCAATCGGGTTTTCCTGAATTATTGGACTCGGATCCAAAATTTCACCACTTTTTGCGATTTCTCGATTTTTCCTAGTGGTACCCCTAGGGAAATCCGTAAAAATTCGTCGTATTCCGGCGAAGCCGATTCTCGATGCGTTGTGACCGACAAGCTTCCAGTAGCTATTCCAATCGGGTTTTCCTGAATTATTGGACTCGGATCAAAAATTTCACCACTTTTTGCGATTTCTCGATTTTGGTGATTTTCCCTAGTGGTACCCCTAGGGAAATCCGTAAAAATTCGTCGAATTCCGGCGAAGCCGATTCTCGATGCGTTGTGACCGGCAAGCTTCCAGTAGCTATTCCAATCGGGTTTTCCTGAATTATTGGACTCGGATCCAAAATTTCACCACTTTTTGCGATTTCTCGATTTTCCCTAGTGGTACCCCTAGGGAAATCCGTAAAAATTCGTCGGATTCCGGCGAAGACGATTCTCGATGCGTTGTGACCGGCAAGCATCCAGTAGCTATTCCAATCGGGTTTTCCTGAATTATTGGACGCGGATCCAAAATTTCACCACTTTTAGCGATTTCTCGATTTTCCCTAGTGGTACCCCTAGGGAAATCCGTAAAGTTCGTCGGATTCCGGCGAAGCCGATTCTCGATGCGTTGTGACCGGCAAGCTTCCAGTAGCTTTTCCAATCGGGTTTTCCTGAATTATTGGACTCGGATCCAAAATTTCACTACTTTTTGCGATTTCTCGATTTTGGGGATTTTCCCTAGTGGTACCCCTAGGGAAATCCGTAAAAATTCGTCGGATTCCGGCGAAGCCGATTCTCGATGCGTTGTGACCGGCAAGCATCCAGTAGCTATTCCAATCGGGTTTTCCTGAATTATTGGACTCGGATCCAAAATTTCACCACTTTTTGCGATTTCTCGATTTTCCCTAGTGGTACCCCTAGGGAAATCCGTAAAAATTCGTCGGATTCCGGCGAAGGCGATTCTCGATGCGTTGTGACCGGCAAGCTTCCAGTAGCTATTCCAATCGGGTTTTCCTGAATTATTGGACTCGGATCCAAAATTTCACCACTTTTTGCGATTTCTCGATTTTCCCTAGTGGTACCCCTAGGGAAATCCGTAAAAATTCGTCGGATTCCGGCGAAGACGATTCTCGATGCATTGTGACCGGCAAGCTTCCAGTAGCTATTCCAATCGGGTTTTCCTGAATTATTGGACTCGGATCCAAAATTTCACCACTTTTTGCGATTTCTCGATTTTCTCTAGTGGTACCCCTAGGGAAATCCGTAAAAATTCGTCGGATTCCGGCGAAGACGATTCTCGATGCGTTGTGACCGGCAAGCATCCAGTAGCTATTCCAATCGGGTTTTCCTGAATTATTGGACTCGGATCCAAAATTTCACCACTTTTTGCGATTTCTCGATTTTCCCTAGTGGTACCCCTAGGGAAATCCGTAAAAATTCGTCGTATTCCGGCGAAGCCGATTCTCGATGCGTTGTGACCGACAAGCTTCCAGTAGCTATTCCAATCGGGTTTTCCTGAATTATTGGACTCGGATCCAAAATTTCACGACTTTTTGCGATTTCTCAATTTTTACTAGTGGTACCCCTAGGGAAATCCGTAAAAATTCGTCGGATTCCGGCGAAGACGATTCTCGATGCGTTGTGACCGGCAAGCTTCCAGTAGCTATTCCAATCGGGTTTTCCTGAATTATTGGACTCGGATCCAAAATTTCACCACTTTTTGCGATTTCTCGATTTTCCCTAGTGGTACCCCTAGGGAAATCCGTAAAAATTCGTCGGATTCTGGCGAAGACGATTCTCGATGCGTTGTGACCGGCAAGCTTCCAGTAGCTATTCCAATCGGGTTTTCCTGAATTATTGGACTCGGATCCAAAATTTCACCACTTTTTGCGATTTCTCGATTTTGGTGATTTTCCCTAGTGGTACCCCTAGGGAAATCCGTAAAAATTCGTCGAATTCCGGCGAAGCCGATTCTCGATGCGTTGTGACCGGCAAGCTTCCAGTAGCTATTCCAATCGGGTTTTCCTGAATTATTGGACTCGGATCCAAAATTTCACGACTTTTTGCGATTTCTCGATTTTTCCTAGTGGTACCCCTAGGGAAATCCGTAAAAATTCGTCGGATTCCGGCGAAGACGATTCTCGATGCGTTGTGACCGGCAAGCTTCCAGTAGCTATTCCAATCGGGTTTTCCTGAATTATTGGACTCGGATCCAAAATTTCACCACTTTTTGCGATTTCTCGATTTTCCCTAGTGGTACCCCTAGGGAAATCCGTAAAAATTCGTCGGATTCTGGCGAAGACGATTCTCGATGCGTTGTGACCGGCAAGCTTCCAGTAGCTATTCCAATCGGGTTTTCCGGAATTATTCGAGTCGGATCCAAAATTTCAACACTTTTTGCGATTTCTCGATTTTCCCTAGTGCTACCCCTAGGGAAATCCGTAAAAATTCGTCGGATTCTGGCGAAGACGATTCTCGATGCGTTGTGACCGGCAAGCTTCCAGTAGCTATTCCAATCGGGTTTTCCTGAATTATTGGACTCGGATCCAAAATTTCACCACTTTTTGCGATTTCTCGATTTTCCCTAGTGGTACCCCTAGGGAAATCCGTAAAAATTCGTCGGATTCCGGCGAAGACGATTCTCGATGCGTTGTGACCGGCAAGCTTCCAGTAGCTATTCCAATCGGGTTTTCCTGAATTATTCGAGTCGGATCCAAAATTTCAACACTTTTTACGATTTCTCGATTTTCCCTAGTGGTACCCCTAGGGAAATCCGTAAAAATTTGTCGGATTCCGGCGAAGACGATTCTCGATGCGTTGTGACCGGCAAGCTTCCAGTAGCTATTCCAATCGGGTTTTCCTGAATTATTCGACTCGGATCCAAAATTTCACCACTTTTTGCGATTTCTCGATTTTCCCTAGTGGTACCCCTTGGGAAATCCGTAAAAATTCGTCGGATTCCGGCGAAGCCGATTCTCGATGCGTTGTGACCGGCAAGCTTCCAGTAGCTATTCCAATCGGGTTTTCCTGAATTATTGGACTCGGATCCAAAATTTCACCACTTTTTGCGATTTCTCGATTTTTCCTAGTGGTACCCCTAGGGAAATCCGTAAAAATTCGTCGGATTCCGGCGAAGACGATTCTCGATGCGTTGTGACCGGCAAGCTTCCAGTAGCTATTCCAATCGGGTTTTCCTGAATTATTCGAGTCGGATTCAAAATTTCACCACTTTTTGCGATTTCTCGATTTTCCCTAGTGGTACCCCTAGGGAAATCCGTAAAAATTCGTCGGATTCCGGCGAAGACGATTCTCGATGCGTTGTGACCGGCAAGCTTCCAGTAGCTATTCCAATCGGGTTTTCCTGAATTATTGGACTCGTATCCAAAATTTCATTATTTTTGCGATTTCTCGATTTTTCCTAGTGGTTCCCCTAGGGAAATCCGTAAAAATTCGTCGGATTCCGGAGAATCCGATTCTCGATGCGTTGTGACCGGCAAGCTTCCAGTAGCTATTCCAATCGGGTTTTTCTGAATTATTGGATTCGGATCCAAAATTTCACCACTTTTTGCGATTTCTCGATTTTGGTGATTTTCCCTAGTGGTACCCCTAGGGAAATCCGTAAAAATTCGTCGGATTCCGGCGAAGCCGATTCTCGATGCGTTGTGACCGGCAAGCATCCAGTAGCTATTCCAATTGGGTTTTCCAGAATTATTGGACTCAGATCCAAAATTTCACCACTTTTTGCGATTTCTCGATTTTCCCTAGTGGTACCCCTAGGGAAATCCGTAAAGTTCGTCGGATTCCGGCGAAGCCGATTCTCGATGCGTTGTGACCGGCAAGCTTCCAGTAGCTTTTCCAATCGGGTTTTCCTGAATTATTGGACTCGGATCCAAAATTTCACCACTTTTTGCGATTTCTCGATTTTTGTGATTTTCCCTAGTGGTACCACTAGGGAAATCCGTAAAAATTCGTCGGATTCCGGCGAAGCCGATTCTCGATGCGTTGTGACCGGTAAGCTTCCAGTAGCTATTCCAATCGGGTTTTCCTGAATTATTGGACTCGGATCCAAAATTTTACCACTTTTTGCGATTTCTCGATTTCGGTGATTTTCTCTAGTGGTACCCCTAGGGAAATCCGTAAAAATTCGTCGGATTCCGGCGAAGCCGATTCTCGATGTGTTGTGACCGGCAAGCTTCCAGTAGCTATTCCAATCGGGATTTCCTGAAATATTGGACTCGGATCAAAAATTTCACCACTTTTTGCGATTTCTCGATTTTGGTGATTTTCCCTAGTGGTACCCCTAGGAAAATCCGTAAAAATTCATCGGATTCCGGCGAAGACGATTCTTGATGCGTTGTGACCGGCAAGCTTCCAGTAGCTATTCATATCGGGTTTTCCTGAATTATTGGACTCGGATCCAAAATTTCACCACTTTTTGCGATTTCTCGATTTTCCCTAGTGGTACCCCTAGGGAAATCCGTAAAAATTCGTCGGATTCCGGCGAAGCCGATTCTCAATGCGTTGTGACCGGCAAGCTTCGAGTAGCTATTCCAATCGGGTATTCCTGAATTATTGGACTCGGATCCAAAATTTCACCACTTTTTGCAATTTCTAGATTTTCCCTAGTGGTACCCCTAGGGAAATCCGTAAAAGTTCGTCGGATTCCGGCGAAGCCGATTCTCGATGCGTTGTGACCGGCAAGCTTCCAGTAGCTATTCCAATCGGGTTTTCCTGAATTATTGGACTCGTATCCAAAATTTCATTATTTTTGCGATTTCTCGATTTTCCCTAGTGGTACCCCTAGGGAAATCCGTAAAAATTCGTCGGATTCCGGCGAATCCGATTCTCGATGCGTTGTGACCGGCAAGCTTCCAGTAGCTATTCCAATCGGGTTTTTTCAGAATTATTGGATTCGGATCCAAAATTTCACCACTTTTTGCGATTTCTCGATTTTGGTGATTTTCCCTAGTAGTACCCCTAGGGAAATCCGTAAAAATTCGTCGGATTACGGCGAAGCCGATTCTCGATGCGTTGTGACCGGCAAGTTTCCAGTAGCTATTCCAATCGGGTTTTCCAGAATTATTGGACTCGGATCCAAAATTTCACCACTTTTTGCGATTTCTCTATTTTCCCTAGTGGTACCCCTAGGGAAATCCATAAAAATTCGTCGGATTCCGGCGAAGCCGATTCTCGATGCGTTGTGACCGGCAAGCTTCCAGTAGCTATTGCAATCGGGTTTTCCTGAATTATTGGACTCGGATCCAAAATTTCACCACTTTTTGCGATT
Organism: Excoecaria cochinchinensis; assembly: GCA_947683425.1. Classification (NCBI taxonomy): domain Eukaryota; kingdom Viridiplantae; phylum Streptophyta; class Magnoliopsida; order Malpighiales; family Euphorbiaceae; genus Excoecaria; species Excoecaria cochinchinensis. The sequence continues at coordinate 113,750 of CANTUQ010000191.1, forward strand.
TCTCGATTTTGGTGATTTTTCCTAGTGGTACCCCTAGGGAAATCCATAAAAATTCGTCGGATTCCAGCGAAGCCGATTCTCGATACGTTGTGACCGGCAAGCTTCCAGTAGCTATTCCAATCGGGTTTTCCTGAATTATTGGACTCGGATCCAAAATTTCACCACTTTTTGCGATTTCTCGATTTTTGTGATTTTCCCTAGTGGTACCACTAGGGAAATCCGTAAAAATTCGTCGAATTCCGGCGAAGCCGATTCTCGATGCGTTGTGACCGGCAAGCTTCCAGTAGCTATTCCAATCGGGTTTTCCTGAATTATTGGACTCGGATCCAAAATTTTACCACTTTTTGCGATTTTTCGATTTTGGTGATTTTCTCTAGTGGTACCCCTAGGGAAATCCGTAAAAATTCGTCGGATTCCGGCGAAGCCGATTCTTGATGCGTTGTGACCGGCAAGCTTCCAGTAGCTATTCCAATCGGGATTTCCTGAAATATTGGACTCGGATCAAAAATTTCACCACTTTTTGCGATTTCTCGATTTTGGTGATTTTCCCTAGTGGTACCCCTAGGAAAATCCGTAAAAATTCATCGGATTCCGGCGAAGACGATTCTCGATGCGTTGTGACCGGCTAGCTTCCAGTAGCTATTCATATCGGGTTTTCCTGAATTATTGGACTCGGATCCAAAATTTCACCACTTTTTGCGATTTCTCGATTTTCCCTAGTGGTACCCCTAGGGAAATCCGTAAAAATTCGTCGGATTCCGGCGAAGCCGATTCTCAATGCGTTGTGACCGGCAAGCTTCCAGTAGCTATTCCAATCGGGTATTCCTGAATTATTGGACTCGGATCCAAAATTTCACCACTTTTTGCAATTTCTAGATTTTCCCTAGTGGTACCCCTAGGGAAATCCGTAAAAGTTCGTCGGATTCCGGCGAAGCCGATTCTCGATGCGTTGTGACCGGCAAGCTTCCAGTAGCTATTCCAATCGGGTTTTCCTGAATTATTGGACTCGTATCCAAAATTTCATTATTTTTGCGATTTCTCGATTTTTCCTAGTGGTACCCCTAGGGAAATCCGTAAAAATTCGTCGGATTCCGGAGAATCCGATTCTCGATGCGTTGTGACCGGCAAGCTTCCAGTAGCTATTCCAATCGGGTTTTTCTGAATTATTGGATTCGGATCCAAAATTTCACCACTTTTTGCGATTTCTCGATTTTGGTGATTTTCCCTAGTGGTACCCCTAGGGAAATCCGTAAAAATTCGTCGGATTCCGGCGAAGCCGATTCTCGATGCGTTGTGACCGGCAAGCATCCAGTAGCTATTCCAATCGGGTTTTCCAGAATTATTGGACTCAGATCCAAAATTTCACCACTTTTTGCGATTTCTCGATTTTCCCTAGTGGTACCCCTAGGGAAATCCGTAAAAATTCGTCGGATTCCGGCGAAGCCGATTCTCGATGCGTTGTGACCGGCAAGCTTCCAGTAGCTATTGCAATTGGGTTTTCCTGAATTATTGGACTCGGATCCAAAATTTCACCACTTTTTGCGATTTCTCGATTTTGGTGATTTTCCCTAGTGGTACCCCTAGGGAAATCCGTAAAAATTCATCGGATTCCGGCGAAGCCGATTCTCGATGCGTTGTGACCGGCAAGCTTCCAGTAGCTATTCATATCGGGTTTTCCTGAATTATTGGACTCGGATCCAAAATTTCACCACTTTTTGCGATTTCTCGATTTTCCCTAGTGGTACCCCTAGGGAAATCCGTAAAAATTCGTCGGATTCCGGCGAAGCCGATTCTCAATGCGTTGTGACCGGCAAGCTTACAGTAGCTATTCCAATCGGGTATTCCTGAATTATTGGACTCGGATCCAAAATTTCACCACTTTTTGCAATTTCTAGATTTTCCCTAGTGGTACCCCTAGGGAAATCCGTAAAAGTTCGTCGGATTCCGGCGAAGCCGATTCTCGATGCGTTGTGACCGGCAAGCTTCCAGTAGCTATTCCAATCGGATTTTCCTGAATTATTGGACTCGTATCCAAAATTTCATTATTTTTGCGATTTCTCGATTTTTCCTAGTTGTACCCCTAGGGAAATCCGTAAAAATTCGTCGGATTCCGGAGAATCCGATTCTCGATACGTTGTGACCGGTAAGCTTCCAGTAGCTATTCCAATCGAGTTTTTCTGAATTATTGGATTCGGATCCAAAATTTCACCACTTTTTGCGATTTCTCGATTTTGGTGATTTTGCATAGTGGTACCCCTAGGGAAATCCGTAAAAATTCGTCGGATTCCGGCGAAGCCGATTCTCGATGCGTTGTGACCGGCAAGCTTCCAGTAGCTATTCCAATCGGGTTTTCCAGAATTATTGGACTCGGATCCAAAATTTCACCACTTTTTGCGATTTCTCGATTTTCCCTAGTGGTACCCCTAGGGAAATCCGTAAAAATTCGTCGGATTCCGGCGAAGCCGATTCTCGATGCGTTGTGACCGGCAAGCTTCCAGTAGCTATTGCAATTGGGTTTTCCTGAATTATTGGACTCGGATCAAAAAAATTTCACCACTTTTTGCGATTTCTCGATTTTGGTGATTTTCCCTAGTGGTACCCTAGGGAAATCCGTAAAAATTCGTCAGATTCCGGCGAAGCCGATTCTCGATGCGTTGTGACCGGCAAGCTTCCAGTAGCTATTCCAATCGGGTTTTCCTGAATTATTGGACTCGGATCCAAAATTTCACTACTTTTTGCGATTTCTCGATTTTTGTGATTTTCCCTAGTGGTACCACTAGGGAAATCCGTAAAAATTCGTCGGATTCCGGCGAAGCCGATTGTCGATGCGTTGTGACCGGCAAGCTTCCAGTAGCTATTCCAATCGGGTTTTCCTGAATTATTGGACTCGGATCCAAAATTTTACCACTTTTTGCGATTTCTCGATTTTGGTGATTTTCTCTAGTTGTACCCCTAGGGAAATCCGTAAAAATTCGTCGGATTCCGGCGAAGCCGATTCTCGATGCGTTATGACCGGCAAGCTTCCAGTAGCTATTCCAATCGGGATTTCCTGAAATATTGGACTTGGATCAAAAATTTCACCACTTTTTGCAATTTCTCGATTTTCCCTAGTGGTACCCCTAGGGAAATCCGTAAAAGTTCGTCGGATTCCGGCGAAGCCGATTCTCGATGCGTTGTGACCGGCAAGCTTCCAGTAGCTATTCCAATCGGGTTTTCCTGAATTATTGGACTCGGATCAAAAATTTCACCATTTTTGCGATTTCTCGATTTTCCCTAGTAGTACCCCTAGGGAAATCCGAAAAAATTCGTCGGATTCCGGCGAATCCGATTCTCGATGCGTTGTGACCGACAAGCTTCCAGTAGCTATTCCAATTGGGTTTTTCTGAATTATTGGACTCGGATCAAAAATTTCACCACTTTTTGCGATTTCTCGATTTTGGTGATTTTCCCTAGTGGTACCCCTAGGGAAATCCGTAAAAATTCGTCGGATTTCGGCGAAACCGATTCTCGATGCGTTGTGACCGGCAAGCTTCCAGTAGCTATTCCAATCGGGTTTTCCAGAATTATTGGACTCGGATCCAAAATTTCACCACTTTTTGCGATTTCTCGATTTTCCCTAGTGGTACCCCTAGGGAAATCCGTAAAAATTCGTCGGATTCCGGCGAAGCCGATTCTCGATGCGTTGTGACAGGCAAGCTTCCAGTAGCTATTGCAATTGGGTTTTCCTGAATTATTGGACTCGGATCCAAAATTTCACCACTTTTTGCGATTTCTCGATTTTGGTGATTTTCCCTAGTGGTACCCCTAGGGAAATCCGTAAAAATTCGTCAGATTCCGGCGAAGCCGATTCTCGATGCGTTGTGACCGGCAAGATTCCAGTAGCTATTCCAATCGGGTTTTCCTGAATTATTGGACTCGGATCCAAAATTTCACTACTTTTTGCGATTTCTCGATTTTTGTGATTTTCCCTAGTGGTACCACTAGGGAAATCCGTAAAAATTCGTCGGATTCCGGCGAAGCCGATTCTCGATGCGTTGTGACCGGCAAGCTTCCAGTAGCTATTCCAATCGGGATTTCCTGAAATATTGGACTTGGATAAAAAATTTCACCACTTTTTGCAATTTCTCGATTTTCCCTAGTGGTACCCCTAGGGAAATCCGTAAAAGTTCGTCGGATTCCGGTGAAGCCGATTCTCGATGCGTTGTGACCGGCAAGCTTCCAGTAGCTATTCCAATCGGGTTTTCCTGAATTATTGGACTCGGATCCAAAATTTCACCATTTTTGCGATTTCTCGATTTTCCCTAGTAGTACCCCTAGGGAAATCCGAAAAAATTCGTCGGATTCCGGCGAATCCGATTCTCGATGCGTTGTGACCGGCAAGCTTCCAGTAGCTATTCCAATTGGGTTTTTCTGAATTATTGGACTCGGATCAAAAATTTCACCACTTTTTGCGATTTCTCGATTTTGGTGATTTTTCCTAGTGGTACCCCTAGGGAAATTCGTAAAAATTCGTCGGATTCCGGCGAAGCCGATTCTCGATGCGTTGTGACCGGCAAGCTTCCAGTAGCTATTCCAATCGGGTTTTCCTGAATTATTGGACTCGGATCCAAAATTTCACCACTTTTTGCGATTTCTCGATTTTCCCTAGTGGTACCCCTAGGGAAATCCGTAAAAGTTCATCGGATTCCGGCGAAGCCGATTCTCGATGCGTTGTGACCGGCAAGCTTCCAGTAGCTATTCCAATCGGGTTTTCCTGAATTATTGGACTCGGATCCAAAATTTCACCATGTTTTGCGATTTCTCGATTTTGGGGATTTTCCCTAGTGGTACCCCTAGGAAAATCCGTAAAAATTCGTCGGATTTCGGCGAAGCCGATTCTCGATGCATTGTGACCGGCAAATTTTCAGTAGCTATTCCAATCGGGTTTTCCTGAATTATTGGACTCGGATCCAAAATTTCACCACTTTTTGCGATTTCTCGATTTTGGTGATTTTCCCTAGTGGTACCCCTAGGGAAATCCGTAAAAATTCGTCGGATTCCGGCGAAGACGATTCTCGATGCGTTGTGACCGGCAAGCTTCCAGTAGCTATTCCAATCGGGTTTTCCTGAATTATTGGACTCGGATCCAAAATTTCACCACTTTTTGCGATTTCTCGATTTTCCCTAGTGGTACCCCTAGGGAAATCCGTAAAAATTCGTCGGATTCCGGCGAAGACGATTCTCGATGCGTTGTGACCGGCAAGCATCCAGTAGCTATTCCAATCGGGTTTTCCTGAATTATTGGACTCGGATCCAAAATTTCACCACTTTTTGCGATTTCTCGATTTTCCCTAGTGGTACCCCTAGGGAAATCCGTAAAAGTTCGTCGGATTTCGGCGAATCCGATTCTCGATGCGTTGTGACCGGCAAGCTTCCAGTAGCTATTCCAATCGGGTTTTTCTGAATTATTGGACTCGGATCCAAAATTTCACCACTTTTTGCGATTTCTCGATTTTTGTGATTTTCCCTAGTGGTACCCCTAGGGAAATCCGTAAAAATTCGTCGGATTCCGTCGAAGCCGATTCTCGATGCGTTGTGACCGGCAAGCTTCCAGTAGCTATTCCAATCGGGTTTTCCTGAATTATTGGACTCGAATCCAAAATTTCACCACTTTTTGCGATTTTTCGATTTTCCCTAGTGATATCCCTAGGGAAATCCGTAAAAGTTCGTCGGATTCCGGCGAAGCCGATTCTCGATGCGTTGTAAATCCATAAAAATTCGTCGGATTCCGGCGAAGCCGATTCTCGATGCGTTGTGACCGGCAAGTTTCCAGTAGCTATTCCAATCGGGTTTTCTTGAATTATTGGACTCGGATCAAAAATTTCACCACTTTTCGAGATTTCTCGATTTTGGTGATTTTCCCTCGTGGTACCCCTTGGGAAATCCATAAAAATTCGTCGGATTCCGGCGAAGTCGATTCTCGATGCGTTGTGACCGGCAAGTTTCCAATAGCTATTTCAATCGGGTTTTCCTGAATTATTGGACTCGGATCCAAAATTTTACCACTTTTTGCGATTTCTCGATTTTGGTGATTTTCCCTAGTGGTACCCCTAGGGAAATCCGTAAAAATTCGTCGGATTCCGGCGAAGCCGATTCTCGATGGGTTGTGACCGGCAAGCTTCCAGTAGCTATTCCAATCGGGTTTTCCTGAATTATTGGACTCGGATCAAAAATTTCACCACTTTTTGCGATTTCTCGATTTTGGTGATTTTCACTCGTGGTACCCCTAGGGAAATCCATAAAAATTTGTCGAATTCCATCGAAGCCGATTCTCGATGCGTTGTGACCGGCAAGTTTCCAGTAGCTATTCCAATCGGATTTTCCTGAATTATTGGACTCGGATCCAAAATTTTACCACTTTTTGCGATTTCTCGATATTGGTTATTTTCCCTAGTGGTACCCCTAGGGAAATCCGTAAAAATTCGTCGGATTCCGGCGAAGCCGATTCTCGATGCGTTGTGACCGGCAAGCTTTTAGTAGCTATTCCAATCGGGTTTTCCTGAATTATTGGACTCGGATCCAAAATTTCACCACTTTTTGCGATTTCTCGATTTTGGTGATTTTCCCTAGTGGTACCCCTAGGGAAATCCGTAAAAATTCGTCGGATTCCGGCGAAGCCGATTCTCGATGCGTTGTGACCGGCAAGCTTCCAGTAGCTATTCCAATCGGGTTTTCCTGAATTATTTGACTCGGATCAAAAATTTCACCACTTTTGCGATTTCTCGATTTTCCCTAGTAGTACCCCTAGGGAAATCCGTAAAAATTCGTCGGATTCCGGTGAAGCAGATTCTCGATGCGTTGTGACCGGCAAGCTTCCCGTAGCTATTCCAATCGGGTTTTCCTGAATTATTGGACTCGGATCCAAAATTTCACCACTTTTTGCGATTTCTCGATTTTGGTGATTTTCCCTAGTAGTACCCCTAGGGAAATCCGTAAAAATTCGTCAGATTCCGGCGAAGCTGATTCTCGATGCGTTGTGACCGGCAAGCTTTCAGTAGCTATTCCAATTGGGTTTTCCTGAATTATTGGACTCGGATCCAAAATTTCACCACTTTTTGCGATTTCTCGATTTTCCCTAGTGGTTCCCCCAGGGAAATCCGTAAAAATTCGTTGGATTCCGGCGAAGCCGGTTCTCGATGCGTTGTGACCGGCAAGCTTCCAGTAGCTATTCCAATCGGGTTTTCCTGAATTATTGGACTCGGATCAAAAATTTTACCACTTTTTGCGATTTCTCGATTTTGGTGATTTTCCCTAATGGTACCCCTAGGGAAATCCGTAAAAATTCGTCGGATTCCGGCGAAACCGATTCTCGATGCGTTGTGACCGGCAAGATTCCACTAGCTATTCCAATCGGGTTTTCCTGAATTATTGGACTCGGATCAAAAATTTCACCACTTTTTGCGATTTCTCGATTTTGGTGATTTTCCCTAATGGTACCCCTAGGGAAATCCGTAAAAATTCGTCGGATTCAGGCGAAACCGATTCTCGATGCGTTGTGACCGGCAAGCTTCCAGTAGCTATTCCAATCGGGTTTTCCTGAATTATTGGACTCGGATCCAAAATTTCACCACTTTTTGCGATTTCTCGATTTTGGTGATTTTCCCTAGTGGTACCCCTAGGGAAATCCGTAAAAATTCGTCGGATTCCAGCGAAGCCGATTCTCGATGCGTTGTGACCGGCAAGCTTCCAGTAGCTATTCCAATCAGGTTTTCCTGAATTATTTGACTCGGATCCAAAATTTCACGACTTTTTGCGATTTCTCGATTTTCCCTAGTGGTACCCCTAGGGAAATCCGTAAAAATTCGTCGGATTCCGGCGAAGTCGATTCTCGATGCGTTGTGACCGGCAAGCTTCCAATAGCTATTTCAATCGGGTTTTCTTGAATTATTGGACTCGGATCAAAAATTTCACCACTTTTTGAGATTTCTCGATTTTGGTGATTTTCCCTCGTGGTACCCCTTGGGAAATCCATAAAAATTCGTCGGATTCCGGCGAAGTCGATTCTCGATGCGTTGTGACCGGCAAGTTTCCAATAGCTATTCCAATCGGGTTTTCCTGAATTATTGGACTCGGATCCAAAATTTTACCACTTTTTGCGATTTCTCGATTTTGGTGATTTTCCCTAGTGGTACCCCTAGGGAAATCCGTAAAAATTCGTCGGATTCCGGCGAAGCCGATTCTCGATGGGTTGTGACCGGCAAGCTTCCAGTAGCTATTCCAATCGGGTTTTCCTGAATTATTGGACTCGGATCAAAAATTTCACCACTTTTTGCGATTTCTCGATTTTGGTGATTTTCACTCGTGGTACCCCTAGGGAAATCCATAAAAATTTGTCGAATTCCATCGAAGCCGATTCTCGATGCGTTGTGACCGGCAAGTTTCCAGTAGCTATTCCAATCGGATTTTCCTGAATTATTGGACTCGGATCCAAAATTTTACCACTTTTTGCGATTTCTCGATATTGGTTATTTTCCCTAGTGGTACCCCTAGGGAAATCCGTAAAAATTCGTCGGATTCCGGCGAAGCCGATTCTCGATGCGTTGTGACCGGCAAGCTTTTAGTAGCTATTCCAATCGGGTTTTCCTGAATTATTGGACTCGGATCCAAAATTTCACCACTTTTTGCGATTTCTCGATTTTGGTGATTTTCCCTAGTGGTACCCCTAGGGAAATCCGTAAAAATTCGTCGGATTCCGGCGAAGCCGATTCTCGATGCGTTGTGACCGGCAAGCTTCCAGTAGCTATTCCAATCGGGTTTTCCTGAATTATTTGACTCGGATCAAAAATTTCACCACTTTTTGCGATTTCTCGATTTTCCCTAGTAGTACCCCTAGGGAAATCCGTAAAAATTCGTCGGATTCCGGTGAAGCAGATTCTCGATGCGTTGTGACCGGCAAGCTTCCCGTAGCTATTCCAATCGGGTTTTCCTGAATTATTGGACTCGGATCCAAAATTTCACCACTTTTTGCGATTTCTCGATTTTGGTGATTTTCCCTAGTGGTACCCCTAGGGAAATCCGTAAAAATTCGTCAGATTCCGGCGAAGCTGATTCTCGATGCGTTGTGACCGGCAAGCTTTCAGTAGCTATTCCAATTGGGTTTTCCTGAATTATTGGACTCGGATCCAAAATTTCACCACTTTTTGCGATTTCTCGATTTTCCCTAGTGGTTCCCCCAGGGAAATCCGTAAAAATTCGTTGGATTCCGGCGAAGCCGGTTCTCGATGCGTTGTGACCGGCAAGCTTCCAGTAGCTATTCCAATCGGGTTTTCCTGAATTATTGGACTCGGATCAAAAATTTTACCACTTTTTGCGATTTCTCGATTTTGGTGATTTTCCCTAATGGTACCCCTAGGGAAATCCGTAAAAATTCGTCGGATTCCGGCGAAACCGATTCTCGATGCGTTGTGACCGGCAAGATTCCACTAGCTATTCCAATCGGGTTTTCCTGAATTATTGGACTCGGATCAAAAATTTCACCACTTTTTGCGATTTCTCGATTTTGGTGATTTTCCCTAATGGTACCCCTAGGGAAATCCGTAAAAATTCGTCGGATTCAGGCGAAACCGATTCTCGATGCGTTGTGACCGGCAAGCTTCCAGTAGCTATTCCAATCGGGTTTTCCTGAATTATTGGACTCGGATCCAAAATTTCACCACTTTTTGCGATTTCTCGATTTTGGTGATTTTCCCTAGTGGTACCCCTAGGGAAATCCGTAAAAATTCGTCGGATTCCAGCGAAGCCGATTCTCGATGCGTTGTGACCGGCAAGCTTCCAGTAGCTATTCCAATCAGGTTTTCCTGAATTATTTGACTCGGATCCAAAATTTCACGACTTTTTGCGATTTCTCGATTTTCCCTAGTGGTACCCCTAGGGAAATCCGTAAAAATTCGTCGGATTCCGGCGAAGTCGATTCTCGATGCGTTGTGACCGGCAAGCTTCCAATAGCTATTTCAATCGGGTTTTCTTGAATTATTGGACTCGGATCAAAAATTTCACCACTTTTTGAGATTTCTCGATTTTGGTGATTTTCCCTCGTGGTACCCCTTGGGAAATCCATAAAAATTCGTCGGATTCCGGCGAAGTCGATTCTCGATGCGTTGTGACCGGCAAGTTTCCAATAGCTATTCCAATCGGGTTTTCCTGAATTATTGGACTCGGATCCAAAATTTTACCACTTTTTGCGATTTCTCGATTTTGGTGATTTTCCCTAGTGGTACCCCTAGGGAAATCCGTAAAAATTCGTCGGATTCCGGCGAAGCCGATTCTCGATGGGTTGTGACCGGCAAGCTTCCAGTAGCTATTCCAATCGGGTTTTCCTGAATTATTGGACTCGGATCAAAAATTTCACCACTTTTTGCGATTTCTCGATTTTGGTGATTTTCACTCGTGGTACCCCTAGGGAAATCCATAAAAATTTGTCGAATTCCATCGAAGCCGATTCTCGATGCGTTGTGACCGGCAAGTTTCCAGTAGCTATTCCAATCGGATTTTCCTGAATTATTGGACTCGGAGCCAAAATTTTACCACTTTTTGCGATTTCTCGATATTGGTTATTTTCCCTAGTGGTACCCCTAGGGAAATCCGTAAAAATACGTCGGATTCCGGCGAAGCCGATTCTCGATGCGTTGTGACCGGCAAGCTTTTAGTAGCTATTCCAATCGGGTTTTCCTGAATTATTGGACTCGGATCCAAAATTTCACCACTTTTTGCGATTTCTCGATTTTGGTGATTTTCCCTAGTGGTACCCCTAGGGAAATCCGTAAAAATTCGTCGGATTCCGGCGAAGCCGATTCTCGATGCGTTGTGACCGGCAAGCTTCCAGTAGCTATTCCAATCGGGTTTTCCTGAATTATTTGACTCGGATCAAAAATTTCACCACTTTTTGCGATTTCTCGATTTTCCCTAGTAGTACCCCTAGGGAAATCCGTAAAAATTCGTCGGATTCCGGTGAAGCAGATTCTCGATGCGTTGTGACCGGCAAGCTTCCCGTAGCTATTCCAATCGGGTTTTCCTGAATTATTGGACTCGGATCCAAAATTTCACCACTTTTTGCGATTTCTCGATTTTGGTGATTTTCCCTAGTGGTACCCCTAGGGAAATCCGTAAAAATTCGTCAGATTCCGGCGAAGCTGATTCTCGATGCGTTGTGACCGGTAAGCTTTCAGTAGCTATTCCAATTGGGTTTTCCTGAATTATTGGACTCGGATCCAAAATTTCACCACTTTTTGCGATTTCTCGATTTTCCCTAGTGGTTCCCCCAGGGAAATCCGTAAAAATTCGTTGGATTCCGGCGAAGCCGGTTCTCGATGCGTTGTGACCGGCAAGCTTCCAGTAGCTATTCCAATCGGGTTTTCCTGAATTATTGGACTCGGATCAAAAATTTTACCACTTTTTGCGATTTCTCGATTTTGGTGATTTTCCCTAATGGTACCCCTAGGGAAATCCGTAAAAATTCGTCGGATTCCGGCGAAACCGATTCTCGATGCGTTGTGACCGGCAAGATTCCACTAGCTATTCCAATCGGGTTTTCCTGAATTATTGGACTCGGATCAAAAATTTCACCACTTTTTGCGATTTCTCGATTTTGGTGATTTTTCCTAATTGTACCCCTAGGGAAATCCGTAAAAATTCGTCGGATTCAGGCGAAACCGATTCTCGATGCGTTGTGACCGGCAAGCTTCCAGTAGCTATTCCAATCGGGTTTTCCTGAATTATTGGACTCGGATCCAAAATTTCACCACTTTTTGCGATTTCTCGATTTTGGTGATTTTCCCTAGTGGTACCCCTAGGGAAATCCGTAAAAATTCGTCGGATTCCAGCGAAGCCGATTCTCGATGCGTTGTGACCGGCAAGCTTCCAGTAGCTATTCCAATCAGGTTTTCCTGAATTATTTGACTCGGATCCAAAATTTCACGACTTTTTGCGATTTCTCGATTTTCCCTAGTGGTACCCCTAGGGAAATCCGTAAAATTTCGTCGGATTCCGGTGAAGCCAATTCTCGATGCGTTGTGACCGGCAAGCTTTCAGTAGCTATTCCAATCGGGTTTTCCTGAATTATTGGACTCGGATCCAAAATTTCACCACTTTTTGCGATTTCTCGATTTTGGTGATTTTCCCTAGTGGTACCCCTAGGGAAATTCGTAAAAATTCGTCCGATTCCGGCGAAGCCGATTCTCGATGCGTTGTGACCGGCAAGCTTCCAGTAGCTATTCCAATCGGGTTTTCCTGAATTATTGGACTCGGATCCAAAATTTCACCACTTTTTGCGATTTCTCGATTTTGGTGATTTTCCCTAGTGGTACCCCTAGGGAAATCCGTAAAAATTCGTCGGATTCCGGCGAAGCCGATTCTCGATGGGTTGTGACCGGCAAGCTTCCAGTAGCTATTCCAATCGGGTTTTCCTGAATTATTGGACTCGGATCAAAAATTTCACCACTTTTTGCGATTTCTCGATTTTGGTGATTTTCACTCGTGGTACCCCTAGGGAAATCCATAAAAATTTGTCGAATTCCATCGAAGCCGATTCTCGATGCGTTGTGACCGGCAAGTTTCCAGTAGCTATTCCAATCGGATTTTCCTGAATTATTGGACTCGGATCCAAAATTTTACCACTTTTTGCGATTTCTCGATATTGGTTATTTTCCCTAGTGGTACCCCTAGGGAAATCCGTAAAAATTCATCGGATTCCGGCGAAGCCGATTCTCGATGCGTTGTGACCGGCAAGCTTTTAGTAGCTATTCCAATCGGGTTTTCCTGAATTATTGGACTCGGATCCAAAATTTAACCACTTTTTGCGATTTCTCGATTTTGGTGATTTTCCCTAGTGGTACCCCTAGGGAAATCCGTAAAAATTCGTCGGATTACGGCGAAGCCGATTCTCGATGCGTTGTGACCGGCAAGCTTCCAGTAGCTATTCCAATCGGGTTTTCCTGAATTATTTGACTCGGATCAAAAATTTCACCACTTTTTGCGATTTCTCGATTTTCCCTAGTAGTACCCCTAGGGAAATCCGTAAAAATTCGTCGGATTCCGGTGAAGCAGATTCTCGATGCGTTGTGACCGGCAAGCTTCCCGTAGCTATTCCAATCGGGTTTTCCTGAATTATTGGACTCGGATCCAAAATTTCACCACTTTTTGCGATTTCTCGATTTTGGTGATTTTCCCTAGTGGTACCCCTAGGGAAATCCGTAAAAATTCGTCAGATTCCGGCGAAGCTGATTCTCGATGCGTTGTGACCGGCAAGCTTTCAGTAGCTATTCCAATTGGGTTTTCCTGAATTATTGGACTCGGATCCAAAATTTCACCACTTTTTGCGATTTCTCGATTTTCCCTAGTGGTACCCCCAGGGAAATCCGTAAAAATTCGTTGGATTCCGGCGAAGCCGGTTCTCGATGCGTTGTGACCGGCAAGCTTCCAGTAGCTATTCCAATCGGGTTTTCCTGAATTATTGGACTCGGATCAAAAATTTCACCACTTTTTGCGATTTCTCGATTTTGGTGATTTTCCCTAATGGTACCCCTAGGGAAATCCGTAAAAACTCGTCGAATTCCGGCGAAACCGATTCTCGATGCGTTGTGACCGGCAAGATTCCACTAGCTATTCCAATCGGGTTTTCCTGAATTATTGGACTCGGATCAAAAATTTCACCACTTTTTGCGATTTCTCGATTTTGGTGATTTTCCCTAATGGTACCCCTAGGGAAATCCGTAAAAATTCGTCGGATTCAGGCGAAACCGATTCTCGATGCGTTGTGACCGGCAAGCTTCCAGTAGCTATTCCAATCGGGTTTTCCTGAATTATTGGACTCGGATCCAAAATTTCACCACTTTTTGCGATTTCTCGATTTTGGTGATTTTCCCTAGTGGTACCCCTAGGGAAATCCGTAAAAATTCGTCGGATTCCAGCGAAGCCGATTCTCGATGCGTTGTGACCGGCAAGCTTCCAGTAGCTATTCCAATCAGGTTTTCCTGAATTATTTGACTCGGATCCAAAATTTCATGACTTTTTGCGATTTCTCGATTTTCCCTAGTGGTACCCCTAGGGAAATCCGTAAAACTTCGTCGGATTCCGGCGAAGCCAATTCTCGATGCGTTTTGACCGGCAAGCTTTCAGTAGCTATTCCAATCGGGTTTTCCTGAATTATTGGACTCGGATCCAAAATTTCACCACTTTTTGCGATTTCTCGATTTTGGTGATTTTCCCTAGTGGTACCCCTAGGGAAATTCGTAAAAATTCGTCCGATTCCGGCGAAGCCGATTCTCGATGCGTTGTGACCGGCAAGCTTCCAGTAGCTATTCCAATCGGGTTTTCCTGAATTATTGGACTCGGATCCAAAATTTCACCACTTTTTGCGATTTCTCGATTTTGGTGATTTTCCCTAGTGGTACCCCTAGGGAAATCCGTAAAAATTCGTCGGATTCCGGCGAAGCCGATTCTTGATGCGTTGTGACCGGCAAGCTTCCAGTAGCTATTCCAATCGGGTTTTCCTAAATTATTGGACTCGGATCAAAAATTTCAACACTTTTTGCGATTTCTCGATTTTGGTGATTTTCCCTAGTGGTACCCCTAGGGAAATCCGTAAAAACTCGTCGGATTCCGGCGAAACAGATTCTCGATGCGTTGTGATCGGCAAGCTTCCAGTAGCTATTCCAATCGGGTTTTCCTGAATTATTGGACTCGGATCAAAAATTTCACCACTTTTTGCGATTTCTCGATTTTGGTGATTTTCCCTCGTGGTACCCCTAGAGAAATCCGTAAAAATTCGTCGGATTCCGGCGAAGCCGATTCTCGATGCGTTGTGAACGGCAAGTTTCCAGTAGCTATTCCAATCGGGTTTTCCTGAATTATTGGACTCGGATCAAAATTTTACCACTTTTTGCGATTTCTCGATTTTGGTGATTTTCCCTAATGGTACCCCTAGGGAAATCCGTAAAAATTCGTCGGATTCCGGCGAAGCCGATTCTCGATGCGTTGTGACCGGCAAGTTTCCAGTAGCTATTCCAATCGGGTTTTCCTGAATTATTGGACTCGGATCAAAATTTTACCACTTTTTGCGATTTCTCGATTTTGGTGATTTTCCCTAATGGTACCCCTAGGGAAATCCGTAAAAATTCGTCGGATTCCGGCGAATCCGATTCTCGATGCGTTGTGACCGGCAAGTTTCCAGTAGCTATTCCAATCGGGTTTTCCTGAATTATTGGACTCAGATCCAAAATTTTACCACTTTGCGATTTCTCGATTTTGGTGATTTTCCCTAGTGGTACCCCTAGGGAAATCCGTAAAAATTCGTCGGATTCCGGCGAAGCTGATTCTCGATACGTTGTGACCGGCAAGCTTCCAGTAGCTATTCCAATCGGGTTTTCTTGAATTATTGGACTCGGATAAAAAATTTCACCACTTTTTGCGATTTCTCGATTTTGGTGATTTTCCCTCGTGGTACCCCTAGGGAAATCCGTAAAAATTCGTCGGATTCCGGCGAAGCCGATTCTCGATGCGTTGTGATCGGCAAGTTTCCAATAGCTATTCCAATCGGGTTTTCCTGAATTATTGGACTCGGATCCAAAATTTTACCACTTTTTGCGATTTCTCGATTTTGGTGATTTTCCCTAGTGGTACCCCTAGGGAAATCCGTAAAAATTCGTCGGATTCCGGCGAAGCCGATTCTCGATGCGTTGTGACCGGCAAGCTTCCAGTAGCTATTCCAATCGGGTTTTCCTAAATTATTGGACTCGGATCAAAAATTTCACCACTTTTTGCATTTTCTCGATTTTGATGATTTTCCCTAGTGGTACCCCTAGGGAAATCCGTAAAAATTCGTCGGATTCCGGCGAAGCCGATTCTCGATGCGTTGTGACCGGCAAGCTTCCAGTAGCTATTCCAATCGGGTTTTCCTAAATTATTGGACTCGGATCCAAAATTTCACCACTTTTTGCGATTTCTCGATTTTGGTGATTTTCCCTAGTGGTACCCCTAGGGAAATCCGTAAAAATTCGTCGGATTCCGGCGAAACCGATTCTCGATGCGTTGTGATCGGCAAGCTTCCAGTAGCTATTCCAATCGGGTTTTCCTGAATTATTGGACTCGGATCAAAAATTTCACCACTTTTTGCGATTTCTCGATTTTGGTGATTTTCCCTAGTGGTACCCCTAGGGAAATCCGTAAAAATTCGTCGGATTCCGGCGAAGCCGATTCTCGATGCGTTGTGATCGGAAAGCTTCCAGTAGCTATTCCAATCGGGTTTTCCTGAATTATTTGACTCGGATCCAAAATTTCACCACTTTTTGCGATTTCTCGATTTTGGTGATTTTCCCTAGTGGTACCCCTAGGGAAATCCGTAAAAATTCGTCGGATTCCGGCGAAGCCGATTCTCGATGCGTTGTGACCGGCAAGTTTCCAGTAGCTATTCCAATCGGGTTTTCCTGAATTATTGGACTCGGATCAAAATTTTACCACTTTTTGCGATTTCTCGATTTTGGTGATTTTCCCTAATGGTACCCCTAGGGAAATCCGTAAAAATTCGTCGGATTCCGGCGAAGCCGATTCTCGATTGGTTGTGACCGGCAAGCTTCCAGTAGCTATTCCAATCGGGTTTTCCTGAATTATTGGACTCGGATCAAAAATTTCACCACTTTTTGCGATTTCTCGATTTTGGTGATTTTCACTCGTGGTACCCCTAGGGAAATCCATAAAAATTTGTCGAATTCCATCGAAGCCGATTCTCGATGCGTTGTGACCGGCAAGTTTTCAGTAGCTATTCCAATCGGATTTTCCTGAATTATTGGACTCGGATCCAAAATTTTACCACTTTTTGCGATTTCTCGATATTGGTTATTTTCCCTAGTGGTACCCCTAGGGAAATCCGTAAAAATTCGTCGGATTCCGGCGAAGCCGATTCTCGATGCGTTGTGACCGGCAAGCTTTCAGTAGCTATTCCAATCGGGTTTTCCTGAATTATTGGACTCGGATCCAAAATTTCACCACTTTTTGCGATTTCTCGATTTTGGTGATTTTCCCTAGTGGTACCCCTAGGGAAATCCGTAAAAATTCGTCGGATTCCGGCGAAGCCGATTCTCGATGCGTTGTGACCGGCAAGCTTCCAGTAGCTATTCCAATCGGGTTTTCCTGAATTATTTGAGTCGGATCAAAAATTTCACCACTTTTTGCGATTTCTCGATTTTCCCTAGTGGTACCCCTAGGGAAATCCGTAAAAATTCGTCGGATTCCGGTGAAGCAGATTCTCGATGCGTTGTGACCGGCAAGCTTCCCGTAGCTATTCCAATCGGGTTTTCCTGAATTATTGGACTCGGATCCAAAATTTCACCACTTTTTGCGATTTCTCGATTTTGGTGATTTTCCCTAGTGGTACCCCTAGGGAAATCCGTAAAAATTCGTCGGATTCCGGCGAAACCGATTCTCGATGCGTTGTGATCGGCAAGCTTCCAGTAGCTATTCCAATCGGGTTTTCCTGAATTATTGGACTCGGATCAAAAATTTCACCACTTTTTGCGATTTCTCGATTTTGGTGATTTTCCCTAGTGGTACCCCTAGGGAAATCCGTAAAAATTCGTCGGATTCCGGCGAAGCCGAGTCTCGATGCGTTGTGATCGGAAAGCTTCCAGTAGCTATTCCAATCGGGTTTTCCTGAATTATTTGACTCGGATCCAAAATTTCACCACTTTTTTGCGATTTCTCGATTTTTGGTGATTTTCCCTAGTGGTACCCCTAGGGAAATCCGTAAAATTCGTCGGATTCCGGCGAAGCCGATTCTCGATGCGTTGTGACCGGCAAGTTTCCAGTAGCTATTCCAATCGGGTTTTCCTGAATTATTGGACTCGGATCAAAATTTTACACTTTTTGCGATTTCTCGATTTTGGTGATTTTCCCTAATGGTACCCCTAGGGAAATCCGTAAAAATTCGTCGGATTCCGGCGAAGCCGATTCTCGATTGGTTGTGACCGGCAAGCTTCCAGTAGCTATTCCAATCGGGTGTTTTCCTGAATTATTGGACTCGGATCAAAAATTTCACCACTTTTTGCGATTTCTCGATTTTGGTGATTTTCACTCGTGGTACCCCTAGGGAAATCCATAAAAATTTGTCGAATTCCATCGAAGCCGATTCTCGATGCGTTGTGACCGGCAAGTTTTCAGTAGCTATTCCAATCGGATTTTCCTGAATTATTGGACTCGGATCCAAAATTTTACCACTTTTTGCGATTTCTCGATATTGGTTATTTTCCCTAGTGGTACCCCCTAGGGAAATCCGTAAAAATTCGTCGGATTCCGGCGAAGCCGATTCTCGATGCGTTGTGACCGGCAAGCTTTCAGTAGCTATTCCAATCGGGTTTTCCTGAATTATTGGACTCGGATCCAAAATTTCACCACTTTTTGCGATTTCTCGATTTTGGGTGATTTTCCCTAGTGGTACCCCTAGGGAAATCCGTAAAAATTCGTCGGATTCCGGCGAAGCCGATTCTCGATGCGTTGTGACCGGCAAGCTTCCAGTAGCTATTCCAATCGGGTTTTCCTGAATTATTTGAGTCGGATCAAAAATTTCACCACTTTTTGCGATTTCTCGATTTTCCCTAGTGGTACCCCTAGGGAAATCCGTAAAAATTCGTCGGATTCCGGTGAAGCAGATTCTCGATGCGTTTGTGACCGGCAAGCTTCCCGTAGCTATTCCAATCGGGTTTTCCTGAATTATTGGACTCGGATCCAAAATTTCACCACTTTTTGCGATTTCTCGATTTTGGTGATTTTCCCTAGTGGTACCCCTAGGGAAATCCGTAAAAATTCGTCAGATTCCGGCGAAGCCGATTCTCGATGCGTTGTGACCGGCAAGCTTCCAGTAGCTATTCCAATCGGGTTTTCCAGAATTATTGGACTCGGATCCAAAATTTCACCACTTTTTGTGATTTCTCGATTTTCCCTAGTGGTACCCCTAGGGAAATCCGTAAAAATTCGTTGGATTCCGGCGAAGCCGGTTCTCGATGCGTTGTGACCGGCAAGCTTCCAGTAGCTATTCCAATCGGGTTTTCCTGAATTATTGGACTCGGATCCAAAATTTCACCACTTTTTGCGATTTCTCGATTTTGGTGATTTTCCCTAATGGTACCCCTAGGGAAATCCGTAAAAATTCGTCGGATTCCGGCGAAACCGATTCTCGATGCGTTGTGACCGGCAAGCTTCCACTAGCTATTCCAATCGGGTTTTCCTGAATTATTGGACTCGGATCAAAAATTTCACCACTTTTTGCGATTTCTCGATTTTGGTGATTTTCCCTAATGGTACCCCTAGGGAAATCCGTAAAAATTCGTCGGATTCCGGCGAAACTGATTCTCGATGCGTTGTGACCGGCAAGCTTCCAGTAGCTATTCCAATCGGGTTTTCCTGAATTATTGGACTCGGATCCAAAATTTCACCACTTTTTGCGATTTCTCGATTTTGGTGATTTTCCCTAGTGGTACTCCTAGGGAAATCCGTAAAAATTCGTCGGATTCCGGTGAAGCCGATTCTCGATGCGTTGTGACCGGCAAGCTTCCAGTAGCTATTCCAATCGGGTTTTCCTGAATTATTTGACTCGGATCCAAAATTTCACCACTTTTTGCGATTTCTCAATTTTCCCTAGTGGTACCCCTAGGGAAATCCGTAAAACTTCGTCGGATTCCGGCGAAGCCGATTCTCTATGCGTTGTGACCGGCAAGCTTTCAGTAGCTATTCCAATCGGGTTTTCCTGAATTATTGGACTCGGATCCAAAATTTCACCACTTTTTGCGATTTCTCGATTTTGGTGATTTTCCCTAGTGGTACCCCTAGGGAAATTCGTAAAAATTCGTCCGATTCCGGCGAAGCCGATTCTCGATGCGTTGTGACCGGCAAGCTTCCAGTAGCTATTCCAATCGGGTTTTCCTGAATTATTGGACTCGGATCCAAAATTTCACCACTTTTTGCGATTTCTCGATTTTGGTGATTTTCCCTAGTGGTACCCCTAGGGAAATCCGTAAAAATTCGTCGGATTCCGGCGAAGCCGATTCTCGATGCGTTGTGACCGGCAAGCTTCCAGTAGCTATTCCAATCGGGTTTTCCTAAATTATTGGACTCGGATCCAAAATTTCACCACTTTTTGCGATTTCTCGATTTTGGTGATTTTCCCTAGTGGTACCCCTAGGGAAATCCGTAAAAACTCGTCGGATTCCGGCGAAACCGATTCTCGATGCGTTGTGATCGGCAAGCTTCCAGTAGCTATTCCAATCGGGTTTTCCTGAATTATTGGACTCGGATCAAAAATTTCACCACTTTTTGCGATTTCTCGATTTTTGTGATTTTCCCTCGTGGTACCCCTAGAGAAATCCGTAAAAATTCATCGGATTCCGGCGAAGCAGATTCTCGATGCGTTGTGACCGGCAAGTTTCCAGTAGCTATTCCAATCGGGTTTTCCTGAATTATTGGACTCGGATCAAAATTTTACCACTTTTTGCGATTTCTCGATTTTGGTGATTTTCCCTAGTGGTACCCCTAGGGAAATCCGTAAAAATTTGTAGGATTCCGGCGAAGCCGAGTATCGATACGTTGTGACCGGCAAGCTTCCAGTAGCTATTCCAATCGGGTTTTCCTAAATTATTGGACTCGGATCCAAAATTTCACCACTTTTCGCGATTTCTCGATTTTGGTGATTTTCCCTAGTACCCCTAGGGAAATCCGTAAAAATTCGTCGAATTCCGGCGAAGCCGATTCTCGATGCGTTGTGACCGGCAATCTTCCAGTAGCTATTCCAATCGGGTTTTCCTGAATTATTGGACTCGGATCCAAAATTTCACAACTTTTTGCGATTTCTCGATTTTCCCTAGTGGTACCCCTAGGGAAATCCGTAAAAATTCGTCGGATTCCGGCGAAGCCGATTCTCGATGCGTTGTGACCGGCAAGCTTCCAGTAGCTATTCCAATCGGGTTTTCCTGAATTATTGGACTCGGATCCAAAATTTCACTACTTTTTGCGATTTCTCGATTTTGGTGATTTTCCCTAGTGGTACCCCTAGGGAAATCCGTAAAAATTCGTCGGATTCCGGCGAAGCCGATTCTTGATGCATTGTGACCGGCAAGCTTCCAGTAGCTATTCCAATCGGGTTTTCCTAAATTATTGGACTCGGATCAAAAATTTCACAACTTTTTGCGATTTCTCGATTTTCCCTAGTGGTACCCCTAGGGAAATCCGTAAAAATTCGACGGATTCCGGCGAAGCCGATTCTTGATGCGTTGTGACCGGCAAGCTTCCAGTAGCTATTCCAATCGGGTTTTCCTGAATTATTGGACTCAGATCCAAAATTTCACCACTTTTTGCGATTTCTCGATTTTGGTGATTTTCCCTAGTGGTACCCCTAGGGAAATCCGTAAAAATTCGTCGGATTCCGGCGAAGCCGATTCTCGATGCGTTGTGACCGGCAAGCTTCCAGTAGCTATTCCAATCGGGTTTTCCTGAATTATTGGACTCGGATCCAAAATTTCACCACTTTTTACGATTTCTCGATTTTCCCTAGTGGTACCCCTAGGGAAATCCGTAAAAATTCGTCGGATTCCGGCGAAGCCGATTCTCGATGCGTTGTGACCGGCAAGCTTTCAGTAGCTATTCCAATCGGGTTTTCCTGAATTATTGGACTTGGATCCAAAATTTCACCACTTTTTGCGATTTCTCGATTTTCCCTAGTGCTACACCTACGGAAATCCGTAAAAATTCGTCGGATTCCGGCGAAGCAGATTCTCGATGCGTTATGACCGGCAAGCTTCCAGTAGCTATTCCAATCGGGTTTTCCTGAATTATTGGACTCGGATCCAAAATTTCACCACTTTTTGCGATTTCTCGATTTTCCCTAGAGGTACCCCTAGGGAAATCCGTAAAAATTCGTCGGATTCCGGCAAAGCCAATTCTCGATGCGTTGTGACCGGCAAGCTTCCAGTAGCTATTCCAATCGGGTTTTCCTGAATTATTAGACTCGGATCCAAAATTTCACCACTTTTTGCGATTTCTCGATTTTCCCTAGTGGTACCCCTAGGGAAATCCGTAAAAATTCGTCGGATTCCGGCGAAGCCGATTCTCGATGCGTTGTGACCGGCAAGTTTCCAGTAGCTATTCCAATCTGGTTTTCCTGAATTATTTGACTCGGATCCAAAATTTCACCACTTTTTGCGATTTCTCGATTTTCCCTAGTGGTACCCCTAGGGAAATCCGCAAAAATTCGTCGGATTCCGGCGAAGCCGATTCTCGATGCGTTGTGACCGGCAAGTTTCCAGTAGCTATTCCAATCTGGTTTTCCTGAATTATTTGACTCGGATCCAAAATTTCACCACTTTTTGCGATTTCTCGATTTTCCCTAGTGGTACCCCTAGGGAAATCCGTAAAAATTCGACGGATTCCGGCGAAGCCGATTCTTGATGCGTTGTGACCGGCAAGCTTCCAGTAGCTATTCCAATCGGGTTTTCCTGAATTATTGGACTCAGATCCAAAATTTCACCACTTTTTGCGATTTCTCGATTTTGGTGATTTTCCCTAGTGGTACCCCTAGGGAAATCCGTAAAAATTCGTCGGATTCCGGCGAAGCCGATTCTCGATGCGTTGTGACCGGCAAGCTTCCAGTAGCTATTCCAATCGGGTTTTCCTGAATTATTGGACTCGGATCCAAAATTTCACCACTTTTTACGATTTCTCGATTTTCCCTAGTGGTACCCCTAGGGAAATCCGTAAAAATTCGTCGGATTCCGGCGAAGCCGATTCTCGATGCGTTGTGACCGGCAAGCTTTCAGTAGCTATTCCAATCGGGTTTTCCTGAATTATTGGACTTGGATCCAAAATTTCACCACTTTTTGCGATTTCTCGATTTTCCCTAGTGCTACACCTACGGAAATCCGTAAAAATTCGTCGGATTCCGGCGAAGCAGATTCTCGATGCGTTATGACCGGCAAGCTTCCAGTAGCTATTCCAATCGGGTTTTCCTGAATTATTGGACTCGGATCCAAAATTTCACCACTTTTTGCGATTTCTCGATTTTCCCTAGAGGTACCCCTAGGGAAATCCGTAAAAATTCGTCGGATTCCGGCAAAGCCGATTCTCGATGCGTTGTGACCGGCAAGCTTCCAGTAGCTATTCCAATCGGGTTTTCCTGAATTATTAGACTCGGATCCAAAATTTCACCACTTTTTGCGATTTCTCGATTTTCCCTAGTGGTACCCCTAGGGAAATCCGTAAAAATTCGTCGGATTCCGGCGAAGCCGATTCTCGATGCGTTGTGACCGGCAAGTTTCCAGTAGCTATTCCAATCTGTTTTTCCTGAATTATTTGACTCGGATCCAAAATTTCACCACTTTTTGCGATTTCTCGATTTTCCCTAGTGGTACCCCTAGGGAAATCCGCAAAAATTCGTCGGATTCCGGCGAAGCCGATTCTCGATGCGTTGTGACCGGCAAGCTTCCAGTAGCTATTCCAATCTGGTTTTCCTGAATTATTGGACTCGGATCCAAAATTTCACCACTTTTTTTGATTTCTCGATTTTCCCTATTGGTACCCCTAGGGAAATCCGTAAAAATTCATCGGATTTCGGCGAAGCCGATTCTCGATGCGTTGTGACCGGCAAGCTTCCAGTAGCTATTCCAATCGGGTTTTCCTGAATTATTGGACTCGGATCATAAATTTCACCACTTTTTACGATTTCTCGATTTTCCCTAGTGGTACCCCTATGGAAATCCGTAAAAATTCGTCGGATTCTGGCGAAGCCGATTCTCGATGCGTTGTGACCGGCAAACTTCCAGTAGCTATTCCAATTGGGTTTTCCTGAATTATTGGACTCGGATCAAAAATTTCACCACTTTTTGCGATTTCTCGATTTTCCCTAGTGGTACCCCTAGGGAAATCCGTAAAAATTCGTCGGATTCCGGCGAAGCCGATTCTCGATGCGTTGTGACCGGCAAGCTTCCAGTAGCTATTCCAATCAGGTTTTCCTGAATTATTGTACTCGGATCCAAAATTTCACCACTTTTTGCGATTTCTCGATTTTCCCTTGTGGTACCCCTAGGAAAATCCGTAAGAATTCGTCGGATTCCGGCGAAGCCTATTCTCGATGCGTTGTGACCGGCAAGCTTCCAGTAGCTATTCCAATCTGGTTTTCCTGAATTATTAGACTCGGATCCAAAATTTCACTACTTTTTGCGATTTCTCGATTTTCCCTAGTGGTACCCATAGGGAAATCCGTAAAAATTCGTCGGATTCCGGCGAAGCCGATTCTCAATGCGTTGTGACCGGCAAGCTTCCAGTAGCTATTCCAATCGGGTTTTCCTGAATTATTGGACTCGGATCCAAAATTTCACCACTTTTTGCGATTTCTCGATTTTCCCTAGTGGTACCCCTAGGGAAATCCGTAAAAATTCGTCGGATTCCGGCGAAGCCGATTCTCGATGCGTTGTGACCGGCAAGCTTCCAGTAGCTATTCCAATCTGGTTTTCCTGAATTATTAGACTCAGATCCAAAATTTCACTACTTTTTGCGATTTCTCGATTTTCCCTAGTGGTACCCCTAGGGAAATCCGTAAAAATTCGTCGGATTCCGGCGAAGCCGATTCTCGATGCGTTGTGAACGGCAAGCTTCCAGTAGCTATTCCAATCGGGTTTTCCTGAATTATTGGACTCGGATCCAAAATTTCACCACTTTTTGCGATTTCTCGATTTTGGTGATTTTCCCTAGTGGTACCCCTAGGGAAATCCGTAAATATTCGTCGGATTCCGGCGAAGCCGATTCTCGATGCGTTGTTACCGGCAAGCTTCCAGTAGCTATTTCAATCGGGTTTTCCTGAATTATTGGACTCGGATCCAAAATTTCACCACTTTTTGTGATTTCTCGATTTTCCCTAGTGCTACCCCTAGGGAAATCCGTAAAAATTCGTCGGATTCCGGCGAAGCCGATTCTCGATGCGTTGTGACCGGCAAGCTTCCAGTAGCTATTCCAATCGTGTTTTCCTGAATTATTGGACTCGGATCCAAAATTTTACCACTTTTTGCGATTTCTCGATTTTGGTGATTTTCCCTAGTGGTACCCCTAGGGAAATCCGTAAATATTCGTCGGATTCCGGCGAAGCCGATTCTCGATGCGTTGTTACCGGCAAGCTTCCAGTAGCTATTCCAATCGGGTTTTCCTGAATTATTGGACTCGGATCCAAAATTTCACCACTTTTTGCTATTTCTCGATTTTCCCTAGTGCTACCCCTAGGGAAATCCGTAAAAATTCGTCGGATACCGGCGAAGCCGATTCTCGATGCGTTGTGACCGGCAAGCTTCCAGTAGCTATTCCAATCGGGTTTTCCTGAATTATTGGACTCGGATCCAAAATTTCACCACTTTTTGCGATTTCTCGATTTTCCCTTGTGGTACCCCTAGGAAAATCCGTAAGAATTCGTCGGATTCCGGCGAAGCCTATTCTCGATGCGTTGTGACCGGCAAGCTTCCAGTAGCTATTCCAATCTGGTTTTCCTGAATTATTAGACTCGGATCCAAAATTTCACTACTTTTTGCGATTTCTCGATTTTCCCTAGTGGTACCCATAGGGAAATCCGTAAAAATTCGTCGGATTCCGGCGAAGCCGATTCTCGATGCGTTGTGACCGGCAAGCTTCCAGTAGCTATTCCAATCGGGTTTTCCTGAATTATTGGACTCGGATCCAAAATTTCACCACTTTTTGCGATTTCTCGATTTTCCCTAGTGCTACCCCTAGGGAAATCCGTAAAAATTCGTCGGATTCCGGCGAAGCCGATTCTCGATGCGTTGTGACCGGCAAGCTTCCAGTAGCTATTCCAATCGTGTTTTCCTGAATTATTGGACTCGGATCCAAAATTTTACCACTTTTTGCGATTTCTCGATTTTGGTGATTTTCCCTAGTGGTACCCCTAGGGAAATCCGTAAATATTCGTCGGATTCCGGCAAAGCCGATTCTCGATGCGTTGTTACCGGCAAGCTTCCAGTAGCTATTCCAATCGCGTTTTCCTGAATTATTGGACTCGGATCCAAAATTTTAACCACTTTTTGCGATTTCTCGATTTTCCCTAGTGCTACCCCTAGGGAAATCCGTAAAAATTCGTCGGATACCGGCGAAGCCGATTCTCGATGCGTTGTGACCGGCAAGCTTCCAGTAGCTATTCCAATCGGGTTTTCCTGAATTATTGGACTCGGATCCAAAATTTCACCACTTTTTTTGATTTCTCGATTTTCCCTAGTGGTACCCCTAGGGAAATCCGTAAAAATTCTTCGGATTCCGGCGAAGCCGATTCTCGATGTGTTGTGACCGGCAAGCTTCCAGTAGCTATTCCAATCGGGTTTTCCTGAATTATTGGACTCGGATCCAAAATTTCACCACTTTTTGCGATTTCTCGATTTTCCCTAGTGGTACCCCTAGGGAAATCCGTAAAAATTCATCGGATTCCGGCGAAGCCGATTCTCGATGCGTTGTGACCGGCAAGCTTCCAGTAGCTATTCCAATCGTGTTTTCCTGAATTATTGGACTCGGATCCAAAATTTCACCACTTTTTGCGATTTCTCGATTTTGGTGATTTTCCCTAGCGGTACCCCTAGGGAAATCCGTAAATATTCGTCGGATTCCGGTGAAGCTGATTCTTGATGCGTTATTACCGGCAAGCTTCCAGTAGCTATTCCAATCGGGTTTTCCTGAATTATTGGACTCGGATCCAAAATTTCACCACTTTTTGCGATTTCTCGATTTTCCCTAGTGCTACCCCTAGGGAAATCCGTAAAAATTCGTCGGATACCGGCGAAGCCGATTCTCGATGCGTTGTGACCGGCAAACTTCCAGTAGCTATTCCAATCGGGTTTTCCTGAATTATTGACTCGGATCCATAATTTCACAACTTTTTGCGATTTCTCGATTTTCCCTAGTGGTACCCCTAGGGAAATCAATAAAAATTCGTCGGATTCCGGCAAAGCCGATTCTCGATGCGTTGTGACCGGCAAGCTTCCAGTAGCTATTCCAATCTGGTTTTCCTGAATTATTTGACTCGGATCAAAAATTTCACCACTTTTTGTGATTTTTCGGTTTTCCCTAGTGGTACCCCTAGGGAAATCCGTAAAAATTCGTCGGATTCCGGCGAAGCCGATTTTCGATGCGTTGTGACCGGCAAGCTTCCAGTAGCTATTCCAATCGGGTTTTCCTGAATTATTGGACTCGGATCCAAAATTTCACCACTTTTTTCGATTTCTCGATTTTCCCTAGTGGTACCCCTAGGGAAATCCGTAAAAATTCGTCGTATTCCGGCGAAGCCGATTCTCGATGCGTTGTGACCGGCAAGCTTCCAGTAGCTATTCCAATCGGGTTTTCCTGAATTATTGGACTCGGATCCAAAATTTCACCACTTTTTGCGATTTCTCGATTTTCCCTAGTGGTACCCCTATGGAAATCCGTAAAAATTCGTCGGATTCTGGCGAAGCCGATTCTCGATGCGTTGTGACCGGCAAACTTCCAGTAGCTATTCCAATCGGGTTTTCCTGAATTATTGGACTCGGATCAAAAATTTCACCACTTTTTGCGATTTCTCGATTTTCCCTAGTGGTACCCCTAGGGAAATCCGTAAAAATTCGTCGGATTTCGGCGAAGCCGATTCTCGATGCGTTGTCATCGGCAAGCTTCTAGTAGCTATTTCAATCGTGTTTTCCTAAATTATTGGACTCGGATCCAAAATTTCACCACTTTTTGCGATTTCTCGATTTTCCCTAGTGGTACCCCTAGGGAAATCCGTAAAAATTCGTCGGATTCCGGCGAAGCCGATTCTCAATGCGTTGTGACCGGCAAGCTTCCAGTAGCTATTCCAATCGGGTTCGGATCCAAAATTTCACCACTTTTTGCGATTTCTCGATTTTTCCTAGTGGTACCCCTAGGGAAATCCGTAAAAATTCGTCGGATTCCGGCGAAGCCGATTCTCGATGCGTTGTGACCGGCAAGCTTCCAGTAGCTATTCCAATCGGGTTTTCCTGAATTATTGGACTCGGATCCAAAATTTCACCACTTTTTGCGATTTCTCGATTTTCCCTAGTGGTACCCCTAGGGAAATCAATAAAAATTCGTCGGATTCCGGCAAAGCCGATTCTCGATGCGTTGTGACCGGCAAGCTTCCAGTAGCTATTCCAATCTGGTTTTCCTGAATTATTTGACTCGGATCAAAAATTTCACCACTTTTTGTGATTTCTCGGTTTTTCCTAGTGGTACCCCTAGGGAAATCCGTAAAAATTCGTCGGATTCCGGCGAAGCCGATTTTCGATGCGTTGTGACCGGCAAGCTTCCAGTAGCTATTCCAATCGTGTTTTCCTGAATTATTGGACTCGGATCCAAAATTTTACCACTTTTTGCGATTTCTCGATTTTGGTGATTTTCCCTAGTGGTACCCCTAGGGAAATCCGTAAATATTCGTCGGATTCCGGCGAAGCCGATTCTCGATGCGTTGTTACCGGCAAGCTTCCAGTAGCTATTCCAATCGGGTTTTCCTGAATTATTGGACTCGGATCCAAAATTTCACCACTTTTTGCGATTTATCGATTTTCCCTAGTGCTACCCCTAGGGAAATCCGTAAAAATTCGTCGGATACCGGCGAAGCCGATTCTCGATGCGTTGTGACCGGCAAGCTTCCAGTAGCTATTCCAATCGGGTTTTCCTGAATTATTGGACTCGGATCCAAAATTTCACCACTTTTTGCGATTTCTCGATTTTCCCTTGTGGTACCCCTAGGAAAATCCGTAAGAATTCGTCGGATTCCGGCGAAGCCTATTCTCGATGCGTTGTGACCGGCAAGCTTCCAGTAGCTATTCCAATCTGGTTTTCCTGAATTATTAGACTCGGATCCAAAATTTCACTACTTTTTGCGATTTCTCGATTTTCCCTAGTGGTACCCATAGGGAAATCCGTAAAAATTCGTCGGATTCCGGCGAAGCCGATTCTCGATGCGTTGTGACCGGCAAGCTTCCAGTAGCTATTCCAATCGGGTTTTCCTGAATTATTGGACTCGGATCCAAAATTTCACCACTTTTTGCGATTTCTCGATTTTCCCTAGTGGTACCCCTAGGGAAATCCGTAAAAATTCGTCGGATTCCGGCGAAGCCGATTCTCGATGCGTTGTGACCGGCAAGCTTCCAGTAGCTATTCCAATCTGGTTTTCCTGAATTATTAGACTCGGATCCAAAATTTCACTACTTTTTGCGATTTCTCGATTTTCCCTAGTGGTACCCCTAGGGAAATCCGTAAAAATTCGTCGGATTCCGGCGAAGCCGATTCTCGATGCGTTGTGAACGGCAAGCTTCCAGTAGCTATTCCAATCGGGTTTTCCTGAATTATTGGACTCGGATCCAAAATTTCACCACTTTTTGCGATTTCTCGATTTTGGTGATTTTCCCTAGTGGTACCCCTAGGGAAATCCGTAAATATTCGTCGGATTCCGGCGAAGCCGATTCTCGACGCGTTGTTACCGGCAAGCTTCCAGTAGCTATTCCAATCGGGTTTTCCTGAATTATTGGACTCGGATCCAAAATTTCACCACTTTTTGCGATTTCTCGATTTTCCCTAGTGGTACCCCTAGGGAAATCCGTAAAAATTCGTCGGATTCCGGCGAAGCCGATTCTCGATGCGTTGTGACCGGCAAGCTTCCAGTAGCTATTCCAATCTGGTTTTCCTGAATTATTAGACTCGGATCTAAAATTTCACTACTTTTTGCGATTTCTCGATTTTCCCTAGTGGTACCCCTTGGGAAATCCGTAAAAATTCGTCGGATTCCGGCGAAGCCGATTCTTGATGCGTTGTGAACGGCAAGCTTCCAGTAGCTATTCCAATCGGGTTTTCCTGAATTATTGGACTCGGATCCAAAATTTCACCACTTTTTGCGATTTCTCGATTTTGGTGATTTTCCCTAGTGGTACCCCTAGGGAAATCCGTAAATATTCGTCGGATTCCGGCGAAGCCGATTCTCGATGCGTTGTTACCGGCAAGCTTCCAGTAGCTATTCCAATCGGGTTTTCCTGAATTATTGGACTCGGATCAAAAATTTCACTACTTTTTGCGATTTCTCGATTTTCCCTAGTGCTACCCCTAGGGAAATCCGTAAAAATTCGTCGGATTCCGGCGAAGCCGATTCTCGATGCGTTGTGACCGGCAAGCTTCCAGTAGCTATTCCAATCGTGTTTTCCTGAATTATTGGACTCGGATCCAAAATTTTACCACTTTTTGCGATTTCTCGATTTTGGTGATTTTCCCTAGTGGTACCCCTAGGGAAATCCGTAAATATTCGTCGGATTCCGGCGAAGCCGATTCTCGATGCGTTGTTACCGGCAAGCTTCCAGTAGCTATTCCAATCGCGTTTTCCTGAATTATTGGACTCGGATCCAAAATTTCACCACTTTTTGCGATTTCTCGATTTTCCCTAGTGCTACCCCTAGGGAAATCCGTAAAAATTCGTCGGATACCGGCGAAGCCGATTCTCGATGCGTTGTGACCGGCAAGCTTCCAGTAGCTATTCCAATCGGGTTTTCCTGAATTATTGGACTCGGATCCAAAATTTCACCACTTTTTGTGATTTCTCGATTTTCCCTAGTGGTACCCCTAGGGAAATCCGTAAAAATTCGTCGGATTCCGGCGAAGCCGATTCTCGATGCGTTGTGACCGGCAAGCTTCCAGTAGCTATTCCAATCGGGTTTTCCTGAATTATTGGACTCGGATCCAAAATTTCACCACTTTTTGCGATTTCTCGATTTTCCCTAGTGGTACCCCTAGGGAAATCCGTAAAAATTCATCGGATTCCGGCGAAGCCGATTCTCGATGCGTTGTGACCGGCAAGCTTCCAGTAGCTATTCCAATCGTGTTTTCCTGAATTATTGGACTCGGATCCAAAATTTCACCACTTTTTGCGATTTCTCGATTTTGGTGATTTTCCCTAGCGGTACCCCTAGGGAAATCCGTAAATATTCGTCGGATTCCGGCGAAGTTGATTCTCGATGCGTTATTACCGGCAAGCTTCCAGTGGCTATTCCAATCGGGTTTTCCTGAATTATTGGACTCGGATCCAAAATTTCACCACTTTTTGCGATTTCTCGATTTTCCCTAGTGCTACCCCTAGGGAAATCCGTAAAAATTCGTCGGATACCGGCGAAGCCGATTCTCGATGCGTTGTGACCGGCAAACTTCCAGTAGCTATTCCAATCGGGTTTTCCTGAATTATTGACTCGGATCCAAAATTTCACAACTTTTTGCGATTTCTCGATTTTCCCTAGTGGTACCCCTAGGGAAATCAATAAAAATTCGTCGGATTCCGGCAAAACCGATTCTCGATGCGTTGTGACCGGCAAGCTTCCAGTAGCTATTCCAATCTGGTTTTCCTGAATTATTTGACTCGGATCAAAAATTTCACCACTTTTTGTGATTTCTCGGTTTTCCCTAGTGGTACCCCTAGAGAAATCCGTAAAAATTCGTCGGATTCCGGCGAAGCCGATTTTCGATGCGTTGTGACCGGCAAGCTTCCAGTAGCTATTCCAATCGGGTTTTCCTGAATTATTGGACTCGGATCCAAAATTTCACCACTTTTTTCGATTTCTCGATTTTCCCTAGTGGTACCCCTAGGGAAATCCGTAAAAATTCGTCGTATTCCGGCGAAGCCGATTCTCGATGCGTTGTGACCGGCAAGCTTCCAGTAGCTATTCCAATCGGGTTTTCCTGAATTATTGGACTCGGATCCAAAATTTCACCACTTTTTGCGATTTCTCGATTTTCCCTAGTGGTACCCCTATGGAAATCCGTAAAAATTCGTCGGATTCTGGCGAAGCCGATTCTCGATGCGTTGTGACCGGCAAACTTCCAGTAGCTATTCCAATCGGGTTTTCCTGAATTTTTTGACTCGGATCAAAAATTTCACCACTTTTTGCGATTTCTCGATTTTCCCTAGTGGTACCCCTAGGGAAATCCGTAAAAATTCGTCGGATTTCGGCGAAGCCGATTCTCGATGCGTTGTCATCGGCAAGCTTCTAGTAGCTATTTCAATCGTGTTTTCCTAAATTATTGGACTCGGATCCAAAATTTCACCACTTTTTGCGATTTCTCGATTTTCCCTAGTGGTACCCCTAGGGAAATCCGTAAAAATTCGTCGGATTCCGGCGAAGCCGATTCTCAATGCGTTGTGACCGGCAAGCTTCCAGTAGCTATTCCAATCGGGTTCGGAACCAAAATTTCACCACTTTTTGCGATTTCTCGATTTTTCCTAGTGGTACCCCTAGGGAAATCCGTAAAAATTCGTCGGATTCCGGCGAAGCCGATTCTCGATGCGTTGTGACCGGCAAGCTTCCAGTAGCTATTCCAATCGGGTTTTCCTGAATTATTGGACTCGGATCCAAAATTTCACCACTTTTTGCGATTTCTCGATTTTCCCTAGTGGTACCCCTAGGGAAATCAATAAAAATTCGTCGGATTCCGGCAAAGCCGATTCTCGATGCGTTGTGACCGGCAAGCTTCCAGTAGCTATTCCAATCTGGTTTTCCTGAATTATTTGACTCGGATCAAAAATTTCACCACTTTTTGTGATTTCTCGGTTTTCCCTAGTGGTACCCCTAGGGAAATCCGTAAAAATTCGTCGGATTCCGGCGAAGCCGATTTTCGATGCGTTGTGACCGGCAAGCTTCCAGTAGCTATTCCAATCGGGTTTTCCTGAATTATTGGACTCGGATCCAAAATTTCACCACTTTTTTCGATTTCTCGATTTTCCCTAGTGGTACCCCTAGGGAAATCCGTAAAAATTCGTCGTATTCCGGCGAAGCCGATTCTCGATGCGTTGTGACCGGCAAGCTTCCAGTAGCTATTCCAATCGGGTTTTCCTGAATTATTGGACTCGGATCCAAAATTTCACCACTTTTTGCGATTTCTCGATTTTCCCTAGTGGTACCCCTATGGAAATCCGTAAAAATTCGTCGGATTCTGGCGAAGCCGATTCTCGATGCGTTGTCACCGGCAAACTTCCAGTAGCTATTCCAATCGGGTTTTCCTGAATTTTTTGACTCGGATCAAAAATTTCACCACTTTTTGCGATTTCTCGATTTTCCCTAGTGGTACCCCTAGGGAAATCCGTAAAAATTCGTCGGATTTCGGCGAAGCCGATTCTCGATGCGTTGTCATCGGCAAGCTTCTAGTAGCTATTTCAATCGTGTTTTCCTAAATTATTGGACTCGGATCCAAAATTTCACCACTTTTTGCGATTTCTCGATTTTCCCTAGTGGTACCCCTAGGGAAATCCGTAAAAATTCGTCGGATTCCGGCGAAGCCGATTCTCAATGCGTTGTGACCGGCAAGCTTCCAGTAGCTATTCCAATCGGGTTCGGAACCAAAATTTCACCACTTTTTGCGATTTCTCGATTTTTCCTAGTGGTACCCCTAGGGAAATCCGTAAAAATTCGTCGGATTCCGGCGAAGCCGATTCTCGATGCGTTGTGACCGGCAAGCTTCCAGTAGCTATTCCAATCGGGTTTTCCTGAATTATTGGACTCGGATCCAAAATTTCACCACTTTTTGCGATTTCTCGATTTTCCCTAGTGGTACCCCTAGGGAAATCAATAAAAATTCGTCGGATTCCGGCAAAGCCGATTCTCGATGCGTTGTGACCGGCAAGCTTCCAGTAGCTATTCCAATCTGGTTTTCCTGAATTATTTGACTCGGATCAAAAATTTCACCACTTTTTGTGATTTCTCGGTTTTCCCTAGTGGTACCCCCAGGGAAATCCGTAAAAATTCGTCGGATTCCGGCGAAGCCGATTTTCGATGCGTTGTGACCGGCAAGCTTCCAGTAGCTATTCCAATCGTGTTTTCCTGAATTATTGGACTCGGATCCAAAATTTTACCACTTTTTGCGATTTCTCGATTTTGGTGATTTTCCCTAGTGGTACCCCTAGGGAAATCCGTAAATATTCGTCGGATTCCGGCGAAGCCAATTCTCGATGCGTTGTTACCGGCAAGCTTCCAGTAGCTATTCCAATCGGGTTTTCCTGAATTATTGGACTCGGATCCAAAATTTCACCACTTTTTGCGATTTCTCGATTTTCCCTAGTGCTACCCCTAGGGAAATCCGTAAAAATTCGTCGGATACCGGCGAAGCCGATTCTCGATGCGTTGTGACCGGCAAGCTTCCAGTAGCTATTCCAATCGGGTTTTCCTGAATTATTGGACTCGGATCCAAAATTTCACCACTTTTTGCGATTTCTCGATTTTCCCTTGTGGTACCCCTAGGAAAATCCGTAAGAATTCGTCGGATTCCGGCGAAGCCTATTCTCGATGCGTTGTGACCGGCAAGCTTCCAGTAGCTATTCCAATCTGGTTTTCCTGAATTATTAGACTCGGATCCAAAATTTCACTACTTTTTGCGATTTCTCGATTTTCCCTAGTGGTACCCATAGGGAAATCCGTAAAAATTCGTCGGATTCCGGCGAAGCCGATTCTCGATGCGTTGTGACCGGCAAGCTTCCAGTAGCTATTCCAATCGGGTTTTCCTGAATTATTGGACTCGGATCCAAAATTTCACCACTTTTTGCGATTTCTCGATTTTCCCTAGTGGTACCCCTAGGGAAATCCGTAAAAATTCGTCGGATTCCGGCGAAGCCGATTCTCGATGCGTTGTGACCGGCAAGCTTCTAGTAGCTATTCCAATCTGGTTTTCCTGAATTATTAGACTCGGATCCAAAATTTCACTACTTTTTGCGATTTCTCGATTTTCCCTAGTGGTACCCCTAGGGAAATCCGTAAAAATTCGTCGGATTCCGGCGAAGCCGATTCTCGATGCGTTGTGAACGGCAAGCTTCAAGTAGCTATTCCAATCGGGTTTTCCTGAATTATTGGACTCGGATCCAAAATTTCACCACTTTTTGCGATTTCTCGATTTTGGTGATTTTCCCTAGTGGTAACCCTAGGGAAATCCGTAAATATTCGTCGGATTCCGGCGAAGCCGATTCTCGATGCGTTGTTACCGGCAAGCTTCCAGTAGCTATTCCAATCGGGTTTTCCTGAATTATTGGACTCGGATCCAAAATTTCACCACTTTTTGCGATTTCTCGATTTTCCCTAGTGCTACCCCTAGGGAAATCCGTAAAAATTCGTCGGATTCCGGCGAAGCCGATTCTCGATGCGTTGTGACCGGCAAGCTTCCAGTAGCTATTCCAATCGTGTTTTCCTGAATTATTGGACTCGGATCCAAAATTTTACCACTTTTTGCGATTTCTCGATTTTGGTGATTTTCCCTAGTGGTACCCCTAGGGAAATCCGTAAATATTCGTCGGATTCCGGCGAAGCCGATTCTCGATGCGTTGTTACCGACAAGCTTCCAGTAGCTATTCCAATCGCGTTTTCCTGAATTATTGGACTCGGATCCAAAATTTCACCACTTTTTGCGATTTCTCGATTTTCCCTAGTGCTACCCCTAGGGAAATCCGTAAAAATTCGTCGGATACCGGCGAAGCCGATTCTCGATGCGTTGTGACCGGCAAGCTTCCAGTAGCTATTCCAATCGGGTTTTCCTGAATTATTGGACTCGGATCCAAAATTTCACCACTTTTTGTGATTTCTCGATTTTCCCTAGTGGTACCCCTAGGGAAATCCGTAAAAATTCGTCGGATTCCGGCGAAGCCGATTCTCGATGCGTTGTGACCGGCAAGCTTCCAGTAGCTATTCCAATCGGGTTTTCCTGAATTATTGGACTCGGATCCAAAATTTCACAACTTTTTGCGATTTCTCGATTTTCCCTAGTGGTACCCCTAGGGAAATCCGTAAAAATTCATCGGATTCCGGCGAAGCCGATTCTCGATGCGTTGTGACCGGCAAGCTTCCAGTAGCTATTCCAATCGTGTTTTCCTGAATTATTGGACTCGGATCCAAAATTTCACCACTTTTTGCGATTTCTCGATTTTGGTGATTTTCCCTAGCGGTACCCCTAGGGAAATCCGTAAATATTCGTCGGATTCCGGCGAAGCTGATTCTCGATGCGTTATTACCGGCAAGCTTCCAGTAGCTATTCCAATCGGGTTTTCCTGAATTATTGGACTCGGATCCAAAATTTCACCACTTTTTGCGATTTCTCGATTTTCCCAAGTGCTACCCCTAGGGAAATCCGTAAAAATTCGTCGGATACCGGCGAAGCCGATTCTCGATGCGTTGTGACCGGCAAACTTCCAGTAGCTATTCCAATCGGGTTTTCCTGAATTATTGACTCGGATCCAAAATTTCACAACTTTTTGCGATTTCTCGATTTTCCCTAGTGGTACCCCTAGGGAAATCAATAAAAATTCGTCGGATTCCGGCAAAGCCGATTCTCGATGCGTTGTGACCGGCAAGCTTCCAGTAGCTATTCCAATCTGGTTTTCCTGAATTATTTGACTCGGATCAAAAATTTCACCACTTTTTGTGATTTCTCGGTTTTCCCTAGTGGTACCCCTAGGGAAATCCGTAAAAATTCGTCGGATTCCGGCGAAGCCGATTTTCGATGCGTTTTGACCGGCAAGCTTCCAGTAGCTATTCCAATCGGGTTTTCCTGAATTATTGGACTCGGATCCAAAATTTCACCACTTTTTTCGATTTCTCGATTTTCCCTAGTGGTACCCCTAGGGAAATCCGTAAAAATTCGTCGTATTCCGGCGAAGCCGATTCTCGATGCGTTGTGACCGGCAAGCTTCCAGTAGCTATTCCAATCGGGTTTTCCTGAATTATTGGACTCGGATCCAAAATTTCACAACTTTTTGCGATTTCTCGATTTTCCCTAGTGGTACCCCTAGGAAAATCCGTAAAAATTCATCGGATTCCGGCGAAGCCGATTCTCGATGCGTTGTGACCGGCAAGCTTCCAGTAGCTATTCCAATCGTGTTTTCCTGAATTATTGGACTCGGATCCAAAATTTCACCACTTTTTGCGATTTCTCGATTTTGGTGATTTTCCCTAGCGGTACCCCTAGGGAAATCCGTAAATATTCGTCGGATTCCGGCGAAGCTGATTCTCGATGCGTTATTACCGGCAAGCTTCCAGTAGCTATTCCAATCGGGTTTTCCTGAATTATTGGACTCGGATCCAAAATTTCACCACTTTTTGCGATTTCTCGATTTTCCCTAGTGCTACCCCTAGGGAAATCCGTAAAAATTCGTCGGATACCGGCGAAGCCGATTCTCGATGCGTTGTGACCGGCAAACTTCCAGTAGCTATTCCAATCGGGTTTTCCTGAATTATTGACTCGGATCCAAAATTTCACAACTTTTTGCGATTTCTCGATTTTCCCTAGTGGTACCCCTAGGGAAATCAATAAAAATTCGTCGGATTCCGGCAAAGCCGATTCTCGATGCGTTGTGACCGGCAAGCTTCCAGTAGCTATTCCAATCTGGTTTTCCTGAATTATTTGACTCGGATCAAAAATTTCACCACTTTTTGTGATTTCTCGGTTTTCCCTAGTGGTACCCCTAGGGAAATCCGTAAAAATTCGTCGGATTCCGGCGAAGCCGATTTTCGATGCGTTGTGACCGGCAAGCTTCCAGTAGCTATTCCAATCGGGTTTTCCTGAATTATTGGACTCGGATCCAAAATTTCACCACTTTTTTCGATTTCTCGATTTTCCCTAGTGGTACCCCTAGGGAAATCCGTAAACATTCGTCGTATTCCGGCGAAGCCGATTCTCGATGCGTTGTGACCGGCAAGCTTCCAGTAGCTATTCCAATCGGGTTTTCCTGAATTATTGGACTCGGATCCAAAATTTCACCACTTTTTGCGATTTCTCGATTTTCCCTAGTGGTACCCCTATGGAAATCCGTAAAAATTCGTTGGATTCTGGCGAAGCCGATTCTCGATGCGTTGTGACCGGCAAACTTCCAGTAGCTATTCCAATCGGGTTTTCCTGAATTATTGGACTCGGATCAAAAATTTCTCCACTTTTTGCGATTTCTCGATTTTCCCTAGTGGTACCCCTAGGGAAATCCGTAAAAATTCGTCGGATTTCGGCGAAGCCGATTCTCGATGCGTTGTCATCGGCAAGCTTCTAGTAGCTATTTCAATCGTGTTTTCCTAAATTATTGGACTCGGATCCAAAATTTCACCACTTTTTGCGATTTCTCGATTTTCCCTAGTGGTTCCCCTAGGGAAATCCGTAAAAATTCGTCGGATTCCGGCGAAGCCGATTCTCAATGCGTTGTGACCGGCAAGCTTCCAGTAGCTATTCCAATCGGGTTCGGATCCAAAATTTCACCACTTTTTGCGATTTCTCGATTTTTCCTAGTGGTACCCCTAGGGAAATCCGTAAAAATTCGTCGGATTCCGGCGAAGCCGATTCTCGATGCGTTGTGACCGGCAAGCTTCCAGTAGCTATTCCAATCGGGTTTTCCTGAATTATTGGACTCGGATCCAAAATTTCACCACTTTTTGCGATTTCTCGATTTTCCCTAGTGGTACCCCTAGGGAAATCAATAAAAATTCGTCGGATTCCGGCAAAGCCGATTCTCGATGCGTTGTGACCGGCAAGCTTCCAGTAGCTATTCCAATCTGGTTTTCCTGAATTATTTGACTCGGATCAAAAATTTCACCACTTTTTGTGATTTCTCGGTTTTCCCTAGTGGTACCCCTAGGGAAATCCGTAAAAATTCGTCGGATTCCGGCGAAGCCGATTTTCGATGCGTTGTGACCGGCAAGCTTCCAGTAGCTATTCCAATCGGGTTTTCCTGAATTATTGGACTCGGATCCAAAATTTCACCACTTTTTTCGATTTCTCGATTTTCCCTAGTGGTACCCCCAGGGAAATCCGTAAAAATTCGTCGTATTCCGGCGAAGCCGATTCTCGATGCGTTGTGACCGGCAAGCTTCCAGTAGCTATTCCAATCGGGTTTTCCTGAATTATTGGACTCGGATCCAAAATTTCACCACTTTTTGCGATTTCTCGATTTTCCCTAGTGGTACCCCTATGGAAATCCGTAAAAATTCGTCGGATTCTGGCGAAGCCGATTCTCGATGCGTTGTGACCGGCAAACTTCCAGTAGCTATTCCAATCGGGTTTTCCTGAATTATTGGACTCGGATCAAAAATTTCACCACTTTTTGCGATTTCTCGATTTTCCCTAGTGGTACCCCTAGGGAAATCCGTAAAAATTCGTCGGATTTCGGCGAAGCCGATTCTCGATGCGTTGTCATCGGCAAGCTTCTAGTAGCTATTTCAATCGTGTTTTCCTAAATTATTGGACTCGGATCCAAAATTTCACCACTTTTTGCGATTTCTCGATTTTCCCTAGTGGTACCCCTAGGGAAATCCGTAAAAATTCGTCGGATTCCGGCGAAGCCGATTCTCAATGCGTTGTGACCGGCAAGCTTCCAGTAGCTATTGCAATCGGGTTCGGATCCAAAATTTCACCACTTTTTGCGATTTCTCGATTTTTCCTAGTGGTACCCCTTGGGAAATCCGTAAAAATTCATCGGATTCCGGCGAAGCCGATTCTCGATGCGTTGTGACCGGCAAGCTTCCAGTAGCTATTCCAATCGGGTTTTCCTGAATTATTGGACTCGGATCCAAAATTTCACCACTTTTTGCGATTTCTCGATTTTCCCTAGTGGTACCCCTATGGAAATCCGTAAAAATTCGTCGGATTCCGGCGAAGTCGATTCTCGATGCGTTGTGACCGGCAAGCTTCCAGTAGCTATTCCAATTGGGTTTTCCTGAATTATTGGACTCGGATCCAAAATTTCAACACTTTTTGCGATTTCTCGATTTTCCCAAGTTGTACCCCTAGGGAAATCCGTAAAAATTCATCGGATTCCGGCGAAGCCGATTCTCGATGCGTTGTGACCGGCAAGCTTCCAGTAGCTATTCCAATCGGGTTTTCTTGAATTATTGGACTCGGATCCAAAATTTCACAACTATCCTACTTATTTGCGATTTCTCGATTTTGGTGATTTTCCCTAGTGGTACCCCTAGGGAAATCCGTAAAAATTCGTCGGATTCCGCCGAAGCCAATTCTCGATGCGTTGTTACCGGCAAGCTTCTAGTAGCTATTCCAATCGGGTTTTCCTGAATTATTATACTCGGATCCAAAATTTCACCACTTTTTGCGATTTCTCGATTTTCCCTAGTGGTACCCCTATGGAAATCCGTAAAAATTCGTCGGATTCTGGCGAAGCCGATTCTCGATGCGTTGTGACCGGCAAACTTCCAGTAGCTATTCCAATCGGGTTTTCCTGAATTATTGGACTCGGATAAAAATTTCAACACTTTTTGCGATTTCTCGATTTTCCCTAGTGGTACCCCTAGGGAAATCCGTAAAAATTCGTCGGATTTCGGCGAAGCCGATTCTCGATGCGTTGTCATCGGCAAGCTTCTAGTAGCTATTTCAATCGTGTTTTCCTAAATTATTGGACTCGGATCCAA
Source organism: Excoecaria cochinchinensis (assembly GCA_947683425.1). Taxonomy (NCBI): domain Eukaryota; kingdom Viridiplantae; phylum Streptophyta; class Magnoliopsida; order Malpighiales; family Euphorbiaceae; genus Excoecaria; species Excoecaria cochinchinensis. Next base: position 154,210 of record CANTUQ010000191.1, read on the forward strand.
AATTTCACCACTTTTTGCGATTTCTCGATTTTCCCTAGTGGTACCCCTAGGGAAATCCGTAAAAATTCGTCGGATTCCGGCGAAGCCGATTCTCAATGCGTTGTGACCGGCAAGCTTCCAGTAGCTATTCCAATCGGGTTCGGATCCAAAATTTCTCCACTTTTTGCGATTTCTCGATTTTTCCTAGTGGTACCCCTAGGGAAATCCGTAAAAATTCGTCGGATTCCGGCGAAGCCGATTCTCGATGCGTTGTGACCGGCAAGCTTCCAGTAGCTATTCCAATCGGGTTTTCCTGAATTATTGGACTCGGATCCAAAATTTCACCACTTTTTGCGATTTCTCGATTTTCCCTAGTGGTACCCCTAGGGAAATCCGTAAAAATTCGTCGGATTCCGGCGAAGTCGATTCTCGATGCGTTGTGACCGGCAAGCTTCCAGTAGCTATTCCAATCGGGTTTTCCTGAATTATTGGACTCGGATCCAAAATTTCAACACTTTTTGCGATTTCTCGATTTTCCCAAGTTGTACCCCTAGGGAAATCCGTAAAAATTCGTCGGATTCCGGCGAAGCCGATTCTCGATGCGTTGTGACCGGCAAGCTTCCAGTAGCTATTCCAATCGGGTTTTCCTGAATTATTGGACTCGGATCCAAAATTTCACCACTTTTTGCGATTTCTCGATTTTGGTGATTTTCCCTAGTGGTACCGCTAGGGAAATCCGTAAAAATTCGTCGGATTCCGCCGAAGCCAATTCTCGATGCGTTGTTACCGGCAAGCTTCCAGTAGCTATTCCAATCGGGTTTTCCTGAATTATTGGACTCGGATCCAAAATTTCACCACTTTTTGCGATTTCTCTATTTTCCCTAGTGGTACCCCTAGGGAAATCCGTAAAAATTCGTCGGATTCCGGCGAAGCCGATTCTCGATGCGTTGTGACCGACAAGTTTCCAGTAGCTATTCCAATCGGGTTTTCCTAAATTATTGGACTCGGATCCAAAATTTCACCACTTTTTGCGATTTTAGTGATTTTCCCTAGTGGTACCCCCTAGGGAAATCCGTAAAAATTCGTCGGATTCCGGCGAAACCGATTTTCGATGCGTTGTCACCGGCAACCTTCCAGTAGCTATTCCAATGGGGTTTTCCTGAATTATTGGACTCGGATCCAAAATTTCACCACTTTTTGCGATTTCTCGATTTTGGTGATTTTCCCAAGTGGTACCCCTAGGGAAATCCGTAAAAATTCGTCGGATTCCGGCGAAGCCGATTCTCGATGCGTTGTGACCGGCAAGCTTGCAGTAGCTATTCCAATCGTGTTTTCCTGAATTATTGGACTCGGATCCAAAATTTCACCACTTTTTGCAATTTCTCGATTTTCCCTAGTGGTACCCCTAGGGAAATCCGTAAAAATTCGTCGGATTCCGGCGAAGCCGATTCCCGATGCGTTGTCATCGGCAAGCTTCTAGTAGCTATTTCAATCGTGTTTTCCTGAATTATTGGACTCGGATCCAAAATTTCACCACTTTTTGCGATTTCTCGATTTTCCCTAGTGCTACCCCTAGGGAAATCCGTAAAAATTCGTCGGATACCGGCGAAGCCGATTGTCGATGCGTTGTGACCGGCAAGCTTTCAGTAGCTATTCCAATCGGGTTTTCCTGAATTATTGGACTCGGATCCAAAATTTCACCACTTTTTGCGATTTCTCGATTTTCCCTAGTGGTACCCCTAGGGAAATCCGTAAAAATTCGTCGGATTCCGGCGAAGCCGATTCTCGATGCGTTGTGACCGGCAAGCTTCCAGTAGCTATTCCAATCTGATTTTCCTGAATTATTTGACTCGGATCCAAAATTTCACCACTTTTTGCGATTTCTCGGTTTTCCCTAGTGGTACCCCTAAGGAAATCCGTAAAAATTCGTCGGATTCCGGCGAAGCCGATTCTCGATGCGTTGTGACCGGCAAGCTTCCAGTAGCTATTCCAATCGGGTTTTCCTGAATTATTGGACTCGGATCCAAAATTTCACCACTTTTTGCGATTTCTCGATTTTGGTGATTTTCCCTAGTGGTACCCCTAGGGAAATTCGTAAAAATTCGTCGGATTCTGGCGAAGCCGATTCTTGATGCGTTGTGACCAGCAAGCTTCCAGTAGCTATTCCAATCGGGTTTTCCTGAATTATTGGACTCGGATCCAAAATTTCACCACTTTTTGCGATTTCTCGATTTTCCCAAGTGGTACCCCTAGGGAAATCCGTAAAAATTCGTCGGATTTCGGCGAAGCCGATTCTCGATGCGTTGTGACCGGCAAGTTTCGAGTAGCTATTCCAATCGGGTTTTCCTGAATTATTTGACTCGGATCAAAATTTCACCACTTTTTGCGATTTCTCGATTTTCCCTAGTGGTACCCCTAGGGAAATCCGTAAAAATTCGTCGGATTCCGGCGAAGCCGATTCTCGATGCGTTGTGACCGGCAAGCTTCCAGTAGCTATTCCAATCGGTTTTTCCTTAATTATTGGATTCGGATCCAAAATTTCACCACTTTTTGCGATTTCTCGATTTTCCCTAGTGGTACCCCTAGGGAAATCCGTAAAAATTCGTCGGATTTCGGCGAAGCCGAATCTCGATGCGTTGTCATCGGCAAGCTTCCAGTAGCTATTTCAATCGTGTTTTCCTGAATTATTGGACTCGGATCCAAAATTTCACCACTTTTTGCGATTCTCGATTTTCCCTAGTGGTACCCTTAGGGAAATCCGTAAAAATTCGTCGGATTTCGGCGAAGCCGATTCTCGATGCGTTGTGACCGGCAAGTTTCGAGTAGCTATTCCAATCGGGTTATCCTGAATTATTTGACTCGGATCAAAAATTTCACCACTTTTTGCGATTTCTCGATTTTCCCTAGTGGTACCCCTAGGGAAATCCGTAAAAATTCGTCGGATTTCGGCGAAGCCGATTCTCGATGCGTTGTGACCGGCAAGCTTCCAGTAGCTATTCCAATCGGTTTTTCCTGAATTATTGGACTCGGGTCCAAAATTTCACCACTTTTTGCGATTTCTCGATTTTTCCTAGTGGTACCCCTAGGGAAATCCGTAAAAATTCGTCGGATTCCGGCGAAGCCGATTCTCAATGCGTTGTGACCGGCAAGCTTCCAGTAGCTATTCCAATCGGGTTCGGATCCAAAATTTCACCACTTTTTGCGATTTCTCGATTTTCCCTAGTGGTACCCCTAGGGAAATCCGTAAAAATTCGTCGGATTCCGGCGAAGCCGATTCTCGATGCGTTGTGACCGGCAAGCTTCCAGTAGCTATTCCAATTGGGTTTTCCTGAATTATTGGACTCGGATCCAAAATTTCACCACTTTTTGCGATTTCTCGATTTTGGTGATTTTCCCTAGTGGTACCCCTAGGGAAATCCGTAAAAATTCGTCGAATTCCGGCGACGCCAATTCTCGATGCGTTGTGACCGGCAAGCTTCCAGTAGCTATTCCAATCGGGTTTTCCTGAATTTTTGGACTCGGATCCAAAATTTCACCACTTTTTGCGATTTCTCGATTTTCCCTAGTGGTACCCCTAGGGAAATCCGTAAAAATTCGTCGGATTCCGGCGAAGCCGATTCTCGATGCGTTGTGACCGACAAGCTTCCAGTAGCTATTCCAATCTGGTTTTCCTGAATTATTTGACTCGGATCCAAAATTTTACCACTTTTTGCTATTTCTCGGTTTTCCCTAGTGGTACCCCTAGGGAAATCCGTAAAAATTCGTCGGATTCCGGCGAAGCCGATTCTCGATGCGTTGTGACCGGCAAGCTTCCAGTAGCTATTCCAATCGGGTTTTCCTGAATTATTGGACTCGGATCAAAAATTTCACCACTTTTTGCGATTTCTCGATTTTGGTGATTTTCCCTAGTGGTGCCCCTAGGGAAATCCGTAAAAATTCGTCGGATTCCGGCGAAGCCTATTCTTGATGCGTTGTGACCAGCAAGCTTCCAGTAGCTATTCCAATCGGGTTTTCCTGAATTATTGGACTCGGATCCAAAATTTCACCACTTTTTGCGATTTCTCGATTTTCCCAAGTGGTACCCCTAGGGAAATCCGTAAAAATTCGTCGGATTTCGGCGAAGCCGATTCTCGATGCGTTGTGACCGGCAAGTTTCGAGTAGCTATTCCAATCGGGTTTTCCTGAATTATTTGACTCGGATCAAAAATTTCACCACTTTTTGCGATTTCTCGATTTTCCCTAGTGGTACCCCTAGGGAAATCCGTAAAAATTCGTCGGATTCCGGCGAAGCCGATTCTCGATGCGTTGTGACCGGCAAGCTTCCAGTAGCTATTCCAATCGGTTTTTCCTGAATTATTGGACTCGGATCCAAAATTTCACCACTTTTTGCGATTTCTCGATTTTCCCTAGTGGTACCCCTAGGGAAATCCGTAAAAATTCTTCGGATTTCGGCGAAGCCGAATCTCGATGCGTTGTCATCGGCAAGCTTCCAGTAGCTATTTCAATCGTGTTTTCCTGAATTATTGGACTCGGATCCAAAATTTCACCACTTTTTGTCATTTCTCGATTTTCCCTAGTGGTACCCCTAGGGAAATCCGTAAAAATTCGTCGGATTTCGGCGAAGCCGATTCTCGATGCGTTGTGACCGACAAGTTTCGAGTAGCTATTCCAATCGGGTTATCCTGAATTATTTGACTCGGATCAAAAATTTCACCACTTTTTGCGATTTCTCGATTTTCCCTAGTGGTACCCCTAGGGAAATCCGTAAAAATTCGTCGGATTCCGGCGAAGCCGATTCTCAATGCGTTGTGACCGGCAAGCTTCCAGTAGCTATTCCAATCGGTTTTTCCTGAATTATTGGACTCGGGTCCAAAATTTCACCACTTTTTGCGATTTCTCGATTTTTCCTAGTGGTACCCCTAGGAAAATCCGTAAAAATTCGTCGGATTTCGGCGAAGCCGTTCTCGATGCGTTGTCATCGGCAAGCTTCCAGTAGCTATTTCAATCGTGTTTTCCTGAATTATTGGACTCGGATCCAAAATTTCACCACTTTTTGCGATTTCTCGATTTTCCCTAGTGGTACCCCTAGGGAAATCCGTAAAAATTCGTCGGATTCCGGCGAAGCCTATTCTCAATGCGTTGTGACCGGCAAGCTTCCAGTAGCTATTCCAATCGGGTTCGGATCCAAAATTTCACCACTTTTTGCGATTTCTCGATTTTCCCTAGTGGTACCCCTAGGGAAATCCGTAAAAATTCGTCGGATTCCGGCGAAGCCGATTCTCGATGCGTTGTGACCGGCAAGCTTCCAGTAGCTATTCCAATCGGGTTTTCCTGAATTATTGGACTCGGATCCAAAATTTCACCACTTTTTGTGATTTCTCGATTTTGGTGATTTTCCCTAGTGGTACCCCTAGGGAAATCCGTAAAAATTCGTCGGATTCCGGCGACGCCAATTCTCGATGCGTTGTGACCGGCAAGCTTCCAGTAGCTATTCCAATCGGTTTTTCCTGAATTATTGGACTCGGGTCCAAAATTTCACCACTTTTTGCGATTTCTCGATTTTCCTAGTGCTACCCCTAGGGAAATCCGTAAAAATTCGTCGGATACCGGCGAAGCCGATTGTCGATGCGTTGTGACCGGCAAGCTTTCAGTAGCTATTCCAATCGGGTTTTCCTGAATTATTGGACTCGGATCCAAAATTTCACCACTTTTTGCGATTTCTCGATTTTCCCTAGTGGTACCCCTAGGGAAATCCGTAAAAATTCGTCGGATTCCGGCGAAGCCGATTCTCGATGCGTTGTGACCGGCAAGCTTCCAGTAGCTATTCCAATCTGATTTTCCTGAATTATTTGACTCGGATCCAAAATTTCACCACTTTTTGCGATTTCTCGGTTTTCCCTAGTGGTACCCCTAAGGAAATCCGTAAAAATTCGTCGGATTCCGGCGAAGCCGATTCTCGATGCGTTGTGACCGGCAAGCTTCCAGTAGCTATTCCAATCGGGTTTTCCTGAATTATTGGACTCGGATCCAAAATTTCACCACTTTTTGCGATTTCTCGATTTTGGTGATTTTCCCTAGTGGTACCCCTAGGGAAATCCGTAAAAATTCGTCGGATTCTGGCGAAGCCGATTCTTGATGAGTTGTGACCAGCAAGCTTCCAGTAGCTATTCCAATCGGGTTTTCCTGAATTATTGGACTCGGATCCAAAATTTCACCACTTTTTGCGATTTCTCGATTTTCCCAAGTGGTACCCCTAGGGAAATCCGTAAAAATTCGTCGGATTTCGGCGAAGCCGATTCTCGATGCGTTGTGACCGGCAAGTTTCGAGTAGCTATTCCAATCGGGTTTTCCTGAATTATTTGACTCGGATCAAAAATTTCACCACTTTTTGCGATTTCTCGATTTTCCCTAGTGGTACCCCTAGGGAAATACGTAAAAATTCGTCGGATTCCGGCGAAGCCGATTCTCGATGCGTTGTGACCGGCAAGCTTCCAGTAGCTATTCCAATCGGTTTTTCCTTAATTATTGGACTCGGATCCAAAATTTCACCACTTTTTGCGATTTCTCGATTTTCCCTAGTGGTACCCCTAGGAAAATCCGTAAAAATTCGTCGGATTTCGGCGAAGCCGAATCTCGATGCGTTGTCATCGGCAAGCTTCCAGTAGCTATTTCAATCGTGTTTTCCTGAATTATTGGACTCGGATCCAAAATTTCATCACTTTTTGCGATTTCTCGATTTTCCCTAGTGGTACCCTTAGGGAAATCCGTAAAAATTCGTCGGATTTCGGCGAAGCCGATTCTCGATGCGTTGTGACCGGCAAGTTTCGAGTAGCTATTCCAATCGGGTTATCCTGAATTATTTGACTCGGATCAAAAATTTCACCACTTTTTGCGATTTCTCGATTTTCCCTAGTGGTACCCCTAGGGAAATCCGTAAAAATTCGTCGGATTTCGGCGAAGCCGATTCTCGATGCGTTGTGACCGGCAAGCTTCCAGTAGCTATTCCAATCGGTTTTTCCTGAATTATTGGACTCGGGTCCAAAATTTCACCACTTTTTGCGATTTCTCGATTTTTCCTAGTGGTACCCCTAGGAAAATCCGTAAAAATTCGTCGGATTTCGGCGAAGCCGATTCTCGATGCGTTGTCATCGACAAGCTTCCAGTAGCTATTTCAATCGTGTTTTCCTGAATTATTGGACTCAGATCCAAAATTTCACCACTTTTTGCGATTTCTCGATTTTCCCTAGTGGTACCCCTAGGGAAATCCGTAAAAATTCGTCGGATTCCGGCGAAGCCGATTCTCAATGCGTTGTGACCGGCAAGCTTCCAGTAGCTATTCCAATCGGGTTCGGATCCAAAATTTCACCACTTTTTGCGATTTCTCGATTTTCCCTAGTGGTACCCCTAGGGAAATCCGTAAAAATTCGTCGGATTCCGGCGAAGCCGATTCTCGATGCGTTGTGACCGGCAAGCTTCCAGTAGCTATTCCAATTGGGTTTTCCTGAATTATTGGACTCGGATCCAAAATTTCACCACTTTTTGCGATTTCTCGATTTTGGTGATTTTCCCTAGTGGTACCCCTAGGGAAATCCGTAAAAATTCGTCGGATTCCGGCGACGCCAATTCTCGATGCGTTGTGACCGGCAAGCTTCCAGTAGCTATTCCAATCGGGTTTTCCTGAATTTTTGGATTCGGATCCAAAATTTCACCACTTTTTGCGATTTCTCGATTTTCCCTAGTGGTACCCCTAGGGAAATCCGTAAAAATTCATCGGATTCCGGCGAAGCCGATTCTCGATGCGTTGTGACCGGCAAGCTTCCAGTAGCTATTCCAATCTGGTTTTCCTGAATTATTTGACTCGGATCCAAAATTTTACCACTTTTTGCTATTTCTCGGTTTTCCCTAGTGGTACCCCTAGGGAAATCCGTAAAAATTCGTCGGATTCCGGCGAAGCCGATTCTCGATGCGTTGTGACCGGCAAGCTTCCAGTAGCTATTCCAATCGGGTTTTCCTGAATTATTGGACTCGGATCAAAAATTTCACCACTTTTTGCGATTTCTCGATTTTGGTGATTTTCCCTAGTGGTGCCCCTAGGGAAATCCGTAAAAATTCGTCGGATTCCGGCGAAGCCGATTCTTGATGCGTTGTGACCAGCAAGCTTCCAGTAGCTATTCCAATCGGGTTTTCCTGAATTATTGGACTCGGATCCAAAATTTCACGACTTTTTGCGATTTCTCGATTTTCCCAAGTGGTACCCCTAGGGAAATCCGTAAAAATTCGTCGGATTTCGGCGAAGCCGATTCTCGATGCGTTGTGACCGGCAAGTTTCGAGTAGCTATTCCAATCGGGTTTTCCTGAATTATTTGACTCGGATCAAAAATTTCACCACTTTTTGCGATTTCTCGATTTTCCCTAGTGGTACCCCTAGGGAAATCCGTAAAAATTCGTCGGATTCCGGCGAAGCCGATTCTCGATGCGTTGTGACCGGCAAGCTTCCAGTAGCTATTCCAATCGGTTTTTCCTGAATTATTGGACTCGGATCCAAAATTTCACCACTTTTTGCGATTTCTCGATTTTCCCTAGTGGTACCCCTAGGGAAATCCGTAAAAATTCTTCGGATTTCGGCGAAGCCGAATCTCGATGCGTTGTCATCGGCAAGCTTCCAGTAGCTATTTCAATCGTGTTTTCCTGAATTATTGGACTCGGATCCAAAATTTCACCACTTTTTGCGATTTCTCGATTTTCCCTAGTGGTACCCCTAGGGAAATCCGTAAAAATTCGTCGGATTTCGGCGAAGCCGATTCTCGATGCGTTGTGACCGGCAAGTTTCGAGTAGCTATTCCAATCGGGTTATCCTGAATTATTTGACTCGGATCAAAAATTTCACCACTTTTTGCGATTTCTCGATTTTCCCTAGTGGTACCCCTAGGGAAATCCGTAAAAATTCGTCGGATTCCGGCGAAGCCGATTCTCGATGCGTTGTGACCGGCAAGCTTCCAGTAGCTATTCCAATCGGTTTTTCCTGAATTATTGGACTCGGGTCCAAAATTTCACCACTTTTTGCGATTTCTCGATTTTCCCTAGTGGTACCCCTAGGAAAATCCGTAAAAATTCGTCGGATTTCGGCGAAGCCGATTCTCGATGCGTTGTCATCGGCAAGCTTCCAGTAGCTATTTCAATCGTGTTTTCCTGAATTATTGGACTCGGATCCAAAATTTCACCACTTTTTGCGATTTCTCGATTTTCCCTAGTGGTACCCCTAGGGAAATCCGTAAAAATTCGTCGGATTCCGGCGAAGCCTATTCTCAATGCGTTGTGACCGGCAAGCTTCCAGTAGCTATTCCAATCGGGTTCGGATCCAAAATTTCACCACTTTTTAAGATTTCTCGATTTTCCCTAGTGGTACCCCTAGGGAAATCCGTAAAAATTCGTCGGATTCCGGCGAAGCCGATTCTCGATGCGTTGTGACCGGCAAGCTTCCAGTAGCTATTCCAATCGGGTTTTCCTGAATTATTGGACTCGGATCCAAAATTTCACCACTTTTTGCGATTTCTCGATTTTGGTGATTTTCCCTAGTGGTACCCCTAGGGAAATCCGTAAAAATTCGTCGGATTCCGGCGACGCCAATTCTCGATGCGTTGTGACCGGCAAGCTTCCAGTAGCTATTCCAATCGGGTTTTCCTGAATTATTGGACTCGGATCCAAAATTTCACCACTTTTTGCGATTTCTCGATTTTCCCTAGTGGTACCCCTAGGGAAATCCGTAAAAATTCGTCGGATTCCGGCGAAGCCGATTCTCGATGCGTTGTGACCGGCAAGCTTCCAGTAGCTATTCCAATCTGGTTTTCCTGAATTATTTGACTCGGATCCAAAATTTCACCACTTTTTGCGATTTCTCGGTTTTCCCTAGTGGTACCCCTAGGGAAATCCGTAAAAATTCGTCGGATTCCGGCGAAGCCGATTCTCGATGCGTTGTGACCGGCAAGCTTCCAGTAGCTATTCCAATCGGGTTTTCCTGAATTATTGGACTCGGATCCAAAATTTCACCACTTTTTGCGATTTCTCGATTTTGGTGATTTTCCCTAGTGGTACCCCTAGGGAAATCCGTAAAAATTCGTCGGATTCCGGCGACGCCAATTCTCGATGCGTTGTGACCGGCAAGCTTCCAGTAGCTATTCCAATCGGGTTTTCCTGAATTATTGGACTCGGATCCAAAATTTCACCACTTTTTGCGATTTCTCGATTTTCCCTAGTGGTACCCCTAGGGAAATCCGTAAAAATTCGTCGGATTCCGGCGAAGCCGATTCTCGATGCGTTGTGACCGGCAAGCTTCCAGTAGCTATTCCAATCTGGTTTTCCTGAATTATTTGACTCGGATCCAAAATTTCACCACTTTTTGCGATTTCTCGGTTTTCCCTAGTGGTACCCCTAGGGAAATCCGTAAAAATTCGTCGGATTCCGGCGAAGCCGATTCTCGATGCGTTGTGACCGGCAAGCTTCCAGTAGCTATTCCAATTGGGTTTTCCTGAATTATTGGACTCGGATCCAAAATTTCACCACTTTTTGCGATTTCTCGATTTTGGTGATTTTCCCTAGTGGTACCCCTAGGGAAATCCGTAAAAATTCGTCGGATTCCGGCGACGCCAATTCTCGATGCGTTGTGACCGGCAAGCTTCCAGTAGCTATTCCAATCGGGTTTTCCTGAATTTTTGGATTCGGATCCAAAATTTCACCACTTTTTGCGATTTCTCGATTTTCCCTAGTGGTACCCCTAGGGAAATCCGTAAAAATTCATCGGATTCCGGCGAAGCCGATTCTCGATGCGTTGTGACCGGCAAGCTTCCAGTAGCTATTCCAATCTGGTTTTCCTGAATTATTTGACTCGGATCCAAAATTTTACCACTTTTTGCTATTTCTCGGTTTTCCCTAGTGGTACCCCTAGGGAAATCCGTAAAAATTCGTCGGATTCCGGCGAAGCCGATTCTCGATGCGTTGTGACCGGCAAGCTTCCAGTAGCTATTCCAATCGGGTTTTCCTGAATTATTGGACTCGGATCAAAAATTTCACCACTTTTTGCGATTTCTCGATTTTGGTGATTTTCCCTAGTGGTGCCCCTAGGGAAATCCGTAAAAATTCGTCGGATTCCGGCGAAGCCGATTCTTGATGCGTTGTGACCAGCAAGCTTCCAGTAGCTATTCCAATCGGGTTTTCCTGAATTATTGGACTCGGATCCAAAATTTCACCACTTTTTGCGATTTCTCGATTTTCCCAAGTGGTACCCCTAGGGAAATCCGTAAAAATTCGTCGGATTTCGGCGAAGCCGATTCTCGATGCGTTGTGACCGGCAAGTTTCGAGTAGCTATTCCAATCGGGTTTTCCTGAATTATTTGACTCGGATCAAAAATTTCACCACTTTTTGCGATTTCTCGATTTTCCCTAGTGGTACCCCTAGGGAAATCCGTAAAAATTCGTCGGATTCCGGCGAAGCCGATTCTCGATGCGTTGTGACCGGCAAGCTTCCAGTAGCTATTCCAATCGGTTTTTCCTGAATTATTGGACTCGGATCCAAAATTTCACCACTTTTTGCGATTTCTCGATTTTCCCTAGTGGTACCCCTAGGGAAATCCGTAAAAATTCTTCGGATTTCGGCGAAGCCGAATCTCGATGCGTTGTCATCGGCAAGCTTCCAGTAGCTATTTCAATCGTGTTTTCCTGAATTATTGGACTCGGATCCAAAATTTCACCACTTTTTGCGATTTCTCGATTTTCCCTAGTGGTACCCCTAGGGAAATCCGTAAAAATTCGTCGGATTTCGGCGAAGCCGATTCTCGATGCGTTGTGACCGGCAAGTTTCGAGTAGCTATTCCAATCGGGTTATCCTGAATTATTTGACTCGGATCAAAAATTTCACCACTTTTTGCGATTTCTCGATTTTCCCTAGTGGTACCCCTAGGGAAATCCGTAAAAATTCGTCGGATTCCGGCGAAGCCGATTCTCGATGCGTTGTGACCGGCAAGCTTCCAGTAGCTATTCCAATCGGTTTTTCCTGAATTATTGGACTCGGGTCCAAAATTTCACCACTTTTTGCGATTTCTCGATTTTCCCTAGTGGTACCCCTAGGAAAATCCGTAAAAATTCGTCGGATTTCGGCGAAGCCGATTCTCGATGCGTTGTCATCGGCAAGCTTCCAGTAGCTATTTCAATCGTGTTTTCCTGAATTATTGGACTCGGATCCAAAATTTCACCACTTTTTGCGATTTCTCGATTTTCCCTAGTGGTACCCCTAGGGAAATCCGTAAAAATTCGTCGGATTCCGGCGAAGCCTATTCTCAATGCGTTGTGACCGGCAAGCTTCCAGTACCTATTCCAATCGGGTTCGGATCCAAAATTTCACCACTTTTTAAGATTTCTCGATTTTCCCTAGTGGTACCCCTAGGGAAATCCGTAAAAATTCGTCGGATTCCGGCGAAGCCGATTCTCGATGCGTTGTGACCGGCAAGCTTCCAGTAGCTATTCCAATCGGGTTTTCCTGAATTATTGGACTCGGATCCAAAATTTCACCACTTTTTGCGATTTCTCGATTTTCCCTAGTGGTACCCCTAGGGAAATCCGTAAAAATTCGTCGGATTCCGGCGAAGCCGATTCTCGATGCGTTGTGACCGGCAAGCTTCCAGTAGCTATTCCAATCTGGTTTTCCTGAATTATTTGACTCGGATCCAAAATTTCACCACTTTTTGCGATTTCTCGGTTTTCCCTAGTGGTACCCCTAGGGAAATCCGTAAAAATTCGTCGGATTCCGGCGAAGCCGATTCTCGATGCGTTGTGACCGGCAAGCTTCCAGTAGCTATTCCAATCGGGTTTTCCTGAATTATTGGACTCGGATCCAAAATTTCACCACTTTTTGCGATTTCTCGATTTTGGTGATTTTCCCTAGTGGTACCCCTAGGGAAATCCGTAAAAATTCGTCGGATTCCGGCGAAGCCGATTCTTGATGCGTTGTGACCAGCAAGCTTCCAGTAGCTATTCCAATCGGGTTTTCCTGAATTATTGGACTCGGATCCAAAATTTCACCACTTTTTGCGATTTCTCGATTTTCCCAAGTGGTACCCCTAGGGAAATCCGTAAAAATTCGTCGGATTTCGGCGAAGCCGATTCTCGATACGTTGTGACCGGCAAGTTTCGAGTAGCTATTCCAATCGGGTTTTCCTGAATTATTTGACTCGGATCAAAAATTTCACCACTTTTTGCGATTTCTCGATTTTCCCTTGTGGTACCCCTAGGGAAATCCGTAAAAATTCGTCGGATTCCGGCGAAGCCGATTCTCGATGCGTTGTGACCGGCAAGCTTCCAGTAGCTATTCCAATCGGTTTTTCCTTAATTATTGGACTCGGATCCAAAATTTCACCACTTTTTGCGATTTCTCGATTTTCCCTAGTGGTACCCCTAGGGAAATCCGTAAAAATTCGTCGGATTTCGGCGAAGCCGAATCTCGATGCGTTGTCATCGGCAAGCTTCCAGTAGCTATTTCAATCGTGTTTTCCTGAATTATTGGACTCGGATCCAAAATTTCACCACTTTTTGCGATTTCTCGATTTTCCCTTGTGGTACCCCTAGGAAAATCCGTAAAAATTCGTCGGATTTCGGCGAAGCCGATTCTCGATGCGTTGTGACCGGCAAGTTTCGAGTAGCTATTCCAATCGGGTTATCCTGAATTATTTGACTCGGATCAAAAATTTCACCACTTTTTGCGATTTCTCGATTTTCCCTAGTGGTACCCCTAGGGAAATCCGTAAAAATTCGTCGGATTCCGGCGAAGCCGATTCTCGATGCGTTGTGACCGGCAAGCTTCCAGTAGCTATTCCAATCGGTTTTTCCTTAATTATTGGACTCGGGTCCAAAATTTCACCACTTTTTGCGATTTCTCGATTTTCCATAGTGGTACCCCTAGGAAAATCCGTAAAAATTCGTCGGATTTCGGCGAAGCCGATTCTTGATGCGTTGTCATCGGCAAGCTTCCAGTAGCTATTTCAATCGTGTTTTCCTGAATTATTGGACTCGGATCCAAAATTTCACCACTTTTTGCGATTTCTCGATTTTCCCTAGTGGTACCCCTAGGGAAATCCGTAAAAAGTCGTCGGATTCCGGCGAAGCCGATTCTCAATGCGTTGTGACCGGCAAGCTTCCAGTAGCTATTCCAATCGGGTTCGGATCCAAAATTTCACCACTTTTTGCGATTTCTCGATTTTCCCTAGTGGTACCCCTAGGGAAATTCGTAAAAATTCGTCGGATTCCGGCGAAGCCGATTCTCGATGCGTTGTGACCGGCAAGCTTCCAGTAGCTATTCCAATCGGGTTTTCCTGAATTATTGGACTCGGATCCAAAATTTCACCACTTTTTGTGATTTCTCGATTTTGGTGATTTTCCCTAGTGGTACGCCTAGGGAAATCCGTAAAAATTCGTCGGATTCCGGCGACGCCAATTCTCGATTCGTTGTGACCGGCAAGCTTCCAGTAGCTATTCCAATCGGGTTGTCCTGAATTATTGGACTCGGATCCAAAATTTCACCACTTTTTGCGATTTCTCGATTTTCCCTAGTGGTACCCCTAGGGAAATCCGTAAAAATTCGTCGGATTCCGGCGAAGCCGATTCTCGATGCGTTGTGACCGGCAAGCTTCCAGTAGCTATTCCAATCTGGTTTTCCTGAATTATTTGACTCGGATCAAAAATTTCACCACTTTTTGCGATTTCTCGGTTTTCCCTAGTGGTACCCCTAGGGAAATCCGTAAAAATTCGTCGGATTCCGGCGAAGCCGATTCTCGATGCGTTGTGACCGGCAAGCTTCCAGTAGCTATTCCAATCGGGTTTTCCTGAATTATTGGACTCAGATCCAAAATTTCACCACTTTTTGCGATTTCTCGATTTTGGTGATTTTCCCTAGTGGTACCCCTAGGGAAATCCGTAAAAATTCGTCGGATTCCGGCGAAGCCGATTCTTGATGCGTTGTGACCAGCAAGCTTCCAGTAGCTATTCCAATCGGGTTTTCCTGAATTATTGGACTCGGATCCAAAATTTCACCACTTTTTGCGATTTCTCGATTTTCCCAAGTGGTACCCCTAGGGAAATCCGTAAAAATTCATCGGATTTCGGCGAAGCCGATTCTCGATGCGTTGTGACCGGCAAGTTTCGAGTAGCTATTCCAATCGGGTTTTCCTGAATTATTTGGCTCGGATCAAAAATTTCACCACTTTTTGCGATTTCTCGATTTTCCCTAGTGGTACCCCTAGGGAAATCCGTAAAAATTTGTCGGATTCCGGCGAAGCCGATTCTCGATGCGTTGTGACCGGCAAGCTTCCAGTAGCTATTCCAATCGGTTTTTCTTGAATTATTGGACTCGGATCCAAAATTTCACCACTTTTTGTGATTTCTCGATTTTCCCTAGTGGTACCCCTAGGGAAATCCGTAAAAATTCGTCGGATTTCGGCGAAGCCGAATCTCGATGCGTTGTCATCGGCAAGCTTCCAGTAGCTATTTCAATCGTGTTTTCCTGAATTATTGGACTCGGATCCAAAATTTCACCACTTTTTGCGATTTCTCGATTTTCCCTAGTGGTACCCCTAGGGAAATCCGTAAAAATTCGTCGGATTTCGGCGAAGCCGATTCTCGATGCGTTGTGACCGGCAAGTTTCGAGTAGCTATTCCAATCGGGTTATCCTGAATTATTTGACTCGGATCAAAAATTTCACCACTTTTTGCGATTTCTCGATTTTCCCTAGTGGTACCCCTAGGGAAATCCGTAAAAATTCGTCGGATTCCGGCGAAGCCGATTCTCGATGCGTTGTGACCGGCAAGCTTCCAGTAGCTATTCCAATCGGTTTTTCCTGAATTATTGGACTCGGGTCCAAAATTTCACCACTTTTTGCGATTTCTCGATTTTCCCTAGTGGTACCCCTAGGAAAATCCGTAAAAATTCGTCGGATTTCGGCGAAGCCGATTCTCGATGCGTTGCCATCGGCAAGCTTCCAGTAGCTATTTCAATCGTGTTTTCCTGAATTATTGGACTCGGATCCAAAATTTCACCACTTTTTGCGATTTCTCGATTTTCCCTAGTGGTACCCCTAGGGAAATCCGTAAAAATTCGTCGGATTCCGGCGAAGCAGATTCTCGATGCGTTGTGACCGGCAAGCTTCCAGTAGCTATTCCAATCGGGTTTTCCTGAATTATTGGACTCGGATCCAAAATTTCACCACTTTTTGCGATTTCTCTATTTTCCCTAGTGGTACCCCTAGGGAAATCCGTAAAAATTCGTCGGATTCCGGCGAAGCCGATTCTCGATGCGTTGTGACCGACAAGCTTCCAGTAGCTATTCCAATCGGGTTCGGATCCAAAATTTCACCACTTTTTGCGATTTCTCGATTTTCCCTAGTGGTACCCCTAGGGAAATCCGTAAAAATTCGTCGGATTCCGGCGAAGCCGATTCTCGATGCGTTGTGACCGGCAAGCTTCCAGTAGCTATTCCAATCGGGTTTTCCTGAATTATTGGACTCGAATCCAAAATTTCACCACTTTTTGCGATTTCTCGATTTTGGTGATTTTCCCTAGTGGTACCCCTAGGGAAATCCGTAAAAATTCGTCGGATTCCGGCGACGCCAATTCTCGATGCGTTGTGACCGGCAAGCTTCCAGTAGCTATTCCAATCGGCTTTTCCTGAATTATTGGACTCGGATCCAAAATTTCATCACTTTTTGCGATTTCTCGATTTTGGTGATTTTCCCTAGTGGTACACCTAGGGAAATCCGTAAAAATTCATCGAATTTCGGCGAAGGCGATTCTCGATGCGTTGTGACCGGCAAGCTTCCAGTAGCTATTCCAATCGGGTTTTCCTGAATTATTGGACTCGGATTCAAAATTTCACCACTTTTTGCGATTTCTCGATTTTGGTGTTTTTCCCTAGTGGTACCCCTAAGGAAATCCGAAAAAATTCGTCGGATTCGGGCGAAGCCGATTCTCGATGCGTTGTGACCGGCAAGCTTCCAGTAGCTATTCCAATCGGGTTTTCCTGAATTATTGGACTCGGATCAAAAATTTCACCACTTTTTGCGATTTCTCGATTTTGGTGATTTTTCCTAGTGGTACCCCTAGGAAAATACGTAAAAATTCGTCGGATTTCGGCGAAGCTGATTCTCGATGCGTTGTGACCGGCAAGCTTCCAGTAGCTATTCCAATCGGGTTTTCCTTAATTATTGCACTCGGATCCAAAATTTCACCACTTTTTGCGATTTCTCGATTTTCCCTAGTGGTACCCCTAGGGAAATCCGTAAAAATTCGTCGGATTGCGGCGAAGCCGATTCTCGATGCATTGTGACCGGCAAGCTTCCAGTAGCTATTCCAATCGGGTTTTCCTGAATTATTGGACTCGCATCAAAAATTTCACCACTTTTTACGATTTCTCGATTTTCCCTAGTGGTACCTCTAGGGAAATCCGTAAAAATTCGTCGGATTCCGGCGAAGCCGATTCTCGATGCGTTGTCACCGGCAAGCTTCCAGTAGCTATTCCAATTGGGTTTTCCTGAATTATTGGACTCGGATCCAAAATTTCATCACTTTTTGCGATTTCTCGATTTTGGTGATTTTCCCTAGTGATACCCCTAGGGAAATCCGTAAAAATTCGTCGCATTCCGGCGAAGCCGATTCTCGATGCGTTGTGACCGGCATGCTTCCAGTAGCTATTCCAATTGGGTTTTCCTGAATTATTGGACTCGGATCCAAAATTTCACCACTTTTTACGATTTGTCGATTTTCCCTAGTGGTACCCCAAGGGAAATCCGTAAAAATTCGTCGGATTCCGACGAAGCCGATTCTCGATGCGTTGTGACCGGCAAGCTTCCAGTAGCTATTCCGAGTCCAATAATTCAGGAAAACCCGATTGGAATAGCTACTTGAAGCTTGCCGGTCACAACGCATCGAGAATCGGCTTCGCCGAAATCCGACGAATTTTTACGGATTTTCCTAGGGGTACCACTAGGGAAAATCACCAAAATCGAGAAATCGCAAAAAGTGGTGAAATTTTGGATCCGAGTCCAATAATTCAGGAAAACCCGATTGGAATAGCTACTAGAAGCTTGCCGGTCACAACGCATCGAGAATCGGCTTCGCCGGAATCCGACGAATTTTTACGGATTTCCGTAGGGGTACCACTAGGGAAAATCGAGAAATCGCAAAAAGTGGTGAAATTTTTGATCCGAGTCCAATAATTCAGGAAAACCTGATTGGAATAGCTACTGGAAGCTTGCCGGTCACAACGCATCGAGAATCGGCTTCGCCGGAATCCGATGAATTTTTATGGATTTCCCTAGGGGTACCACTAGGGAAAATCACCAAAATCGAGAAATCGCAAAAAGTGGTGAAATTTTGGATCCGAGTCCAATAATTCAGGAAAACCCGATTGGAATAGCTACTGAAAGCTTGCCGGTCACAACGCATCGAGAATCGGCTTCGCCGGAATACGACGAATTTTTACGGTTTTCCCTAGGGGTACCACTAGGGAAAATCACCAAAATCGAGAAATCGCAATAAGTGGTGAAATTTTGGATCCGAGTCCAATAATTCAGGAAAACCCGATTGGAATAGCTACTGGAAGCTTTCCGGTTACAACGCATCGAGAATCGGCTTCGCCGGAATCCGACGAATTTTTATGGATTTCCCTAGGGGTACCACTAGGGAAAATCGAGAAATCGCAAAAAATGGTGAAATTTTGGATCCGAATCCAATAATTCAGAAAAACCCGATTGGAATAGCTACTGGAAGCTTGCCGGTCACAACGCATCGAGAATCGGCTTCGCCGGAATCCGACGAATTTTTACGGACTTCCCTAAGGGTACCACTAGGGAAAATCACCAAAATCGAGAAATCGCAAAAAGTGGTGAAATTTTGGATCCGAGTCCAATAATTCAGGAAAACCCGATTGGAATAGCTACTGGAAGCTTGCCGGTCACAACGCATCGAGAATCGGCTTCGCTGGAATCCGACGAATTTTTACGGATTTCCCTAGGGGTACCACTAGGGAAAATCACCAAAATCGAGAAATCGCAAAAAGTGGTGAAATTTTGGATCCGAGTCCAATAATTCAGGAAAACCCGATTGGAATAGCTACTGGAAGCTTGCCGGTCACAACGCATCGAGAATCGGCTTCGCCGGAATCCGACGAATTTTTACGGATTTCCCTAGGGGTACCACTAGGGAAAATCACCAAAATCGAGAAATCGCAAAAAGTGGTGAAATTTTGGATCCGAGTCCAATAATTCAGGAAAACCCGATTGGAATAGCTACTGGAAGCCTGCCGGTCACAACGCATCGAGAATCGGCTTCGCCGGAATCCGACGAATTTTTACGGACTTCCCTAAGGGTACCACTAGGGAAAATCACCAAAATCGAGAAATCGCAAAAAGTGGTGAAATTTTGGATCCGAGTCCAATAATTCAGGAAAACCCGATTGGAATAGCTACTGGAAGCTTGCCGGTCACAACGCATCGAGAATCGGCTTCGCCGGAATACGACGAATTTTTACGGTTTTCCCTAGGGGTACCACTAGGGAAAATCACCAAAATCGAGAAATCGCAATAAGTGGTGAAATTTTGGATCCGAGTCAAATAATTCAGGAAAACCCGATTGGAATAGCTACTGGAAGCTTTCCGGTTACAACGCATCGAGAATCGGCTTCGCCGGAATCCGACGAATTTTTACGGATTTCCCTAGGGGTACCACTAGGGAAAATCGAGAAATCGCAAAAAGTGGTGAAATTTTGGATCCGAGTCCAATAATTCAGAAAAACCCGATTGGAATAGCTACTGGAAGCTTGCCGGTCACAACGCATCGAGAATCAGCTTCGCTGGAATCCGACGAATTTTTACGGATTTCCCTAGGGGTACCACTAGGGAAAATCACCAAAATCGAGAAATCGCAAAAAGTGGTGAAATTTTGGATCCGAGTCCAATAATTCAGGAAAACCCGATTGGAATAGCTACTGGAAGCTTGCCGGTCACAACGCATCGAGAATCGGCTTCGCCGGAATCCGACGAATTTTTACGGATTTCCCTAGGGGTACCACTAGGGAAAATCACCAAAATCGAGAAATCGCAAAAAGTGGTGAAATTTTGGATCCGAGTCCAATAATTCAGGAAAACCCGATTGGAATAGCTACTGGAAGCCTGCCGGTCACAACGCATCGAGAATCGGCTTCGCCGGAATCCGACGAATTTTTACGGACTTCCCTAAGGGTACCACTAGGGAAAATCACCAAAATCGAGAAATCGCAAAAAGTGGTGAAATTTTGGATCCGAGTCCAATAATTCAGGAAAACCCGATTGGAATAGCTACTGGAAGCCTGCCGGTCACAACGCATCGAGAATCGGCTTCGCCGGAATCCGACGAATTTTTACGGATTTCCCTAGGGATACCACTAGGGAAAATAACCAAAATCGAGAAATCACAAAAAGTGGTGAAGTTTTGGATCCCAGTCCAATAATTCAGGAAAACCCGATTGGAATAGCTACTGGAAGCTTGCCGGTCACAACGCATCGAGAATCGGCTTCGCCGGAATCCGACGAATTTTTACGGATTTCCCTAGGGGTACCACTAGGGAAAATCGAGAAATCGCAAAAAGTGGTGAAATTTTGGATCCGAGTCCAATAATTCAGAAAAACTCGATTGGAATAGCTACTGGAAGCTTGCCGGTCACAACGCATCGAGAATCGGCTTCGCCGGAATCCGACGAATTTTTACGGATTTCCCTAGGTTTACCACTAGGGAAAATCACCAAAATCGAGAAATCGCAAAAAGTGGTGAAATTTTGGATCCGAGTCCAATAATTCAGGAAAACCCGATTGGAATAGCTACTGGAAGCTTGCCGGTCACAACGCATCGAGAATCGGCTTCGCCGGAATCCGACGAATTTTTACGGATTTCCCTAGGGGTACCACTAGGGAAAATCACCAAAATCGAGAAATCGCAAAAAGTGGTGAAATTTTGGATCCGAGTCCAATAATTCAGGAAAACCCGATTGGAATAGCTACTGGAAGCCTGCCGGTCACAACGCATCGAGAATCGGCTTCGCCGGAATCCGACGAATTTTTACGGACTTCCCTAAGGGTACCACTAGGGAAAATCACCAAAATCGAGAAATCGCAAAAAGTGGTGAAATTTTGGATCCGAGTCCAATAATTCAGGAAAACCCGATTGGAATAGCTACTGGAAGCTTGCCGGTCACAACGCATCGAGAATCGGCTTCGCCGGAATCCGACGAATTTTTACGGATTTCCCTAGGGGTACCACTAGGGAAAATCGAGAAATCGCAAAAAGTGGTGAAATTTTGGATCCGAGTCCAATAATTCAGGAAAACCCGATTGGAATAGCTACTGGAAGCTTGCCGGTCACAACGCATCGAGAATCGGCTTCACCGGAATCCGACGAATTTTTACGGATTTCCCTAGGGGTACCACTAGGGAAAATCACCAAAATCGAGAAATCGCAAAAAGTGGTGAAATTTTGGATCCGAGTCCAATAATTCAGGAAAACCCGATTGGAATAGCTACTGGAAGCCTGCCGGTCACAACGCATCGAGAATCGGCTTCGCCGGAATCCGACGAATTTTTACGGATTTCCCTAGGGATACCAATAGGGAAAATAACCAAAATCGAGAAATCACAAAAAGTGGTGAAGTTTTGGATCCAAGTCCAATAATTCAGGAAAACCCGATTGGAATAGCTACTGGAAGCTTGCCGGTCACAACGCATCGAGAATCGGCTTCGCCGGAATCCGACGAATTTTTACGGATTTCCCTAGGTGTACCACTAGGGAAAATCACCAAAATCGAGAAATCGCAAAAAGTGGTGAAATTTTGGATCCGAGTCGAATAATTCAGGAAAACCCGATTGGAATAGCTACTGGAAGCTTGCCGGTCACAACTCATCGAGAATCGGCTTCGCCGGAATCCGAAGAATTTTTACGAATTTCCCTAGGGGTACCACTAGGGAAAATCGAGAAATCGCAAAAAGTGGTGAAATTTTGGATCCGAGTCCAATAATTCAGGAAAACCCGATTGGAATAGCTACTACAACGCATCGAGAATCGGCTTCGCCGGAATCCGACGAATTTTTACGGATTTCCCTAGGGGTACCACTAGGGAAAATCACCAAAATCTAGAAATCGCAAAAAGTGGTGAAATTTTGGATCCGAGTCCAATAATTCAGGAAAACCCGATTGGAATAGCTACTGGAAGCTTGCCGGTCACAACTCATCGTGAATCGGCTTCGCCGGAATCCGACGAATTTTTACGGACTTCCCTAGGGGTACCACTCGGGAAAATCACCAAAATCGAAAAATCGCAAAAAGTGGTGAAATTTTGGATCCGAGTCTAATAATTCAGGAAAACCCGATTGGAATAGCTACTGAAAGCTTGCCGGTCACAACGCATCGAGAATCGGCTTCGCCGGAATCCGACGAATTTTTATGGATTTCCCTAGGGGTACCACTAGGGAAAATCGAGAAATCGCAAAAAGTGATGAAATTTTGGATCCGAGTCCAATAATTCAGGAAAACCCGATTGGAATAGCTACTGGAAGCTTGCCGGTCACAACGCATCGAGAATCGGCTTTACCGAAATCCGACGAATTTTTACGGACTTCCCTAGGGGTACCACTAGGGAAAATCACCAAAATCGAGAAATCGCAAAAAGTGGTGAAATTTTGGATCCGAGTCCAATAATTCAGGAAAACCCGATTGGAATAGCTACTGGAAGCTTGCCGGTCACAACGCATCGAGAATCGGCTTCGCTGGAATCCGACGAATTTTTACGGATTTCCCTAGGGGTACCACTAGGGAAAATCGAGAAATCGCAAAAAGTGGTGAAATTTTGGATCCGAGTCCAATAATTCAGGAAAACCCGATTGGAATAGCTACTGGAAGCTTGCCGGTCACAACGCATCGAGAATCGGCTTTACCGAAATCCGACGAATTTTTACGGACTTCCCTAGGGGTACCACTAGGGAAAATCACCAAAATCGAGAAATCGCAAAAAGTGGTGAAATTTTGGATCCGAGTCCAATAATTCAGGAAAACCCGATTGGAATAGCTACTGGAAGCTTGCCGGTCACAACGCATCGAGAATCGGCTTCGCTGGAATCCGACGAATTTTTACGGATTTCCCTAGGGGTACCACTAGGGAAAATCGAGAAATCGCAAAAAGTGGTGAAATTTTGGATCCGAGTCCAATAATTCAGAAAAACCCGATTGGAATAGCTACTGGAAGCTTGCCGGTCACAACGCATCGAGAATCGGCTTCGCTGGAATCCGACGAATTTTTACGGATTTCCCTAGGGGTACCACTAGGGAAAATCGAGAAATCGCAAAAAGTGGTGAAATTTTGGATCCGAGTCCAATAATTCAGAAAAACCCGATTGGAATAACTACTGGAAGCTTGCCGGTCACAACGAATCGAGAATCGGCTTCGCCTGAATCCGATGAATTTTTACGGATTTCCCTAGGGAAAATCGAGAAATCGCAAAAAGTGGTGAAATTTTGGATCCGAGTCCAATAATTCAGGACAACCCGATTGGAATAGCTAATGGAAGCTTGTCGGTCACAACGCATCGAGAATCGGCTTCGCCGGAATCCGATGAATTTTTACGGATTTCCCTAGGGGTACCACTAGGGAAAATCACCAAAATCGAGAAATCGCAAAAAGTGGTGAAATTTTGGATCCGAGTCCAATAATTCAGGAAAACCCGATTGGAATAGCTACTGGAAGCTTGCCGGTCACAACGCATCGAGAATCGGCTTTACCGGAATTCGACGAATTTTTACGGATTTCCCTAGGGGTACCACTAGGGAAAATCACTAAAATCGAGAAATCGCAAAAAGTGGTGAAATTTTTGATCCGAGTCCAATAATTCAAGAAAACCCGATTGGAATAGCTACTGGAAGCTTGCCGGTTACAAATCATCGAGAATCGGCTTCGCCGGAATCCAACGAATTTTTATGGATTTCCCTAGGGGTACCACTAGGAAAAATCGAGAAATCGCAAAAAGTGGTGAAATTTTGGATCCGAGTCCAATAATTCAGGAAAACCTGATTTGAATAGCTACTGGAAGCTTGCCGGTCACAACGCATCGAGAATCGGCTTCGCCGGAATCCGACGAATTTTTACGGATTTCCCTAGGGGTACCACTAAGGAAAATCACCAAAATCGAGAAATCACAAAAAGTGGTGAAATTTTGGATCCGAGTCCAATAATTCAGGAAAACCCGATTGGAATAGCTACTGGAAGCTTGCCGGTCACAGCGCATCGAGAATCGGCTTCGCCGGAATCCGATGAATTTTTACGGATTTTCCTAGGGGTACCACTAGGGAAAATCGAGAAATCGCAAAAAGTGGTGAAATTTTGGATCCGAGTCCAATAATTCAGAAAAACCCAATTGGAATAGCTACTGGAAGCTTGCCGGTCACAACGCATCGAGAATCGGCTTCGCCGGAATCCGACAAATTTTTACGGATTTCCCTAGGGGTACCACTAGGGAAAATCACCAAAATCGAGAAATCGCAAAAAGTGGTGAAATTTTGGATCCGAGTCCAATAATTCAGGAAAACCCGATTGGAATAGCTACTGGAAGCTTGCCGGTCACAACGCATCGAAAATCGGCTATACCGGAATTCGACGAATTTTTACGGATTTCCCTAGGGGTACCACTAGGGAAAATCACTAAAATCGAGAAATCGCAAAAAGTGGTGAAATTTTTGATCCGAGTCCAATAATTCAAGAAAACCCGATTGGAATAGCTACTGGAAGCTTGCCGGTTACAAATCATCGAGAATCGGCTTCGCCGGAATCCAACGAATTTTTATGGATTTCCCTAGGGGTACCACTAGGAAAAATCGAGAAATCGCAAAAAGTGGTGAAATTTTGGATCCGAGTCCAATAATTCAGGAAAACCCGATTTGAATAGCTACTGGAAGCTTGCCGGTCACAACGCATCGAGAATTGGCTTCGCCGGAATCCGACGAATTTTTACGGATTTCCCTAGGGGTACCACTAGGGAAAATCACCAAAATCGAGAAATCACAAAAAGTGGTGAAATTTTGGATCCGAGTCCAATAATTTAGGAAAACCCGATTGGAATAGCTACTGGAAGCTTGCCGGTCACAACGCATCGAGAATCGGATTCGCCGGAATCCGATGAATTTTTACGGATTTTCCTAGGGGTACCACTAGGGAAAATCGAGAAATCGCAAAAAGTGGTGAAATTTTGGATCCGAGTCCAATAATTCAGGACAACCCGATTGTAATAGCTAATGGAAGCTTGCCGGTCACAACGCATCGAGAATCGGCTTCGTCGGAATCCGACGAATTTTTACGGATTTCCCTAGGGGTACCACTAGGAAAAATCACCAAAATCGATAAATCGCAAAAAGTGGTGAAATTTTGGATCCGAGTCCAATAATTTAGGAAAACCCGATTGGAATAGGTACTGGAAGTTTGCAGGTCTCAACGCATCGAGAATCGGCTTCGCCGGAATCCGACGAATTTTTACGGATTTCCCTAGGGGTACCACTAGGAAAAATCACCAAAATCGAGAAATCGCAAAAAGTGATGAAATTTTTGATCCGTGTCCAATAATTCAGGAAAACCCGATTGGAATAGCTACTGGAAGCTTGCCGGTCACAACGCATCGAGAATCGGCTTCGCCGGAATCCGACGAATTTTTACGGATTTCCCTAGGGGTACCACTAGGGAAAATCACCAAAATCGAGAAATCGCAAAAAGTGGTGAAATTTTTGATCCGAGTCCAATAATTAAGGAAAACCCGATTGGAATAGCTACTGGAAGCTTGCCGGTCACAACGCATCGAGAATCACCTTCGCCGGAATCCGACGAATTTTTACGGATTTCCCTAGGAGTACCACTAGGGAAAATCGAGAAATCGCAAAAAGTGATGAAATTTTGGATCCGAGTCCAATAATTCAGGAAAACCCGATTGGAATAGCTACTGGAAGCTTGCCGGCCACAACGCATCGAGAATCGGATTCGCCGGAATCCGACGAATTTTTACGGATTTCCCTAGGGGTACCACTAGGGAAAATCGAGAAATCGCAAAAAGTGGTGAAATTTTGGATCCGAGTCCAATAATTCAGGAAAACCCGATTGGAATAGCTACTGGAAGCTTGCCGGTCACAACGCATCGAGAATCGGCTTCGCCGGAATCCGACGAATTTTTACGGATTTCCCTAGGGGTACCACTAGGGAAAATCACCAAAATCGAGAAATCGCAAAAAGTGGTGAAATTTTGGATCCGAGTCAAATAATTCAGGAAAACCCGATTGGAATAGCTACTGGAAGCTTGCCGGTCACAACGCATCGAGAATCGGCTTTACCAAAATTCGACGAATTTTTACGGATTTCCCTAGGGGTACCACTAGGGAAAATCACTAAAATCGAGAAATCGCAAAAAGTGGTGAAATTTTGGATCCAAGTCCAATAATTCAGGAAAACCCGATTGGAATAGCTACTGGAAGCGTGCCGGTCACAACGCATCGAGAATCGGCTTCGCCGGAATCCAACGAATTTTTATGGATTTCCCTAGGGGTACCACTAGAGAAAATCGAGAAATCGAAAAAAGTGGTGAAATTTTTGATCCGAGTCCAATAATTCAGGAAAACCCAATTGGAATAGCTACTGGAAGCTTGCCGGTCACAACGCATCGAGAATCGGCTTCGCCGGAATCCGACGAATTTTTACGGATTTCCCTAGGGGTACCACCAGGGAAAATCACTAAAATCGAGAAATCGCAAAAAGTGGTGAAATTTTTGATCCGAGTCCAAAATTTCTGGAAAACCCGATTGGAATAGCTACTGGAAGCTTGCCGGTCACAACGCATCGAGAATCGGCTTCGCCGGAATCCGACGAATTTTTACGGATTTCCCTAGGGGTACCACTAGGGAAAATCGAGAAATCGCAAAAAGTCGTGAAATTTTGGATCCGAGTCCAATAATTCAGGAAAACCCGATTGGAATAGCTACTGGAAGCTTGCCCATCACAACGTATCGAGAATCGGCTTCGCCGGAATCCGACGAATTTTTACGGATTTCCCTAGGGGTACCACTAGGAAAAATCACCAAAATCGAGAAATCGCAAAAAGTGGTGAAATTTTGGATCCGAGTCCAATAATTCAGGAAAACCCGATTGGAATAGCTACTGGAAGCTTGCCGGTCACAACGCATCGAGAATCGGCTTCGCCGGAATCCGACGAATTTTTACGGATTTCCCTAGGGGTACCACTAGGGAAAATCACCAAAATCGAGAAATCGCAAAAAGTGGTGAAATTTTGGATCCCAGTCAAATAATTCAGGAAAACCCGATTGGAATAGCTACTGGAAGCTTGCCGGTCACAACGCATCGAGAATCGGCTTTACCGAAATTCGACGAATTTTTACGGATTTCCCTAGGGGAACCACTAGGGAAAATCACTAAAATCGAGAAATCGCAAAAAGTGGTGAAATTTTGGATCCAAGTCCAATAATTCAGGAAAACCCGATTGGAATAGCTACTGGAAGCTTGCCGGTCACAACGCATCGAGAATCGTCTTCGCCGAAATCCAACGAATTTTTATGGATTTCCCTAGGGGTACCACTAGAGAAAATCGAGAAATCGCAAAAAGTGGTTAAATTTTTTATCTGAGTCCAATAATTCAGGAAAACCCGATTGGAATAGCTACTGGAAGCTTGCCAGTCACAACGCATCGAGAATCGGCTTCGCCGGAATCCGACGAATTTTTACGAATTTCCATAGGGGTACTACTAGGGAAAATCACCAAAATCGAGAAATCGCAAAAAGTGGTGAAATTTTTGATCCGAGTCCAATAATTTAGGAAAACCCGATTGGAATAGCTACTGGAAGCTTGCCGGTCACAACGCATCGAGAATCGGCTTCACCGGAATCCGATGAATTTTTACGGATTTCCCTAGGGGTACCACTAGGGAAAATCGAGAAATCGCAAAAAGTGGTGAAATTTTGGATCCGAGTCCAATAATTCAGGACAACCCGATTGGAATAGCTAATGGAAGCTTGCCGGTCACAACGCATCGAGAATCGGCTTCGCCGGAATCCAATGAATTTTTACGGATTTCCCTAGGGGTACCACTAGGGAAAATCACCAAAATCGAGAAATCGCAAAAAGTGGTGAAATTTTGGATCCGAGTCCAATAATTCAGGAAAACCCGATTGGAATAGCTACTGGAAGCTTGCCGGTCACAACGCATCGAGAATCGGCTTTACCGGAATTCGACGAATTTTTACGGATTTCCCTAGGGGTACCACTAGGGAAAATCACTAAAATCGAGAAATCGCAAAAAGTGGTGAAATTTTGGATCCGATTCCAATAATTCAGGAAAACCCGATTGGAATAGCTACTGGAAGCTTGCCGGTCACAACGTATCGAGAATCGGCTTCGCCGGAATCCAACGAATTTTTATGGATTTCCCTAGGGGTACCACTAGGGAAAATCGAGAAAACGCAAAAAGTGGTGCAATTTTTGATCCGAGTCCAATAATTCAGGAAAACCCGATTGGAATAGCTACTGGAAGCTTGCCGGTCACAACGCATCGAGAATCGGCTTCGCCGGAATCCGACGAATTTTTACGGATTTTCCTAGGGGTACCACTAGGGAAAATCACCAAAATCGAGAAATCGCAAAAAGTGGTGAAATTTTGGATCCGAGTCCAATAATTCAGGACAACCCGATTGGAATAGCTAATGGAAGCTTGCCGGTCACAACGCATCGAGAATCGGCTTCGTCGGAATCCGACGAATTTTTACGGATTTCCCTAGGAGTACCACTAGGGAAAATCACCAAAATCGAGAAATCGCAAAAAGTGTTGAAATTTTGGATCCGAGTCCAATAATTCAGGAAAACCCGATTGGAATAGCTACTGGAAGTTTGCCGGTCACAACGCATCGAGAATCGGCTTCGCCGGAATCCGACGAATTTTTACGGATTTCCCTAGGGGTACCACTAGGGAAAATCACCAAAATCGAGAAATCGCAAAAAGTGGTGAAATTTTGGATCCGAGTCCAATAATTCAGGAAAACCCGATTGGAATAGCTACTGGAAGCTTGCCGGTCACAACGCATTGAGAATCGGCTTCGCCGGAATCCAACGAATTTTTATGGATTTCACTAGGGGTACCACTAGGGAAAATCGAGAAATCGCAAAAAGTGGTGAAATTTTTGATCCGAGTCCAATAATTCAGGAAAACCCGATTGGAATAGCTACTGGAAGCTTGCCGGTCACAACGCATCGAGAATCGGCTTCGCCGGAATCCGACGAATTTTTACGGATTTTCCTAGGGGTACCACTAGGGAAAATCACCAAAATCGAGAAATCGCAAAAAGTGGTGAAATTTTGGATCCTTGTCCAATAATTCAGGACAACCCGATTGGAATAGCTAATGGAAGCTTGCCGGTCACAACGCATCGAGAATCGGCTTCGTCGGAATCCGACGAATTTTTACGGATTTCCCTAGGGGTACCACTAGGGAAAATCACCAAAATCGAGAAATCGCAAAAAGTGTTGAAATTTTTGATCCGAGTCCAATAATTCAGGAAAACCCGATTGGAATAGCTACTGGAAGTTTGCCGGTCACAACGCATCGAGAATCGGCTTCGCCGGAATCCGACGAATTTTTACGGATTTCCCTAGGGGTACCACTAGGGAAAATCACTAAAATCGAGAAATCGCAAAAAGTGGTGAAATTTTGGATCCGAGTCCAATAATTCAGGAAAACCCGATTGGAATAGCTACTGGAAGCTTGCCGGTCACAACGCATCGAGAATCGGCTTTACCGAAATTCGACGAATTTTTACGGATTTCCCTAGGGGTACCACTAGGGAAAATCACTAAAATCGAGAAATCGCAAAAAGTGGTGAAATTTTGGATCCAAGTCCAATAATTCAGGAAAACCCGATTGGAATAGCTACTGGAAGCTTGCCGGTCACAACGCATCGAGAATCGGCTTCGCCGGAATCCAACGAATTTTAATGGATTTCCCTACGGGTACCACTAGGGAAAATCGAGAAATCGCAAAAAGTGGTAAAATTTTTGATCCGAGTCCAATAATTCAGGAAAACCCGATTGGAATAGCTACTGGAAGCTTGCCGGTCACAACGCATCGAGAATCGGCTTCGCCAGAATCCGACGAATTTTTACGGATTTTCCTAGGGGTACCACTAGGGAAAATCACCAAAATCGAGAAATCGCAAAAAGTGGTGAAATTTTGGATCCGAGTCCAATAATTCAGGACAACCCGATTGGAATAGCTAATGGAAGCTTGCCGGTCACAACGCATCGAGAATCGGCTTCGTCGGAATCCGACGAATTTTTACGGATTTCCCTAGGGGTACCACTAGGGAAAATCACCAAAATCGAGAAATCGCAAAAATTGTTGAAATTTTGGATCCGAGGCAAATAATTCAGGAAAACCCGATTGGAATAGCTACTGGAAGTTTGCCGGTCACAACGGATCGAGTATCGGCTTCGCCGGAATCCGACGAATTTTTACGGATTTCCCTAGGGGTACCACTAGGGAAAATCACCAAAATCGAGAAATCGCAAAAAGTGGTGAAATTTTGGATCCGAGTCCAATAATTCAGGAAAACCCGATTGGAATAGCTACTGGAAGCTTGCCGGTCACAACGCATCGAGAATCGGCTTTACCGGAATTCGACGAATTTTTACGGATTTCCCTAGGGGTACCACTAGGGAAAATCACCAAAATCGAGAAATCGCAAAAAGTGGTGAAATTTTTGATCCGAGTCCAATAATTTAGGAAAACCCGATTGGAATAGCTACTGGAAGCTTGCCGGTCACAACGCATCGAGAATCGGCTTCGCCGGAATCCGATGAATTTTTACGGATTTCCCTAGGGGTACCACTAGGGAAAATCGAGAAATCGCAAAAAGTGGTGAAATTTTGGATCCGAGTCCAATAATTCAGGACAACCCGATTGGAATAGCTAATGGAAGCTTGCCGGTCACAACGCATCGAGAATCGGCTTCGCCGGAATCCGATGAATTTTTACGGATTTCCCTAGGGGTACCACTAGGGAAAATCACCAAAATCGAGAAATCGCAAAAAGTGGTGAAATTTTGGATCCGAGTCCAATAATTTAGGAAAACCCGATTGGAATAGCTACTGGAAGCTTGCCGGTCACAACGCATCGAGAATCGGCTTTACCGGAATTCGACGAATTTTTACGGATTTCCCTGGGGGTACCACTAGGGAAAATCACTAAAATCGAGAAATCGCAAAAAGTGGTGAAATTTTGGATCCGAGTCCAATAATTCAGGAAAACCCGATTGGAATAGCTACTGGAAGCTTGCCGGTCACAACGTATCGAGAATCGGCTTCGCCGGAATCCAACGAATTTTTATGGATTTCCCTAGGGGTACCACTAGGGAAAATCGAGAAAACGCAAAAAGTGGTGCAATTTTTGATCCGAGTCCAATAATTCAGGAAAACCCGATTGGAATAGCTACTGGAAGCTTGCCGGTCACAACGCATCGAGAATCGGCTTCGCCGGAATCCGACGAATTTTTACGGATTTTCCTAGGGGTACCACTAGGGAAAATCACCAAAATCGAGAAATCGCAAAAAGTGGTGAAATTTTGGATCCGAGTCCAATAATTCAGGACAACCCGATTGGAATAGCTAATGGAAGCTTGCCGGTCACAACGCATCGAGAATCGGCTTCGTCGGAATCCGACGAATTTTTACGGATTTCCCTAGGAGTACCACTAGGGAAAATCACCAAAATCGAGAAATCGCAAAAAGTGTTGAAATTTTGGATCCGAGTCCAATAATTCAGGAAAACCCGATTGGAATAGCTACTGGAAGTTTGCCGGTCACAACGCATCGAGAATCGGCTTCGCCGGAATCCGACGAATTTTTACGGATTTCCCTAGGGGTACCACTAGGGAAAATCACCAAAATCGAGAAATCGCAAAAAGTGGTGAAATTTTGGATCCGAGTCCAATAATTCAGGAAAACCCGATTGGAATAGCTACTGGAAGCTTGCCGGTCACAACGCATCGAGAATCGGCTTCGCCGGAATCCAACGAATTTTTATGGATTTCCCTAGGGGTACCACTAGGGAAAATCGAGAAATCGCAAAAAGTGGTGAAATTTTTGATCCGAGTCCAATAATTCAGGAAAACCCGATTGGAATAGCTACTGGAAGCTTGCCGGTCACAACGCATCGAGAATCGGCTTCGCCGGAATCCGACGAATTTTTACGGATTTTCCTAGGGGTACCACTAGGGAAAATCACCAAAATCGAGAAATCGCAAAAAGTGTTGAAATTTTGGATCCGAGTCAAATAATTCAGGAAAACCCGATTGGAATAGATACTGGAAGTTTGCCGGTCACAACGCATCGAGTATCGGCTTCGCCGGAATCCGACGAATTTTTACAGATTTCCCTAGGGGTACCACTAGGGAAAATCACCAAAATCGAGAAATCGCAAAAAGTGGTGAAATTTTGGATCCGAGTCCAATAATTCAGGAAAACCCGATTGGAATAGCTACTGGAAGCTTGCCGGTCACAACGCATCGAGAATCGGCTTCGCCGGAATCCGACGAATTTTTACGGATTTCCCTAGGGGTACCACTAGGGAAAATCGAGAAATCGCAAAAAGTGGTGAAATTTTGGATCCGAACCCGATTGGAATAGCTACTGGAAACTTGTCGGTCACAATGCATCGAGAATCGGCTTCGTCGGAATCCGACGAATTTTTACGGATTTCCCTAGGGGTACCACTAGGGAAAATAGAGAAATCGCAAAAAGTGGTGAAATTTGGATCCGAGTCCAATAATTCAGGAAAACCCGATTGGAATAGCTACTGGAAGCTTGCCGGTCACAACGCATCGAGAATCGGCTTCGCCGGAATCCGACGAATTTTTACGGATTTCCCTAGGGGTACCACTATGGAAAATCGAGAAATCGCAAAAAGTGGTGAAATTTTGGATCCGAGTCCAATAATTCAGGAAAACACGATTGAAATAGCTACTGGAAGCTTGCCGATGACAACGCATCGAGAATCGGCTTCGCCGAAATCCGACGAATTTTTACGGATTTTCCTAGGGGTACCACTAGGGAAAATCGAGAAATCGCAAAAAGTGGTGAAATTTTGGACCCGAGTCCAATAATTCAGGAAAAACCGATTGGAATAGCTACTGGAAGCTTGCCGGTCACAACGCATCAAGAATCGGCTTCGCCGGAATCCGACGAATTTTTACGGATTTTCCTAGGGGTACCACTAGGGAAAATCGAGAAATCGCAAAAAGTGGTGAAATTTTGGATCCGAGTCCAATAATTCAGGAAATCCCGATTGGAATAGCTACTGGAAGCTTGTCGGTCACAACGCATCGAGAATCGGCTTCGCCGGAATCCGACGAATGTTTACGGATTTCCCTAGGGGTACCACTAGGGAAAATCACCAAAATCGAGAAATCGCAAAAAGTGGTGAAATTTTGGATTCGAGTCCAATAATTCAGGAAAACCCGATTGGAATAGCTACTGGAAGCTTGCCGGTCACAACGCATCGAGAATCGGCTTCGCCGGAATCCAATGAATTTTTACGGATTTCCCTAGGGGTACCACTAGGGAAAATCGAGAAATCGCAAAAAGTTGTGAAATTTTGGATCCGAGTCCAATAATTCAGGACAACCCGATTGGAATAGCTAATGGAAGCTTGCCGGTCACAACGCATCGAGAATCGGCTTCGCCGGAATCCGACAAATTTTTACGGATTTCCCTAGGGGTACCACTAGGGAAAATCACCAAAATCGAGAAATCGCAAAAAGTGGTGAAATTTTGGATCCGAGTCGAATAATTCAGGAAAACCCGATTGGAATAGCTACTGAAAACTTGCCGGTAACAACTCATCGAGAATCGGCTTCGCCGGAATCCGACGAATTTTTACGAATTTCCCCTAGGGAAAATCGAGAAATCGCAAAAAGTGGTAAAATTTTGGATCCGAGTCCAATAATTCAGGAAAACCCGATTGGAATAGCTACTGGAAGCTTGCCGGTCACAACGCATCGAGAATCGGCTTCGCCGGAATCCGATGAATTTTTACGGATTTCCCTAGGGGTACCACTAGGGAAAATCACCAAAATCGAGAAATCGCAAAAAGTGGTGAAATTTTGGATCCGAGTCGAATAATTCAGGAAAACCCGATTGGAATAGCTACTGAAAACTTGCCGGTAACAACTCATCGAGAATCGGCTTCGCCGGAATCCGACGAATTTTTACGAATTTCCCCTAGGGAAAATCGAGAAATCGCAAAAAGTGGTAAAATTTTGGATCCGAGTCCAATAATTCAGGAAAACCCGATTGGAATAGCTACTGGAAGCTTGCCGGTCACAACGCATCGAGAATCGGCTTCGCCGGAATCCGATGAATTTTTACGGATTTCCCTAGGGGTACCACTAGGGAAAATCACCAAAATCGAGAAATCGCAAAAAGTGTTGAAATTTTGGATCCGAGTCCAATAATTCAGGAAAACCCGATTGGAATAGCTACTGGAAGTTTGCCGGTCACAACGCATCGAGTATCGGCTTCGCCGGAATCCGACGAATTTTTACGGATTTCCCTAGGGGTACCACTAGGGAAAATCACCAAAATCGAGAAATCGCAAAAAGTGGTGAAATTTTGGATCCGAGTCCAATAATTCAGGAAAACCCGATTGGAATAGCTACTGGAAGCATGCCGGTCACAACGCATCGAGAATCGGCTTCGCCGGAATCCAAACCTAGGGGTACCACTAGGGAAAATCACCAAAATCGAGAAATCGCAAAAAGTGGTGAAATTTTGGATCCGAGTCCAATAATTCAGGAAAACCCGATTGGAATAGCTACCGGAAGCTTGCCGGTTACAACGCATCGAGAATCGGCTTCGCCGAAATCCGACGAATTTTTACGGATTTCCCTAGGGGTACCACTAGGGAAAATCACCAAAATTGAGAAATCGCAAAAAGTGGTGAAATTTTGGATCCGAGTCCAATAATTCAGGAAAACCCGATTGGAATAGCTACTGGAAGCTTGCCGGTCACAACACATCGAGAATCGGCTTCGCCGGAATCCGACGAATTTTTACGGATTTCCCAAGGGGTACAACTAGGGAAAATCGAGAAATCGCAAAAAATGGTGAAATTTTGGATCCGAGTCCAATAATTCAGGAAAACCCGATTGGAATAGCTACTGGAAGCTTTCCGGTCACAACGCATCGAGAATCGGCTTCGCCGAAATCCGACGAATTTTTACGGATTTCCCTAGGGGTACCACTAGTGAAAATCGAGAAATCGCAAAAAGTGGTGAAATTTTGGATCCGAGTCCAATAATTCAATAAAACCCGATTGGAATAGCTACTGGAAGCTTGCCGGTCACAACGCATCGAGAATCGTCTTCGACGAAATCCGACGAATTTTTACGGATTTCCCTAGTGGTACCACTAGGGAAAATTACCAAAATCGAGAAATCGCAAAAAGTGGTAAAATTTTGGATCCGAGTCCAATAATTTAGGAAAACCCGATTGGAATAGCTACTGGAAGCTTGCCGGTCACAACGCATCGAGAATCGGTTTCGCCCGAATCCGACGAATTTTTACGGATTTCCCTAGGGGTACAACTAGGGAAAATCGAGAAATCGCAAAAAGTGGTGAAATTTTGGATCCGAGTCCAATAATTCAGGAAAACCCGATTGGAATAGCTACTGGAAGCTTGCCGGTCACAACGTATCGAGAATCGGCTTCGCCGGAATCCGACGAATTTTTACGGATTTCCCTAGGGGTACCACTAGGGAAAATCGAGAAATCGCAAAAAGTGGTGAAATTTTTGATCCGAGTCCAATAATTCAGGAAAACCCGATTGGAATAGCTACTGGAAGCTTGCCGGTCACAACGCATCGAGAATCGGCTTCGCCGGAATCCGACGAATTTTTACCGATTTCCCTAGGGGTACCACTAGGGAAAATCCAGAAATCGCAAAAAGTGGTGAAATTTTGGATCCGAGTCCAATAATTCAGGAAAACCCGATAGGAATAGCTAATGGAAGCTTGCCGGTCATAACGCATCGAGAATCGGCTTCGCCGTTATCCGACGAATTTTTACGGATTTTCCTAGGGGTACCACTAATGAAAATCACCAAAATCGAGAAATCGCAAAAAGTGGTAAAATTTTGGATCCGAGTCCAATAATTCAGGAAAACCCGATTGGAATAGCTACTGGAATCTTGCCGGTCGCAACGCATCGAGAATCGGCTTCGACGGAATCCGACGAATTTTTACGGATTTCCCTAGGGGTACCACTAGGGAAAATCGAGAAATAGCAAAAAGTGATGAAATTTTGGATCCGAGTCCAATAATTCAGGAAAACCCGATTGGAATAGCTACTGGAAGCTTGCCGGTCACAACGCATCGAGAATCGGCTTCGCCGGAATCCGACAAATTTTTACGGATTTCCCTAGGGGTACCACTAGGGAAAATCGAGAAATCGCAAAAAGTGGTGAAATTTTGGATCCGAGTCCAATAATTCAGGAAAACCCGATTGGAATAGCTACTGGAAGCTTGCCGGTCACAACGCATCGAGAATCGGCTTCGCCGAAATCCGACGAATTTTTATGGATTTCCCTAGGGGTACCACTAGGGAAAATCGAGAAATCGCAAAAAGTGGTGAAATTTTGGATCCGAGTCCAATAATTCAGGAAAACCCGATTGGAATAGCTAATGGAAGCTTGCCGGTTACAACGCATCGAGAATCGGCTTCGCCGGAATCCGACGAATTTTTACGGATTTCCCTAGGGGTACCACTAGGGAAAATCACCAAAATCGAGAAATCACAAAAAGTGGTGAAATTTTGGATCCGAGTCCAATAATTCAGGAAACCCGATTGGAATAGCTACTGGAAGTTTGCCGGTCACAACGCATCGAGAATCGGCTTCGCCGGAATCCGACGAATTTTTACGGATTTCCCTAGGGGTACCACTAGGGAAAATCACCAAAATCGAGAAATCGCAAAAAGTGGTGAAATTTTGGATCCGAGTCAAATAATTCAGGAAAACCCGATTGGAATAGCTACTGGAAGCTTGCCGGTCACAACGCATCGAGAATCAGCTTCGCCGGAATCGGACGAATTTTTACGGATTTCCCTAGGGGTACCACTAGGGAAAATCACCAAAATCGAGAAATCTCAAAAAGTGGTGGAATTTTGGATCCGAGTCAAATAATTCAGGAAAACCCGATTGGAATAGCTACTGGAATCTTGCAGGTAACAACGGATCGAGAATCGGCTTCGCCGGAATCCGACGAATTTTTACGGATTTCCCTATGGGTACCACTAGGGAAAATCGAGAAATCGCAAAAAGTGATGAAATTTTTGATCCGAGTCTAATAATTCAGGAAAACCCGATTGGAATAGCTACTGGAAGCTTGCCGGTCACAACGCATCGAGAATCAGCTTCGCCGGAATCGGATGAATTTTTACGGATTTCCCTAGGGGTACCACTAGGGAAAATCGAGAAATCGCAAAAAGTGGTGAAATTTTGGATCCGAGTCCAATAATTCAGGAAAACCCAATTGGAATAGCTACTGGAAGTTTGCCGGTCACAACGCATCGAGAATCGGCTTTGCCGGAATCCGACGAATTTTTACGGATTTTCCTAGGGGTACCGCTAGGAAAAATCGAGAAATCGCAAAAAATGGTGAAATTTTGGATCCGAGTCCAATAATTCAGGAAAACCCGATTGGAATAGCTACTGGAAGCTTGCCGGTCACAACGCATCGAGAATCAGCTTCGCCGGAATCGGACGAATTTTTACGGATTTCCCTAGGGGTACCACTAGGGAAAATCGAGAAATCGCAAAAAGTGGTGAAATTTTGGATCCGAGTCCAATAATTCAGGAAAACCCAATTGGAATAGCTACTGGAAGTTTGCCGGTCACAACGCATCGAGAATCGGCTTTGCCGGAATCCGACGAATTTTTACGGATTTTCCTAGGGGTACCGCTAGGAAAAATCGAGAAATCGCAAAAAATGGTGAAATTTTGGATCCGAGTCCAATAATTCAGGAAAACCCGATTGGAATAGCTACTGGAAGCTTGCCGGTCACAACGCATCGAGAATCAGCTTCGCCGGAATCGGACGAATTTTTACGGATTTCCCTAGGGGTACCACTAGGGAAAATCGAGAAATCGCAAAAAGTGGTGAAATTTTGGATCCGAGTCCAATAATTCAGGAAAACCCAATTGGAATAGCTACTGGAAGTTTGCCGGTCACAACGCATCGAGAATCGGCTTTGCCGGAATCCGACGAATTTTTACGGATTTCCCTAGGGGTACCGCTAGGGAAAATCGAGAAATCGCAAAAAGTGGTGAAATTTTGGATCCGAGTCCAATAATTCAGGAAAACCCGATAGGAATAGCTAATGGAAGCTTGCCGGTCATAACGCATCGAGAATCGGCTTCGCCGTAATCCTACGAATTTTTACGGATTTCCCTAGGGGTACCACTAATGAAAATCGAGAAATCGCAAAAAGTGGTGAAATTTTGGATCCGAGTCCAATAATTCAGGAAAACCCGATTGGACTAGCTACTGGAAGCTTGCCGGTCACAACGCATCGAGAATCGGCTTCGCCGGAATCCAACGAATTTTTACGGATTTCCCTAGGGGTACCACTAGGGAAAATCGAGAAATCGCAAAAAGTGGTGAAATTTTGGATCCGAGTCCAATAATTCAGGAAACCCGATTGGAATAGCTACTGGAAGTTTGCCGGTCACAACGCATCGAGAATCGGCTTCGCCGGAATCCGACGAATTTTTACGGATTTCCCTAGGGGTACCACTAGGGAAAATCACCAAAATCGAGAAATCGCAAAAAGTGGTGAAATTTTGGATCCGAGTCAAATAATTCAGGAAAACCCGATTGGAATAGCTACTGGAAGCTTGCCGGTCACAACGCATCGAGAATCAGCTTCGCCGGAATCGGACGAATTTTTACGGATTTCCCTAGGGGTACCACTAGGGAAAATCACCAAAATCGAGAAATCTCAAAAAGTGGTGGAATTTTGGATCCGAGTCAAATAATTCAGGAAAACCCGATTGGAATAGCTACTGGAATCTTGCAGGTAACAACGGATCGAGAATCGGCTTCGCCGGAATCCGACGAATTTTTACGGATTTCCCTATGGGTACCACTAGGGAAAATCGAGAAATCGCAAAAAGTGATGAAATTTTTGATCCGAGTCTAATAATTCAGGAAAACCCGATTGGAATAGCTGCTGGAAGCTTGCCGGTCACAACGCATCGAGAATCAGCTTCGCCGGAATCGGATGAATTTTTACGGATTTCCCTAGGGGTACCACTAGGGAAAATCGAGAAATCGCAAAAAGTGGTGAAATTTTGGATCCGAGTCCAATAATTCAGGAAAACCCAATTGGAATAGCTACTGGAAGTTTGCCGGTCACAACGCATCGAGAATCGGCTTTGCCGGAATCCGACGAATTTTTACGGATTTTCCTAGGGGTACCGCTAGGAAAAATCGAGAAATCGCAAAAAATGGTGAAATTTTGGATCCGAGTCCAATAATTCAGGAAAACCCGATTGGAATAGCTACTGGAAGCTTGCCGGTCACAACGCATCGAGAATCAGCTTCGCCGGAATCGGACGAATTTTTACGGATTTCCCTAGGGGTACCACTAGGGAAAATCGAGAAATCGCAAAAAGTGGTGAAATTTTGGATCCGAGTCCAATAATTCAGGAAAACCCAATTGGAATAGCTACTGGAAGTTTGCCGGTCACAACGCATCGAGAATCGGCTTTGCCGGAATCCGACGAATTTTTACGGATTTCCCTAGGGGTACCGCTAGGGAAAATCGAGAAATCGCAAAAAGTGGTGAAATTTTGGATCCGAGTCCAATAATTCAGGAAAACCCGATAGGAATAGCTAATGGAAGCTTGCCGGTCATAACGCATCGAGAATCGGCTTCGCCGTAATCCTACGAATTTTTACGGATTTCCCTAGGGGTACCACTAATGAAAATCGAGAAATCGCAAAAAGTGGTGAAATTTTGGATCCGAGTCCAATAATTCAGGAAAACCCGATTGGACTAGCTACTGGAAGCTTGCCGGTCACAACGCATCGAGAATCGGCTTCGCCGGAATCCAACGAATTTTTACGGATTTCCCTAGGGGTACCACTAGGGAAAATCGAGAAATCGCAAAAAGTTGTGAAATTTTGGATCCGAGTCCAATAATTCAGGACAACCCGATTGGAATAGCTAATGGAAGCTTGCCGGTCATAACGCATCGAGAATCGGCTTCGCCGTAATCCGACGAATTTTTACGGATTTCCCTAGGGGTACCACTAATTAAAATCGAGAAATCGCAAAAAGTGGTGAAATTTTGGATCCGAGTCCAATAATTCAGGAAAACCCAATTGGAATAGCTACTGGAAGCTTGCCGGTCACAACGCATCGAGAATCGGCTTCGCCGGAATCCAACGAATTTTTACGGATTTCCCTAGGGGTACCACTAGGGAAAATCGAGAAATCGCAAAAAGTGGTGAAATTTTGGATCCGAGTCCAATAATTCAGGACAACCCGATTGGAATAGCTAATGGAAGCTTGCCGGTCACAACGCATCGAGAATCGGCTTCGTCGGAATTCGACGAATTTTTACGGATTTCCCTAGGGGTACCACTAGGGAAAATCACCAAAATCGAGAAATCGCAAAAAGTGGTGAAATTTTGGATCCGAGTCCAATAATTCAGGAAAACCCGATTGGAATAGCTACTGGAAGTTTGCCGGTCACAATGCATCGAGAATAGGCTTCGCCGGAATCCGACGAATTTTTACGGATTTCCCTAGGGGTACCACTAGGGAAAATCGAGAAATCGCAAAAAGTGGTGAAATTTTGGATCCGAGTCCAATAATTCAGGAAAACCCGATTGGAATAGCTACTGGAAGCTTGCCGGTCACAACGCATCGAGAATCGGCTTCGCCGGAATCCGACGAATTTTTACGGATTTCCCTAGGGGTACCACTAGGGAAAATCACCAAAATCGAGAAATCGCAAAAAGTGGTGAAATTTTGGATCCGAGTCCAATAATTCAGGAAAACCCGATTGGAATAGCTACTGGAAGCTTGCCGGTCACAACGCATCGAGAATCGGCTTCGCCGGAATCCGACGAATTTTTACGGATTTCCTTAGGGGTACCACTAGGGAAAATCAAGAAATCGCAAAAAGTGGTGAAATTTTGGATCCGAGTCCAATAATTCAGGAAAACCCGATTGGAATAGCTAATGGAAGCTTGCCGGTTACAACGCATCGAGAATCGGCTTCGCCGGAATCCGACGAATTTTTACGGATTTTCCTAGGGGTACCACTAGGGAAAATCACCAAAATCGAGAAATCGCAAAAAGTGGTGAAATTTTTGATCCGAGTCCAATAATTCAGGAAAACCCGATTGGAATAGCTACTTGAAGTTTGCCGGTCACAACGCATCGTGAATCGGCGTCGCCGGAATCCGACGAATTTTTACGGATTTCTCTAGGGGTACCACTAGGGAAAATCGAGAAATTGCAAAAAGTGATGAAATTTTTGATCCGAGTCCAATAATTCAGGAAAACCCGATTGGAATAGCTACTGGAAGCTTGCCGGTCACAACGCATTGAGAATCGGCTTCGCCGGAATCCGAACCTAGGGGTACCACTAGGGAAAATCACCAAATCGAGAAATCGCAAAAAGTGGTAAAATTTTGGATCCGAGTCCAATAATTCAGGAAAACCCGTTTGGAATAGCTACTGGATGCTTGCCGGTCACAACGCATCGAGAATCGGCATCGCCGGAATCCGACGAATTTTTACGGATTTCCCTAGGGGTACCACTAGGGAAAATCACCAAAATCGAGAAATCGCAAAAAGTGGTGAAATTTTGGATCCGAGTCCAATAATTCAGGAAAACCCGATTGGAATAGCTAATGGAAGCTTGCCGGTCACAACGCATCGAGAATCGGCTTCGCCGGAATCCGACGAATTTTTACGGATTTCCCTAGGGGTACCACTAGGGAAAATCACCAAAATCAAGAAATCGCAAAAAGTGGTGAAATTTTGGATCCGAGTCCAATAATTCAGGAAAACCCGATTGGAATAGCTAATGGAAGCTTGCCGGTCACAACGCATCGAGAATCGGCTTCGCCGGAATCCGACGAATTTTTACGGATTTCCCTAGGGGTACCACTAGGGAAAATCACCAAAATCGAGAAATCGCAAAAAGTGGTGAAATTTTGGATCCGAGTCCAATAATTCAGGAAAACCCGATTGGAATAGCTACTTGAAGTTTGCCGGTCACAACGCATCGAGAATCGGCTTCGCCGGAATCCGACGAATTTTTACGGATTTCCCTAGGGGTACCACTAGGGAAAATCGAGAAATCGCAAAAAGTGATGAAATTTTTGATCCGAGTCCAATAATTCAGGAAAACCCGTTTGGAATAGCTACTGGAAGCTTGCCGGTCACAACGCATCGAGAATCGGCTTCGCCGGAATCCTACGAATTTTTACGGATTTCCCTAGGGGTACCACTAGGGAAAATGGAGAAATCGCAAAAAGTGGTGAAATTTTGGATCCGAGTCCAATAATTCAGGAAAACCCGATTGGAATAGCTACTGGAAGCTTGCCGGTCACAACGCATCGAGAATCGGCTTCGCCGGAATCCGACGAATTTTTACGGATTTCCCTAGGGTACCACTAGGGAAAATCACCAAAATCGAGAAATCGCAAAAAGTGGTGAAATTTTGGATCCGAGTCCAATAATTCAGGAAAACCCGATTGGAATAGCTACTGGAAGCTTGCCGGTCACAACGCATCGAGAATCGGCTTCGTCGGAATCCGACGAATTTTTATGGATTTCCCTAGGGGTACCACTAGGGAAAATCACCAAAATCGAGAAATCGCAAAAAGTGGTGAAATTTTGGATCCGAGTCCAATAATTCAGGAAAACCCGATTGGAATAGCTACTGGAAGCTTGCCGGTCACAACGCATCGAGAATCGACTTCGCCGGAATCCGATGAATTTTTACGGATTTCCCTAGGGGTA
Organism: Excoecaria cochinchinensis; assembly: GCA_947683425.1. NCBI lineage: Eukaryota > Viridiplantae > Streptophyta > Magnoliopsida > Malpighiales > Euphorbiaceae > Excoecaria > Excoecaria cochinchinensis. The sequence goes on from CANTUQ010000191.1 coordinate 197,376, forward strand.
CCACTAGGGAAAATCGAGAAATCGCAAAAAGTGGTGAAATTTTGGATCCGAGTCCAATAATTCAGGACAAACTGATTGGAATAGCTAATGGAAGCTTGCCGGTCACAACGCATCGAGAATCGGCTTCGAAGAAATCCGACGAATTTTTACGGATTTCCCTAGGGGTACCACTAGGAAAAATCACCAAAATCGAGAAATCGCAAAAAGTGGTGAAATTTTGGATCCGAGTCCAATAATTCAGGAAAACCCAATTGGAATAGCTACTGGAAGTTTTCCGGTGACAACGCATCGAGAATCGGCTTCGCCGGAATCCGACGAATTTTTACGGATTTCCCTAGGGGTACCACTAGGGAAAATCACCAAAATCGAGAAATCGTAAAAAGTGGTGAAATTTTGGATCCGAGTCAAATAATTCAGGAAAACCCGATTGGAATAGCTACTGGAATCTTGCCGGTCACAACGCATCGAGAATCGGCTTCGCCGGAATCCGAACCTAGGGGTACCACTGGGGAAAATCACCAAAATCGAGAAATCACAAAAAGTGGTGAAATTTTGGATCCGAGTACAATAATTCACGAAAACCCGATTGGAATAGCTACTGGAAGCTTGCCGGTCACAACGCATCGAGAATCACCTTCGCCGGAATCCGACGAATTTTTACGGATTTCCCTAGGGGTACCACTAGGGAAAATCGAGAAATCGCAAAAAGTGGTGAAATTTTGGATCCGAGTCCAATAATTCAGGAAAACCCGATTGGAATAGCTACTGGAAGTTTGCAGGTCACAATGCATTGAGAATCGGCTTCGCCGGAATCCGACGAATTTTTACGGATTTCCCTAGGGGTACCACTAGGGAAAATCGAGAAATCGCAAAAAGTGATGAAATTTTGGATCCGAGACCAATAATTCAGGAAAACCCGATTGGAATAGCTACTGGAAGCTTGCCGGTCACAACGCATCGAGAATCGACTTCGCCGGAATCCGACGAATTTTTACGGATTTCCCTAGGGGTACCACTAGGGAAAATCGAGAAATCGCAAAAAGTGGTGAAATTTTGGATCCGAGTCCAATAATTCAGGAAAACCCGATTGGAATAGCTACTGGAAGCTTGCCGGTCACAACGCATCGAGAATCGGCTTCGCCGGAATCCGACGAATTTTTACGGATTTCCCTAGGGGTACCACTAGGGAAAATCGAGAAATCGCAAAAAGCAGTGAAATTTTGGATCCGAGTCCAATAATTCAGGAAAACCCGATTGGAATAGCTACTAGAAGCTTACCGGTCACAACGTATCGAGAATCGGCTTCGCCGAAATCCGACGAATTTTTACGGATTTCCCTAGGGGTACCACTAGGGAAAATCGAGAAATCGCAAAAAGTGGTGAAATTTTTTATCCGAGTCCAATAATTCAGAAAAACCAGATTGGAATAGCTACTGGAAGCTTGCCGGTCACAACGCATCGAGAATCGGCTTCGCCGGAATCCGACGAATTTTTACGGATTTCCCTAGGGGTACCACTAGGAAAAATCCAAAAATCGCAAAAAGTGGTGAAATTTTGGATCCGAGTCCAATAATTCAGGAAAACCCGATAGGAATAGCTAATGGAAGCTTTCCGGTCACAACGCATCGAGAATCGGCTTCGCCGGAATCCGACGAATTTTTACGGATTTCCCTAGGGGTACCACTATTGAAAATCGAGAAATCGCAAAAAGTGGTGAAATTTTGGATCCGAGTCCAATAATTCAGGAAAACCCGATTGGAATATCTACTGGTTAGCTTGCCGGTCACAATGCATCGAGAATCGGCTTCGCCGGAATCCGACGAATTTTTACGGATTTCCCTAGGGGTACCACTAGGGAAAATCACCAAAATCGAGAAATCGCAAAAAGTGGTGAAATTTTGGATCCGAGTCCAATAATTCAGGAAAACCCGATTGGAATAGCTACTGGAAGTTTGCCGGTCACAACGCATCGAGAATCGGCTTCGCCGGAATCCGACGAATTTTTACGGATTTCCCTAGGGGTACCACTATTGAAAATCGAGAAATCGCAAAAAGTGGTGAAATTTTGGATCCGAGTCCAATAATTCAGGAAAACCCGATTGGAATATCTACTGGTTAGCTTGCCGGTCACAATGCATCGAGAATCGGCTTCGCCGGAATCCGATGAATTTTTACGGATTTCCCTAGGGGTACCACTAGGGAAAATCACCAAAATCGAGAAATCGCAAAAAGTGGTGAAATTTTGGATCCGAGTCCAATAATTCAGGAAAACCCGATTGGAATAGCTACTGGAAGCTTGCCGGTCACAACGCATCGAGAATCGGCTTCGCCGGAATCCGACAAATTTTTACGGATTTCCCTAGGGGTACCACTAGGGAAAATCGAGAAATCGCAAAAAGCAGTGAAATTTTGGATCCGAGTCCAATAATTCAGGAAAACCCGATTGGAATAGCTACTAGAAGCTTACCGGTAACAACGTATCGAGAATCGGCTTCGCCGAAATCCGACGAATTTTTACGGATTTTCCTAGGGGTACCACTAGGGAAAATCGAGAAATCGCAAAAAGTGGTGAAATTTTTTATCCGAGTCCAATAATTCAGGAAAACCAGATTGGAATAGCTACTGGAAGCTTGCCGGTCACAACGCATCGAGCATCGGCTTCGTCGGAATCCGACGAATTTTTACGGATTTCCCTAGGGGTACCACTAGGAAAAATCCAGAAATCGCAAAAAGTGGTGAAATTTTGGATCCGAGTCCAATAATTCAGGAAAACCCGATAGGAATAGCTAATGGAATCTTGCCGGTCACAACGCATCGAGAATCGGCTTCGCCGGAATCCGACGAATTTTTACGGATTTCCCTAGGGGTACCACTATTGAAAATCGAGAAATCGCAAAAAGTGGTGAAATTTTGGATCCGAGTCCAATAATTCAGGAAAACCCGATTGGAATATCTACTGGTTATCTTGCCGGTCACAACGCATCGAGAATCGGCTTCGCCGGAATCCGACGAATTTTTACGGATTTCCTTAGGGGTACCACTAGGGAAAATCACCAAAATCGAGAAATCGCAAAAAGTGGTGAAATTTTGGATCCGAGTCCAATAATTCAGGAAAACCCGATTGGAATAGCTACTGGAAGTTTGCCGGTCACAACGCATCGAGAATCGGCTTCGCCGGAATCCGACGAATTTTTACGGATTTCCCTAGGGGTACCACTAGGGAAAATCGAGAAATCGCAAAAAGCGGTGAAATTTTGGATCCGAGTCCAATAATTCAGGAAAACCCGATTGGAATAGCTACTAGAAGCTTACCGGTCACAACGTATCGAGAATCGGCTTCGCCGAAATCCGACGAATTTTTACGGATTTCCCTAGGGGTACCACTAGGGAAAATCGAGAAATCTCAAAAAGTGGTGAAATTTTTTATCCGAGTCCAATAATTCAGGAAAATCCGATTGGAATAGCTACTGGAAGCTTGCCGGTCACAACGCATCGAGAATCGGCTTCGCCGGAATCCGACGAATTTTTACGGATTTCCCTAGGGGTACCACTAGGGAAAATCACCAAAATCGAGAAATCGCAAAAAGTGGTGAAATTTTGGATCCGAGTCCAATAATTCAGGAAAACCCGATTGGAATAGCTACTGGAAGCTTGCCGGTCACAACGCATCGAGAATCGGCTTCGCCGGAATCCGACGAATTTTTACGGATTTCCCTAGGGGTACCACTAGGGAAAATCACCAAAATCGAGAAATCGCAAAAAGTTGTGAAATTTTGGATCCGAGTCAAATAATTCAGGAAAACCTGATTGAAATAGCTACTGGAAGCTTGCCGGTCACAACGCATCGAGAATCGGCTTCGCCGGAATCCGAAGAATTTTTACGGATTTCCCTAGGGGTACCACTAGGGAAAATCACCAAAATCGAGAAATCGCAAAAAGTGGTGAAATTTTGGATCCGAGTCCAATAATTCAGGAAAACCCGATTGAATAGCTACTGCAAGCTTGCCGGTCACAACGCATCGAGAATCCGCTTCGTCGGAATCCGACGAATTTTTACGGATTTCCCTAGGGGTACCACTAAGGAAAATCACCAAAATCGAGAAATCGCAAAAAGTTGTGAAATTTTGGATCCGAGTCCAATAATTCAGGAAAACCCGATTGGAATAGCTACTGGAAGCTTGCCGGTCACAACGCATCGAGAATCGACTTCACCGGAATCCGACGAATTTTTACGGATTTCCCTAGGGGTACCACTAGGGAAAATCACCAAAATCGAGAAATCGCAAAAAGTGGTGAAATTTTTGATCCGAGTCAAATAATTCAGGAAAACCCGATTGGAATAGTTACTGGAAACTTGCCGTTCACAACGCATCGAGAATAGGCTTCACCGGAATCGGACGAATTTTTACGGATTTCCCTAGGGGTACCACTAGGGAAAATCACCAAAATCGAGAAATCGCAAAAAGTGGTGAAATTTTTGATCCGAGTCCAATAATTCAGGAAAACCCGATTGGAATAGATACTGGAAGCTTGCCGGTCAAAACGCATCGAGAATCGGCTTCGCCAGAATCCGACGAATTTTTACGGATTTCCCTAGGGGTACCACTAGTGAAAATCGAGAAATCGCAAAAAGTGGTGAAATTTTGGATCCGAGTCCAATAATTCAGTAAAACCCGATTGGAATAGCTACTGGTTAGCTTGCCGGTCACAACGCATCGAGAATCGGCTTCGCCGGAATCCGACGAATTTTTACGGATTTCCCTAGGGGTACCACTAGGGAAAATCACCAAAATCGAGAAATCGCAAAAAGTGGTGAAATTTTTGATCCGAGTCCAATAATTCAGGAAAACCCGATTGGAATAGCTACTGGAAGCTTGCCGGTCACAACGCATCGAGAATCGGCTTCGCCGGAATCCGACGAATGTTTACGGATTTCCCTAGGGGTACCACTAGGGAAAATCGAGAAATCGCAAAAAGCGGTGAAATTTTGGATCCGAGTCCAATAATTCAGGAAAACCCGATTGGAATAGCTACTAGAAGCTTGCCGGTCACAACGTATCGAGAATCGGCTTCGCCGAAATCCGACGAATTTTTACTGATTTCCCTAGGGGTACCACTAGGGAAAATCAAGAAATCGCAAAAAGTGGTGAAATTTTTGATCCGAGTCCAATAATTCAGGAAAACCCGATTGGAATAGCTACTGGAAGCTTGCCGGTCACAACGCATCGAGAATCGGCTTCGCCGGAATCCGACGAATTTTTACGGATTTCCCTAGGGGTACCACTAGGAAAAATCACCAAAATCGAGAAATCGCAAAAAGTGGTGAAATTTTTGATCCGAGTCCAATAATTCAGGAAAACCCGATTGGAATAGCTACTGTAAGCTTGACGGTCACAACGCATCGAGAATCGGCTTCGCCGGAATCCGACGAATTTTTACGGATTTGCCTAGGGGTACCACTACGGAAAATCACCAAAATCGAGAAATCGCAAAAAGTTGTGAAATTTTGGATCCGAGTCAAATAATTCAGGAAAACCTGATTGAAATAGCTACTGGAAGCTTGCCGGTCACAACGCATCGAGAATCGGCTTCGCCGGAATCCGACGAATTTTTACGGATTTCCCTAGGGGTACCACTAGGGAAAATCACCAAAATCGAGAAATCGCAAAAAGTGGTGAAATTTTTGATCCGAGTCAAATAATTCAGGAAAACCTGATTGAAATAGCTACTGGAAGCTTGCCGGTCACAACGCATCGAGAATCGGCTTCGCCGGAATCCGACGAATTTTTACGGATTTCCCTAGGGGTACCACTAGGGAAAATCACCAAAATCGAGAAATCGCAAAAAGTGCTGAAATTTTTGATTCGAGTCCAATAATTCAGGAAAACCCGATTGGAATAGCTACTGGAAGCTTGCCGGTCACAACGCATCGAGAATCGGCTTCGCCGGAATCCGACGAATTTTTACGGATTTCCCTAGGGGTACCACTAGGGAAAATCACTAAAATCGAGAAATCGCAAAAAGTGGTGAAATTTTTGATCCGAGTCCAATAATTCAGGAAAACCCGATTGGAATAGCTACTGTAAGCTTGACGGTCACAACGCATCGAGAATCGGCTTCGCCGGAATCCGACGAATTTTTACGGATTTCCCTAGAGGTACCACTAAGGAAAATCACCAAAATCGAGAAATCGCAAAAAGTTGTGAAATTTTGGATCCGAGTCAAATAATTCAGGAAAACCTGATTGAAATAGCTACTGGAAGCTTGCCGGTCACAACGCATCGAGAATCGGCTTCGCCGGAATCCGACGAATTTTTACGGATTTCCCTAGGGGTACCACTAGGGAAAATCACCAAAATCGAGAAATCGCAAAAAGTGGTGAAATTTTGGATCCGAGTCCAATAATTCAGGAAAACCCGATTGGAATAGCTACTGGAAGCTTGCCGGTCACAACGCATCGAGAATCGGCTTTGCCGGAATCCGACGAATTTTTACGGATTTCCCTAGGGGTACCACTAGGGAAAATCACCAAAATCTTGAAATCGCAAAAAGTGGTGAAATTTTTGATCCGAGTCCAATAATTCAGGAAAATCCGATTGGAATAGCTACTGTAAGCTTGACGGTCACAACGCATCGAGAATCGGCTTCGCCGAAATCCGACGAATTTTTACGGATTTCCCTAGGGGTACCACTAAGGAAAATCACCAAAATCGAGAAATCGCAAAAAGTTGTGAAATTTTGGATCCGAGTCAAATAATTCAGGAAAACCTAATTGAAATAGCTACTGGAAGCTTGCCGGTCACAACGCATCGAGAATCGGCTTCGCCGGAATCCGACGAATTTTTACGGATTTCCCTAGGGGTACCACTAGGGAAAATCACCAAAATCGAGAAATCGCAAAAAGTGGTGAAATTTTGGATCCGAGTCCAATAATTCAGGAAAACCCGATTGGAATAGCTACTAGAAGCTTGCCGGTCACAACGCATCGCGAATCGGCTTCGCCGGAATCCGACGAATTTTTACGGATTTCCCTAGGGGTACCACTAGGGAAAATCACCAAAATCGAGAAATCGCAAAAAGTGGTGAAATTTTTGATCCGAGTCCAATAATTCAGGAAAACCCGATTGGAATAGCTACTGTAAGCTTGCCGGTCACAACGCATCGAGAATCGGCTTCATCGGAATCCGACGAATTTTTACGGATTTCCCTAGGGGTACCACTAAGGAAAATCACCAAAATCGAGAAATCGCAAAAAGTTGTGAAATTTTGGATCCGAGTCCAATAATTCAGGAAAACCCGATTGGAATAGCTACTGGAAGCTTGCCGGTCACAACGCATCGAGAATCGGCTTCACCGGAATCCGACGAATTTTTACGGATTTCCCTAGGGGTACCACTAGGGAAAATCACCAAAATCGAGAAATCGCAAAAAGTGGTGAAATTTTTGATCCGAGTCAAATAATTCAGGAAAACCCGATTGGAATAGCTACTGGAAGCTTGCCGGTCACAACGCATCGAGAATCGGCTTCACCGGAATCCGACGAATTTTTACGGATTTCCCTAGGGGTACCACTAGGGAAAATCACCAAAATCGAGAAATCGCAAAAAGTGGTGAAATTTTTGATCCGAGTCCAATAATTCAGGAAAACCCGATTGGAATAGCTACTGGAAGCTTGCCGGTCAAAACGCATCGAGAATCGGCTTCGCCGGAATCAGACGAATTTTTACGGATTTCCCTAGGGGTACCTCTAGTGAAAATCGAAAAATCGCAAAAAGTGGTGAAATTTTGGATCCGAGTCCAATAATTCAGTAAAACCCGATTGGAATAGCTACTGGTTAGCTTGCCGGTCACAACGCATCGAAAATCGGCTTCGCCGAAATCCGACGAATTTTTACGGATTTCCCTAGGGGTACCACTAGGGAAAATCACCAAAATCGAGAAATCGCAAAAAGTGGTGAAATTTTGGATCCGAGTCCAATAATTCAGGAAAACCCGATTGGAATAGCTACTGGAAGCTTGCCGGTCACAACGCATCGAGAATCGGTTTCGCCGGAATCCGACGAATTTTTACGGATTTCCCTAGGGGTACCACTAGGGAAAATCGAGAAATCGCAAAAAGCGGTGAAATTTTGGATCCGAGTCCAATAATTCAGGAAAACCCGATTGGAATAGCTACTAGAAGCTTGCCGGTCACAACGTATCGAGAATCGGCTTCGCCGAAATCCGACGAATTTTTACGGATTTCCCTAGGGGTACCACTAGGGAAAATCGAGAAATCGCAAAAAGTGGTGAAATTTTTGATCCGAGTCCAATAATTCAGGAAAACCCGATTGGAATAGCTACTGGAAGCTTGCCGGTCACAACGCATTGAGAATCGGCTTCGCCGGAATCCGACGAATTTTTACGGATTTCCCTAGGGGTACCACTAAGGAAAATCACCAAAATCGAGAAATCGCAAAAAGTTGCGAAATTTTGGATCCGAGTCCAATAATTCAGGAAAACCCGATTGGAATAGCTACTGGAAGCTTGCCGGTCACAACGCATCGAGAATCGGTTTCGCCGGAATCCGACGAATTTTTACGGATTTCCCTAGGGGTACCACTAGGGAAAATCGAGAAATCGCAAAAAGCGGTGAAATTTTGGATCCGAGTCCAATAATTCAGGAAAACCCGATTGGAATAGCTACTAGAAGCTTGCCGGTCACAACGTATCGAGAATCGGCTTCGCCGAAATCCGACGAATTTTTACGGATTTCCCTAGGGGTACCACTAGGGAAAATCGAGAAATCGCAAAAAGTGGTGAAATTTTTGATCCGAGTCCAATAATTCAGGAAAACCCGATTGGAATAGCTACTGGAAGCTTGCCGGTCACAACGCATCGAGAATCGGCTTCGCCGGAATCCGACGAATTTTTACGGATTTCCCTAGGGGTACCACTAAGGAAAATCACCAAAATCGAGAAATCGCAAAAAGTTGTGAAATTTTGGATCCGAGTCAAATAATTCAGGAAAACCTGATTGAAATAGCTACTGGTAGCTTGCCGGTCACAACGCATCGAGAATCGGCTTCGCCGGAATCCGACGAATTTTTACGGATTTCCCTAGGGGTACCACTAGGGAAAATCACCAAAATCGAGAAATCGTAAAAAGTGGTGAAATTTTGGATCCGAGTCCAATAATTCAGTAAAACCCGATTGGAATAGCTACTGGAAGCTTGCCGGTCACAACGCATCGAGAATCGGCTTCGCCAAAATTCGACGAATTTTTACGGATTTCCCTAGGGGTACCACTAGGGAAAATCACCAAAATCGAGAAATCGCAAAAAGTGGTGAAATTTTGGATCCGAGTCCAATAATTCAGGAAAACCCGATTGGAATAGCTACTGGAAGCTTGCCGGTCACAACGCATCGAGAATCGGCTTCGCTGGAATCCGACGAATTTTTACGGATTTCCCTAGGGGTACCACTAGGGAAAATCGAGAAATCGCAAAAAGTGGTGAAATTTTGGATCCGAGTCCAATAATTCAGGAAAACCCGATTGGAATAGCTACTGGAAGCTTGCCGGTCACAACGCATCGAGAATCGGCTTTCGCCGGAATCCGACGAATTTTTACGGATTTCCCTAGGGGTACCACTAGGGAAAATCACCAAAATCGAGAAATCGCAAAAAGTGGTGAAATTTTGGATCCGAGTCCAATAATTCAGGAAAACCCGATTGGAATAGCTACTGGAAGCTTGCCGGTCACAACGCATCGAGAATCAGCTTCGCCGGAATCCGACAAATTTTTACGGATTTCTCTAGGGGTACCGCTAGGGAAAATCGAGAAATCGCAAAAAGTGGTGAAATTTTGGATTTGAGTCCAATAATTCAGGAAAACCCGATTAGAATAGCTACTGGAAGCTTGCCGGTCACAACGCATCGAGAATCGGCTTCGCCGGAATCCGACGAATTTTTACGGATTTCCCTAGGGGTACCACTAGGGAAAATCACCAAAATCGAGAAATCGCAAAAAGTGGTGAAATTTTTGATCCGAGTCCAATAATTTAGGAAAACTCGATTGGAATAGCTACTGGAAGCTTGCCGGTCTCAACGCATCGAGAATCGGCTTCGCCGGAATCCAATGAATTTTTACGGATTTCCCTAGGGGTACCACTAGGGAAAATCACCAAAATCGAGAAATCGCAAAAAGTGGTGAAATTTTTCATCCGAGTCCAATAATTCAGGAAAACTCGATTGGAATAGCTACTGGAAGCTTGCCGGTCTTAACGCATCAAGAATCGGCTTCGCCGGAATCCGACGAATTTTTACGGATTTCCCTAGGGGTACCACTAAGGAAAATCACCAAAATCGAGAAATCGCAAAAAGTGGTGAAATTTTGGATCCGAGTCCAATAATTCAGGAAAACCCAATTGGAATAGCTACTGGAAGCTTGCCGATCACAACGCATCGAGAATCGGCTTCGCCGGAATCCGAAGAATTTTTACGGATTTCCCTAGGGGTACCACTAGGAAAAATCACCAAAATCGAGAAATCGCAAAAAGTGGTGAAATTTTGGATCCGAGTCAAATAATTCAAGAAAACCCGATTGCAATAGCTACTGGAAGCTTACCGGTCACAACGCATCGAGAATCGGCTTCGCCGGAATCTGACGAATTTTTACGGATTTCCCTAGGGGTACCACTAGGGAAAATCACCAAAATCGAGAAATCACAAAAAGTGGTGAAATTTTGGATCCGAGTCAAATAATTCAGGAAAACCCGATTGGAATAGCTACTGGAAGCTTGCCGATCACAACGCATCGAGAATCGGCTTCGCCGGAATCCGACGAATTTTTACGGATTTCCCTAGGGGTACCACTAGGAAAAATCACCAAAATCGAGAAATCGCAAAAAGTGGTGAAATTTTTGATCCGAGTCCAATAATTTAGGAAAACCCGATTGGAATAGCTACTGGAAGCTTGCTGGTCACAACGCATCGAGAATCGGCTTCGCCGGAATCCGACGAATTTTAACGGATTTCCCTAGGGGTACCACTAGGGAAAATCACCAAAATCGAGAAATCGCAAAAAGTGGTGAAATTTTGGATCCGAGTCCAATAATTCAGGAAAACCCGATTGGAATAGCTACTGGAAGCTTGCCGGTCACAACGCATCGAGAATCGGCTTCGCCTTAATCCGACGAATTTTTACGGATTCCCCTAGGGGTACCACTAGGGAAAATCGAGAAATCGCAAAAAGTGGTGAAATTTTTGATCCGAGTCCAATAATTCAGGAAAACCCGATTGGAATAGCTACTACAACGCATCGAGAATCGGCTTCGCCGGAATCCGACGAATTTTTACGGATTTCCCTAGGGGTACCACTAGTGAAAATCACCAAAATCGAGAAATCGCAAAAAGTGGTGAAATTTTTGATCCGAGTCAAATAATTCAGGAAAACCAGCTTGGAATAGCTACTGGAAGCTTGCCGGTCACAACGCATCGAGAATCGGCTTCGCCTTAATCCGACGAATTTTTACGGATTTCCCTAGGGGTACCACTAGGGAAAATCCAGATATCGCAAAAAGTGGTGAAATTTTGGATCCGAGTCCAATAATTCAGGAAAACCCGATAGGAATAGCTAATGGAAGCTTGCCGGTCACAACGCATCGAGAATCGACTTCGTCGGAATCCGACGAATTTTTACGGATTTTCCTAGGGGTACCACTAGTGAAAATCGAGAAATCGCAAAAAGTGGTGAAATTTTGGATCCGAGTCCAATAATTCAGGAAAACCCGATTGGAATAGCTAATGGAAGCTTGCCGGTCACAACGAATCGAGAATCAGCTTCGCCGGAATTCCACGAATTTTTACGGATTTCCCTAGGGGTACCATTAGGGAAAATCACCAAAATCGAGAAATCGCAAAAAGTGGTGAAATTTTGAATCCGAGTCGAATAATTCAGGAAAACCCGATTGGAATAGCTACTGGAAGCTTGCCGGTCACAACTCATCGAGAATCGGCTTCGCCGGAATCCGACGAATTTTTACGAATTTCCCTAGGGGTACCACCACTAGGGAAAATCGAGAAATCGCAAAAAGTGGTGAAATTTTGGATCCGAGTCCAATAATTCAGGAAAACCCGCTTGGAATAGCTACTGGAAGCTTGCCGGTCACAACGCATCGAGAATCGGCTTCGCCTTAATCCGACGAATTTTTACGGATTTTCCTAGGGGTACCACTAGGGAAAATCGAGAAATCGCAAAAAGTGGTGAAATTTTTGATCCGAGTCCAATAATTCAGGAAAACCCGATTGGAATAGCTACTACAACGCATCGAGAATCGGATTCGCCGGAATCCGACGAATTTTTACGGATTTCCCTAGGGGTACCACTAGGGAAAATCACCAAAATCGAGAAATCGCAAAAAGTGGTGAAATTTTTGATCCGAGTCCAATAATTCAGGAAAACCCGCTTGGAATTGCTACGGGAAGCTTGCCGGTCACAACGCATCGAGAATCGGCTTCGCCTTAATCCGACGAATTTTTACGGATTTCCCTAGGGGTACCACTAGGGAAAATTCAGATATCGCAAAAAGTGGTGAAATTTTGGATCCGAGTCCAATAATTCAGGAAAACCCGATAGGAATAGCTAATGGAAGCTTGTCGGTCACAACGCATCGAGAATCGGCTTCGCCGGAATCCGACGAATTTTTACGTATTTCCCTAGGGGTACCACTAGTGAAAATCGAGAAATCACAAGAAGTGGTGAAATTTTGGATCCGAGTCCAATAATTCAGGAAAACCCGATTGGAATAGCTAATGGAAGCTTGCCGGTCACAACGCATCGAGAATCGGCTTCGCCGGAATCCGACGAATTTTTACGGATTTCCCTAGGGGTACCACTAGGGAAAATCACCAAAATCGAGAAATCGCAAAAAGTGGTGAAATTTTGAATTCGAGTCGAATAATTCAGGAAAACCCGATTGGAATAGCTACTGGAAGCTTGCCGGTCACAACTTATCGAGAATCGGCTTCGCCGAAATCCGACGAATTTTTACGAATTTCCCTAGGGGTACCACCACTAGGGAAAATCGAGAAATCGCAAAAAGTGGTGAAATTTTGGATCCGAGTCCAATAATTCAGGAAAACCCGATTGGAATAGCCACTGGAAGCTTGCCGGTCACAATGCATCGAGAATTGGCTTCGCCCGAATCCGACGAATTTTTACGGATTTCCCTAGGGGTACCACTAGGGAAAATCACCAAAATCGAGAAATCGCAAAAAGTGGTCAAATTTTTGATCCGAGTCCAATAATTCAGGAAAACCAGCTTGGAATAGCTACTGGAAGCTTGCCGGTCACAACGCATCGAGAATCGGCTTCGCCTTAATCCGACGAATTTTTACGGATTTCCCTAGGGGTACCACTAGGGAAAATCCAGATATCGCAAAAAGTGGTGAAATTTTGGATCCGAGTCCAATAATTCAGGAAAACCCGATAGGAATAGCTAATGGAAGCTTGCCGGTCACAACGCATCGAGAATCGACTTCGTCGGAATCCGACGAATTTTTACGGATTTTCCTAGGGGTACCACTAGTGAAAATCGAGAAATCGCAAAATGTGGTGAAATTTTGGATCCGAGTCCAATAATTCAGGAAAACCCGATTGGAATAGCTAATGGAAGCTTGCCGGTCACAACGAATCGAGAATCGGCTTCGCCGGAATCCGACGAATTTTTACGGATTTCCATAGGGGTACCATTAGGGAAAATCACCAAAATCGAGAAATCGCAAAAAGTGGTGAAATTTTGAATCCGAGTCGAATAATTCAGGAAAACCCGATTGGAATAGCTACTGGAAGCTTGCCGGTCACAACTCATCGAGAATCTGCTTCGCCGGAATCCGACGAATTTTTACGAATTTCCCTAGGGGTACCACCACTAGGGAAAATCGAGAAATCGCAAAAAGTGGTGAAATTTTGGATCCGAGTCCAATAATTCAGGAAAACCCGCTTGGAATAGCTACTGGAAGCTTGCCGGTCACAACGCATCGAGAATCGGCTTCGCCTTAATCCGACGAATTTTTACGGATTTCCCTAGGGGTACCACTAGGGAAAATCGAGAAATCGCAAAAAGTGGTGAAATTTTTGATCCGAGTCCAATAATTCAGGAAAACCCGATTGGAATAGCTACTACAACGCATCGAGAATCGGCTTCGCCGGAATCCGACGAATTTTTACGGATTTCCCTAGGGGTACCACTAGGGAAAATCACCAAAATCGAGAAATCGCAAAAAGTGGTGAAATTTTTGATCCGAGTCCAATAATTCAGGAAAACCCGCTTGGAATTGCTACGGGAAGCTTGCCGGTCACAACGCATCGAGAATCGGCTTCGCCTTAATCCGACGAATTTTTACGGATTTCCCTAGGGGTACCACTAGGGAAAATTCAGATATCGCAAAAAGTGGTGAAATTTTGGATCCGAGTCCAATAATTCAGGAAAACCCGATAGGAATAGCTAATGGAAGCTTGTCGGTCACAACGCATCGAGAATCGGCTTCGCCGGAATCCGACGAATTTTTACGTATTTCCCTAGGGGTACCACTAGTGAAAATCGAGAAATCGCAAAAAGTGGTGAAATTTTGGATCCGAGTCCAATAATTCAGGAAAACCCGATTGGAATAGCTAATGGAAGCTTGCCGGTCACAACGCATCGAGAATCGGCTTCGCCGGAATCCGACGAATTTTTACGGATTTCCCTAGGGGTACCACTAGGGAAAATCACCAAAATCGAGAAATCGCAAAAAGTGGTGAAATTTTGAATTCGAGTCGAATAATTCAGGAAAACCCGATTGGAATAGCTACTGGAAGCTTGCCGGTCACAACTTATCGAGAATCGGCTTCGCCGAAATCCGACGAATTTTTACGAATTTCCCTAGGGGTACCACCACTAGGGAAAATCGAGAAATCGCAAAAAGTGGTGAAATTTTGGATCCGAGTCCAATAATTCAGGAAAACCCGATTGGAATAGCCACTGGAAGCTTGCCGGTCACAATGCATCGAGAATTGGCTTCGCCCGAATCCGACGAATTTTTACGGATTTCCCTAGGGGTACCACTAGGGAAAATCACCAAAATCGAAAAATCGCAAAAAGTGGTCAAATTTTTGATCCGAGTCCAATAATTCAGGAAAACCAGCTTGGAATAGCTACTGGAAGCTTGCCGGTCACAACGCATCGAGAATCGGCTTCGCCTTAATCCGACGAATTTTTACGGATTTCCCTAGGGGTACCACTAGGGAAAATCCAGATATCGCAAAAAGTGGTGAAATTTTGGATCCGAGTCCAATAATTCAGGAAAACCCGATAGGAATAGCTAATGGAAGCTTGCCGGTCACAACGCATCGAGAATCGACTTCGTCGGAATCCGACGAATTTTTACGGATTTTCCTAGGGGTACCACTAGTGAAAATCGAGAAATCGCAAAAAGTGGTGAAATTTTGGATCCGAGTCCAATAATTCAGGAAAACCCGATTGGAATAGCTAATGGAAGCTTGCCGGTCACAACGAATCGAGAATCGGCTTCGCCGGAATCCGACGAATTTTTACGGATTTCCCTAGGGGTACCATTAGGGAAAATCACCAAAATCGAGAAAACGCAAAAAGTGGTGAAATTTTGAATCCGAGTCGAATAATTCAGGAAAACCCGATTGGAATAGCTACTGGAAGCTTGCCGGTCACAACTCATCGAGAATCGGCTTCGCCGGAATCCGACGAATTTTTACGGATTTCCCTAGGGGTACCACTAGGGAAAATCACCAAAATCGAGAAATCGCAAAAAGTGGAGAAATTTTTGATCCGAGTCGAATAATTCAGGAAAACCCGATTGGAATAGCTACTGGAAACTTGCCGGTCACAACTCGTCGAGAATCGACTTCGCCGGAATCCGACGAATTTTTACGAATTTTCCTAGGGGTACCACTAGGGAAAATCGAGAAATCGCAAAAAGTGGTGAAATTTTGGATCCGAGTCCAATAATTCAGGAAAACCCGATTGGAATAGCTACTGGAAGCTTGCCAGTCACAATGCATCGAGAATTGGCTTCGCCAGAATCCGACGAATTTTTACGGATTTCCCTAGGGGTACCACTAGGGAAAATCACCAAAATCGAGAAATCGCAAAAGTGGTGAAATTTTGGATCCGAGTCCAATAATTCAGGAAAACCCGATTGTAATAGCTACTACAACGCAACGAGAATCGGGTTCGCCGGAATCCGACGAATTTTTACGGATTTCCCTAGGGGTACCACTAGGAAAAATCACCAAAATAGAGAAATCGCAAAAAGTGTTGAAATTTTGGATCCGAGTCCAATAATTCAGGAAAACCCGATTGGAATAGCTACTTGAAGCTTGCCGGTCACAACGCATCGAGAATCGGCTTCGTCGGAAGCCGACGAATTTTTATGGATTTCCCTAGGGGTACCACTAGGGAAAATCACCAAAATCGAGAAATCGCAAAAAGTGGTGAAATTTTGGATCCGAGTCCAATAATTCAGGAAAACCCGATTGGAATAGCTACTGGAAGCTTGCCGGTCACAACGCATCGAGAATCGGCTTCGCTGGAATCCGACGAATTTTTACGGATTTCCCTAGGGGTACCACTAGGGAAAATCACCAAAATCGAGAAATCGCAAAAAGTGGTGAAATTTTTGATCCGAGTCCAATAATTCAGGAAAACCCGATTGGAATAGCTACTGGAATCTTGCCGGTCACAACGCATCGAGAATTGGCTTCGCCAGAATCCGTCGAATTTTTACGGATTTTCCTAGGGGTACCACTAGGGAAAATCACCAAAATCGAGAAATCGCAAAAGTGGTGAAATTTTGGATCCGAGTCCAATAATTCAGGAAAACCCGATTGGAATAGCTACTACAACGCATCGAGAATCGGGTTCGCCGGAATCCGACGAATTTTTACGGATTTCCCTAGGGGTACCACTAGGAAAAATCACCAAAATCGAGAAATCGCAAAAAGTGGTGAAATTTTGGATCCGAGTCCAATAATTCAGGAAAACCCGATTGGAATAGCTACTGGAAGCTTGCCGGTCACAACGCATCGAGAATCGGCTTTCGCCGGAATCCGACGAATTTTTACGGATTTCCCTAGGGGTACCACTAGGGAAAATCACCAAAATCGAGAAATCGCAAAAAGTGGTGAAATTTTGGATCCGAGTCCAATAATTCAGGAAAACCCGATTGGAATAGCTACTGGAAGCTTGCCGGTCACAACGCATCGAGAATCAGCTTCGCCGGAATCCGACAAATTTTTACGGATTTCCCTAGGGGTACCGCTAGGGAAAATCGAGAAATCGCAAAAAGTGGTGAAATTTTGGATTTGAGTCCAATAATTCAGGAAAACCCGATTGGAATAGCTACTGGAAGCTTGCCGGTCACAACGCATCGAGAATCGGCTTCGCCGGAATCCGACGAATTTTTACGGATTTCCCTAGGGGTACCACTAGGGAAAATCACCAAAATCGAGAAATCGCAAAAAGTGGTGAAATTTTTCATCCGAGTCCAATAATTCAGGAAAACTCGATTGGAATAGCTACTAGAAGCTTGCCGGTCTTAACGCATCGAGAATCGGCTTCGCCGGAATCCGACAAATTTTTACGGATTTCCCTAGGGGTACCACTAAGGAAAATCACCAAAATCGAGAAATCGCAAAAAGTGGTGAAATTTTGGATCCGAGTCCAATAATTCAGGAAAACCCAATTGGAATAGCTACTGGAAGCTTGCCGGTCACAACGCATCGAGAATCGGCTTCGCCGGAATCCGAAGAATTTTTACGGATTTCCCTAGGGGTACCACTAGGGAAAATCACCAAAATCGAGAAATCGCAAAAAGTGGTGAAATTTTGGATCCGAGTCAAATAATTCAGGAAAACCCGATTGGAATAGCTACTGGAAGCTTACCGGTCACAATGCATTGAGAATCAGCTTCGCCGGAATCTGACGAATTTTTACGGATTTCCCTAGGGGTACCACTAGGGAAAATCACCAAAATCGAGAAATCGCAAAAAGTGGTGAAATTTTGGATCCGAGTCAAATAATTCAGGAAAACCCGATTGGAATAGCTACTGGAAGCTTGCCGGTCACAACGCATCGAGAATCGGCTTCGCCGGAATCCGACGAATTTTTACGGATTTCCCTAGGGGTACCACTAGGAAAAATCACCAAAATCGAGAAATCGCAAAAAGTGGTGAAATTTTTGATCCGAGTCCAATAATTCAGGAAAATCCGATTGGAATAGCTACTGGAAGCTTGCTGGTCACAACGCATCGAGAATCGGCTTCGCCGGAATCCGACGAATTTTAACGGATTTCCCTAGGGGTACCACTAGGGAAAATCACCAAAATCGAGAAATCGCAAAAAGTGGTGAAATTTTGGATCCGAGTCCAATAATTCAGGAAATCCCGATTGGAATAGCTACTGGAAGCTTGCCGGTCACAACGTATCGAGAATCGGCTTCGCCGAAATCCGACGAATTTTTACGGATTTCCCTAGGGGTACCACTAGGGAAAATCAATAGGGAAAATCGAGAAATCGCAAAAAGTGGTGAAATTTTGGATTCGAGTCCAATAATTCAGGAAAACCCGATTGGAATAGCTACTGGAAGCTTGCCGGTCACAACGTATCGAGAATTGGTTTCGCCCGAATCCGACGAATTTTTACGGATTTCCCTAGGGGTACCACTAGGGAAAATCACCAAAATCGAGAAATCGCAAAAAGTGGTGAAATTTTGGATCCGAGTCCAATAATTCAGGAAAACCCGATTGGAATAGCTACTGGAAGCTTGCCGGTCACAACGTATCGAGAATTGGTTTCGCCCGAATCCGACGAATTTTTACGGATTTCCCTAGGGGTACCACTAGGGAAAATCACCAAAATCGAGAAATCGCAAAAAGTGGTGAAATTTTGGATCCGAGTCCAATAATTCAGGAAAACCCGATTGGAATAGCTACTGGAAGCTTGCCGGTCACAACGCATCGAGAATCGGCTTCGCCGGAATCCGACGAATTTTTACGGATTTCCCTAGGGGTACCACTAGGGAAAATCACCAAAATCGAGAAATCGCAAAAAGTGGTGAAATTTTAGATCCGAGTCCAATAATTCAGGAAAACCCGATTGGAATAGCTACTGGAAACTTGCCGGTCACAACGCATCGAGAATCGGCTTCGCCGAAATCCGACGAATTTTTACGGATTTCCCTAGGGGTACCACTAGGGAAAATCAATAGGGAAAATCGAGAAATCGCAAAAAGTGGTGAAATTTTGGATCCGAGTCCAATAATTCAGGAAAACCCGATTGGAATAGCTACTGGAAGCTTGCCGGTCACAACGCATCGAGAATTGGTTTCGCCCGAATCCGACGAATTTTTACGGATTTCCCTAGGGGTACCACTAGGGAAAATCACCAAAATCGAGAAATCGCAAAAAGTGGTGAAATTTTGGATCCGAGTCCAATAATTCAGGAAAACCCGATTGGAATAGCTACTGGAAGCTTGCCGGTCACAACGCATCGAGAATCAGCTTCGCCGGAATCCGATAAATTTTTACGGATTTCCCTAGGGGTACCGCTAGGGAAAATCGAGAAATCGCAAAAAGTGGTGAAATTTTTGATCCGAGTCCAATAATTCAGGAAAACCCGATTGGAATAGCTACTGGAAGCTTGCCGGTCACAACGCATCGAGAATCGGCTTTCGCAGGAATCCGACGAATTTTTACGGATTTCCCTAGGGGTACCACTAGGGAAAATCACCAAAATCGAGAAATCGCAAAAAGTGGTGAAATTTTGGATCCGAGTCCAATAATTCAGGAAAACCCGATTGGAATAGCTACTGGAAGCTTACCGGTCACAACGCATCGAGAATCAGCTTCGCCGGAATCCGACAAATTTTTACGGATTTCCCTAGGGGTACCGCTAGGGAAAATCGAGAAATCGCAAAAAGTGGTGAAATTTTTGATTTGAGTCCAATAATTCAGGAAAACCCGATTGGAATAGCTACTGGAAGCTTGCCGGTCACAACGCATTGAGAATCGGCTTCGCCGGAATCCGACGAATTTTTACGGATTTCCCTAGGGGTACCACTAGGGAAAATCACCAAAATCGAGAAATCGCAAAAAGTGGTGAAATTTTTGATCCGAGTCCAATAATTTAGGAAAACTCGATTGGAATAGCAACTGGAAGCTTGCCGGTCTCAACGCATCGAGAATCGGCTTCGCCGGAATCCAATGATTTTTTACGGATTTCCCTAGGGGTACCACTAGGGAAAATCACCAAAATCGAGAAATCGCAAAAAGTGGTGAAATTTTTCATCCGAATCCAATAATTCAGGAAAACTCGATTGGAATAGCTACTGGAAGCTTGCCGGTCTTAACGCATCGAGAATCAGCTTCGCCGGAATCCGACGAATTTTTACGGATTTCCCTAGGGGTACCACTAAGGAAAATCACCAAAATCGAGAAATCGCAAAAAGTGGTGAAATTTTGGATCCGAGTCCAATAATTCAGGAAAACCCGATTGGAATAGCTACTGGAAGCTTGCCGGTCACAACGCATCGAGAATCGGCTTCGCCGGAATCCGAAGAATTTTTACGGATTTCCCTAGGGGTACCACTAGGGAAAATCACCAAAATCGAGAAATCGCAAAAAGTGGTGAAATTTTGGATCCGAGTCAAATAATTCAGGAAAACCCGATTGGAATAGCTACTGGAAGCTTACCGGTCACAACGCATCGAGAATCGGCTTCGCCGGAATCTGACGAATTTTTACGGATTTCCCTAGGGGTACCACTAGGGAAAATCACCAAAATCGAGAAATCGCAAAAAGTGGTGAAATTTTGGATCCGAGTCAAATAATTCAAGAAAACCCGATTGGAATAGCTACTGGAAGCTTGCCGGTCACAACGCATCGAGAATCGGCTTCGCCGGAATCCGATGAATTTTTACGGATTTCCCTAGGGGTACCACTAGGAAAAATCACCAAAATCGAGAAATCGCAAAAAGTGGTGAAATTTTTGATCCGAGTCCAATAATTCAGGAAAACCCGATTGGAATAGCTAATGAAATCTTGCCGGTCACAACGCATCGAGAATCGGCTTCGCCGGAATCCGACGAATTTTTACGGATTTCCCTAGGGGTACCACTAGGGAAAATCACCAAAATCGAGAAATCGCAAAAAGTGGTGAAATTTTTGATCCGAGTCCAATAATTAAGGAAAACCCGATTGGAATAGCTACTGGAAGCTTGCCGGTCACAACGCATCGAGAATCGGCTTCGCCGGAATCCGACGAATTTTTACGGATTTCCCTAGGGGTACCACTAGGGAAAATCGAGAAATCGCAAAAAGTGGTGAAATTTTGGATCCGAGTCCAATAATTCAGGAAAACCCGATTGGAATAGTTACTGGAAGCTTGCCGGTCACAACTCATCGACAATCGGCTTCGCCGGAATCCGACGAATTTTTACGAATTTCCCTAGGGGTACCACTAGGGAAAATCGAGAAATCGCAAAAAGTGGTGAAATTTTGGATCCGAGTCCAATAATTCAGGAAAACCCGATTGGAATAGCTACTGGAAGCTTGCCGGTCACAACTCATCGAGAATCGGCTTCGCCGGAATCCGACGAATTTTTACGAATTTTCCTAGGGGTACCACTAGGGAAAATCGAGAAATCGCAAAAAGTGGTGAAATTTTGGATCCGAGTCCAATAATTCAGGATAACCCGATTGGCATAGCTACTGGAAGCTTGCCGGTCACAATGCATCGAGAATTGGCTTCGCCGAAATCCGACGAATTTTTACGGATTTCCCTAGGGGTACCACTAGGGAAAATCACCAAAATCGAGAAATCGCAAAAAGTTGTGAAATTTTGGATCCGAGTCCAATAATTCAGGAAAACCCGATTGGAATAGCTACTACAACGCATCGAGAATCGGCATCGCTGGAATCCGACGAATTTTTACGGATTTCCCTAGGGGTACCACTAGGGAAAATCACCAAAATCGAGAAATCGCAAAAAGTGGTGAAATTTTGGATCCGAGTCCAATAATTCAGGAAAACCCGATTGGAATAGCTACTGGAAGCTTGCCGGTCACAACGCATCGAGAATCGGTTTCGCCGGAATCCGACGAATTTTTACGGATTTCCCTAGGGGTACCACTAGGGAAAATCACCAAAATCGAGAAATCGCAAAAAGTGGTGAAATTTTTGATCCGAGTCCAATAATTCAGGAAAACCCGATTGGAATAGCTACTGGAAGCTTGCCGGTCACAACGCATCGAGAATCGGCTTCGCCGGAATCCGACGAATTTTTACGGATTTCCCTAGGGGTACCACTAGGGAAAATCACCAAAATCGAGAAATCGCAAAAAGTGGGGAAATTTTGGATCCGAGTCCAATAATTCAGGAAAACTCGATTGGAATAGCTACTGGAAGCTTGCCGGTCACAACGCATCGAGAATCAGCTTCGCCGGAATCCGACAAATTTTTACGGATTTCCCTAGGGGTACCGCTAGGGAAAATCGAGAAATCGCAAAAAGTGGTGAAATTTTTGATCCGAGTCCAATAATTCAGGAAAACCCGATTGGAATAGCTACTGGAAGCTTGCCGGTCACAACGCATCGAGAATCGGCTTTCGCCGGAATCCGACGAATTTTTACGAATTTCCCTAGGGGTACCACTAGGGAAAATCACCAAAATCGAGAAATCGCAAAAAGTGGTGAAATTTTGGATCCGAGTCCAATAATTCAGGAAAACCCGATTGGAATAGCTACTGGAAGCTTGCCGGTCACAACGCATCGAGAATCAGCTTCGCCGGAATCCGACAAATTTTTACGGATTTCCCTAGGGGTACCGCTAGGGAAAATCGAGAAATCGCAAAAAGTGGTGAAATTTTTGATCCGAGTCCAATAATTCAGGAAAACCCGATTGGAATAGCTACTGGAAGCTTGCCGGTCACAACGCATCGAGAATCGGCTTTCGCCGGAATCCGACGAATTTTTACGAATTTCCCTAGGGGTACCACTAGGGAAAATCACCAAAATCGAGAAATCGCAAAAAGTGGTGAAATTTTGGATCCGAGTCCAATAATTCAGGAAAACCCGATTGGAATAGCTACTGGAAGCTTGCCGGTCACAACGCATCGAGAATCAGCTTCGCCGGAATCCGACAAATTTTTACGGATTTCCCTAGGGGTACCGCTAGGGAAAATCGAGAAATCGCAAAAAGTGGTGAAATTTTGGATTTGAGTCCAATAATTCAGGAAAACCCGATTGGAATAGCTACTGGAAGCTTGCCGGTCACAACGCATCGAGAATCGGCTTCGCCGGAATCCGACGAATTTTTACGGATTTCCCTAGGGGTACCACTAGGGAAAATCACCAAAATCGAGAAATCGCAAAAAGTGGTGAAATTTTTGATCCGAGTCCAATAATTTAGGAAAACTCGATTGGAATAGCTACTGGAAGCTTGCCGGTCTCAACGCATCGAGAATCGGCTTCGCCGGAATCCAATGAATTTTTACGGATTTCCCTAGGGGTACCACTAGGGAAAATCACCAAAATCGAGAAATCGCAAAAAGTGGTGAAATTTTTGATCCGAGTCCAATAATTCAGGAAAACTCGATTGGAATAGCTACTGGAAGCTTGCCGGTCTTAACGCATCGAGAATCGGCTTCGCCGGAATCCGACGAATTTTTACGGATTTCCCTAGGGGTACCACTAAGGAAAATCACCAAAATCGAGAAATCGCAAAAAGTGGTGAAATTTTGGATCCGAGTCCAATAATTCAGGAAAACCCGATTGGAATAGCTACAGGAAGCTTGCCGGTCACAACGCATCGCGAATCGGCTTCGCCGGAATCCGAAGAATTTTTACGGATTTCCCTAGGGGTACCACTAGGGAAAATCACCAAAATCGAGAAATCGCAAAAAGTGGTGAAATTTTGGATCCGAGTCAAATAATTCAGGAATACCCGATTGGAATAGCTACTGGAAACTTACCGGTCACAACGCATCGAGAATCGGCTTCGCCGGAATCCGACGAATTTTTACGGATTTCCCTAGGGGTACCACTAGGGAAAATCACCAAAATCGAGAAATCGCAAAAAGTGGTGAAATTTTGGATCCGAGTCAAATAATTCAGGAAAACCCGATTGGAATAGCTACTGGAAGCTTGCCGGTCACAACGCATCGAGAATCGGCTTCGCCGGAATCCGACGAATTTTTACGGATTTCCCTAGGGGTACCACTAGGGAAAATCACCAAAATCGAGAAATCGCAAAAAGTGGTGAAATTTTTGATCCGAGTCCAATAATTCAGGAAAACCCGATTGGAATAGCTACTGGAAGCTTGCCGGTCACAACGCATCGAGAATCGGCTTCGCTGAAATCCGACGAATTTTTACGGATTTCCCTAGGGGTACCACTAGGGAAAATCACTAGGGAAAATCGAGAAATCGCAAAAAGTGGTGAAATTTTTGATCCGAGTCCAATAATTCAGGAAAACCCGATTGGAATAGCTACTGGAAGCTTGCCGGTCACAACGCATCGAGAATTGGCTTCGCCCGAATCCGACGAATTTTTACGGATTTCCCTAGGGGTACCACTAGGGAAAATCACCAAAATCAAGAAATCGCAAAAAGTGGTGAAATTTTTGATCCGAGTCCAATAATTCAGGAAAACCCGATTGGAATAGCTACTGGAAGCTTGCCGGTCACAATGCATCGAGAATCAGCTTCGCCGGAATCCGACAAATTTTTACGGATTTCCCTAGGGGTACCGCTAGGGAAAATCGAGAAATCGCAAAAAGTGGTGAAATTTTTGATCCGAGTCCAATAATTAAGGAAAACCCGATTGGAATAGCTACTGGAAGCTTGCCGGTCACAACGCATCGAGAATCGGCTTCGCCGGAATCCGACGAATTTTTACGGATTTCCCTAGGGGTACCACTAGGGAAAATCACCAAAATCGAGAAATCGCAAAAAGTGGTGAAATTTTTGATCCGAGTCCAATAATTTAGGAAAACCCGATTGGAATAGCTACTGGAAGCTTGCCGGTCACAACGCATCGAGAATCGGCTTCGCTGAAATCCGACGAATTTTTACGGATTTCCCTAGGGGTACCACTAGGGAAAATCACTAGGGAAAATCGAGAAATCGCAAAAAGTGGTGAAATTTTTGATCCGAGTCCAATAATTCAGGAAAACCCGATTGGAATAGCTACTGGAAGCTTGCCGGTCACAACGCATCGAGAATTGGCTTCGCCCGAATCCGACGAATTTTTACGGATTTCCCTAGGGGTACCACTAGGTAAAATCACCAAAATCAAGAAATCGCAAAAAGTGGTGAAATTTTTGATCCGAGTCCAATAATTCAGGAAAACCCGATTGGAATAGCTACTGGAAGCTTGCCGGTCACAACGCATCGAGAATCAGCTTCGCCGGAATCCGACAAATTTTTACGGATTTCCCTAGGGGTACCGCTAGGGAAAATCGAGAAATCGCAAAAAGTGGTGAAATTTTTGATCCGAGTCCAATAATTAAGGAAAACACGATTGGAATAGCTACTGGAAGCTTGCCGGTCACAACGCATCGAGAATCGGCTTCGCCGGAATCCGACAAATTTTTACGGATTTCCCTAGGGGTACCACTAGGGAAAATCACCAAAATCGAGAAATCGCAAAAAGTGGTGAAATTTTGGATCCGAGTCCAATAATTCAGGAAAACCCGATTGGAATAGCTACTGGAAGCTTGCCGGTCACAACGCATCGAGAATCAGCTTCGCCGGAATCCGACAAATTTTTACGGATTTCCCTAGGGGTACCGCTAGGGAAAATCGAGAAATCGCAAAAAGTGGTGAAATTTTGGATTCGAGTCCAATAATTCAGGAAAACCCGATTGGAATAGCTACTGGAAGCTTGCCGGTCACAACGCATCGAGAATCGGTTTTGCCGGAATCCGACGAATTTTTACAGATTTCCCTAGGGGTACCACTAGGGAAAATCACCAAAATTGAGAAATCGCAAAAAGTGGTGAAATTTTTGATCCGAGTCCAATAATTCAGGAAAACTCGATAGGAATAGCTACTGGAAGCTTGCCGGTCTCAACGCATCGAGAATCGGCTTCGCCGGAATCCGACGAATTTTTACGAATTTCCCTAGGGGTACCACTAAGGAAAATCACCAAAATCGAGAAATCGCAAAAAGTGGTGAAATTTTGGATCCGAGTCCAATAATTCAGGAAAACCCGATTGGAATAGCTACCGGAAGCTTGCCGGTCACAACGCATCGAGAATCGGCTTCGCCGGAATCCGAAGAATTTTTACGGATTTTCCTAGGGGTACCACTAGGGAAAATCACCAAAATCGAGAAATCGCAAAAAGTGGTGAAATTTTGGATCCGAGTCAAATAATTCAGGAAAACCCGATTGGAATAGCTACTGGAAGCTTTCCGGTTACAACGCATCGAGAATCGGCTTCGCCGGAATCCGATAAATTTTTACGGATTTCCCTAGGGGTACCACTAGGAAAAATCACCAAAATCGAGAAATCGCAAAAAGCTGTGAAATTTTTGATCCGAGTCCAATAATTCAGGAAAACCCGATTGGAATAGGTACTGGAAGCTTGCCGGTCACAACGCATCGAGAATCGGCTTTGCCGGAATCCGACGAATTTTTACGGATTTCCCTAGGGGTACCACTAGGGAAAATCACCAAAATCGAGAAATCGCAAAAAGTGGTGAAATTTTTGATCCGAGTCCAATAATTCAGGAAAAACCGATTGGAATAGCTACTGGAAGCTTGCCGGTCACAACGCATCGAGAATCGGCTTCGCTGAAATCCGACGAATTTTTACGGATTTCCCTAGGGGTACCACTAGGGAAAATCACTAGGGAAAATCGAGAAATCGCAAAAAGTGGTGAAATTTTTGATCCGAGTCCAATAATTCAGGAAAACCCGATTGGAATAGCTACTGGAAGCTTGCCGGTCACAACGCATCGAGAATTGGCTTCGCCCGAATCCGACGAATTTTTACGGATTTCCCTAGGGGTACCACTAGGGAAAATCACCAAAATCAAGAAATCGCAAAAAGTGGTGAAATTTTTGATCCGAGTCCAATAATTCAGGAAAACCCGATTGGAATAGCTACTGGAAGCTTGCCGGTCGCAACGCATCGAGAATCAGTTTCGCCGGAATTCGACAAATTTTTACGGATTTCCCTAGGGGTACCGCTAGGGAATATCGAGAAATCGCAAAAAGTGGTGAAATTTTTGATCCGAGTCCAATAATTAAGGAAAACCCGATTGGAATAGCTACTGGAAGCTTGCCGGTCACAATGCATCGAGAATCGGCTTTGCCGGAATCCGACGAATTTTTACGGATTTCCCTAGGGGTACCACTAGGGAAAATCGAGAAATCGCAAAAAGTGGTGAAATTTTGGATCCGAGTCCAATAATTCAGGAAAACCCGATTGGTATAGCTACTGGAAGCTTGCCGGTCACAACGCATCGAGAATCGGCTTCGCCCGAATCCGACGAATTTTTACGGATTTCCCTAGGGGTACCACTAGGGAAAATCGAGAAATCGCAAAAAGTGGTGAAATTTTGGATCCGAGTCCAATAATTCAGGATAACCCGATTGGCATAGCTACTGGAAGCTTGCCGGTCACAACTCATCGAGAATCGGCTTCGCCGGAATCCGACGAATTTTTACGAATTTCCCTAGGGGTACCACTAGGGAAAATCACCAAAATCGAGAAATCGCAAAAAGTGGTGAAATTTTTGATCCGAGTCCAATAATTCAGGAAAACCCGATTGGAATAGCTACTGGAAGCTTGCCGGTCACAACGCATCGAGAATCGGCTTCGCCGGAATCCGACGAATTTTTACGGATTTCCCTAGGGGTACCACTAGGGAAAATCACCAAAATCGAGAAATCGCAAAAAGTGGTGAAATTTTTGATCCGAGTCCAATAATTCAGGAAAACCCGATTGGAATAGCTACTGGAAGCTTGCCGGTCACAACGCATCGAGAATCGGCTTCGCTGAAATCCGACGAATTTTTACGGATTTCCCTAGGGGTACCACTAGGGAAAATCACTAGGGAAAATCGAGAAATCGCAAAAAGTGGTGAAATTTTTGATCCGAGTCCAATAATTCAGGAAAACCCGATTGGAATAGCTACTGGAAGCTTGCCGGTCACAACGCATCGAGAATTGGCTTCGCCCGAATCCGACGAATTTTTACGGATTTCCCTAGGGGTACCACTAGGGAAAATCACCAAAATCAAGAAATCGCAAAAAGTGGTGAAATTTTTGATCCGAGTCCAATAATTCAGGAAAACCCGATTGGAATAGCTACTGGAAGCTTGCCGGTCACAACGCATCGAGAATCAGCTTCGCCGGAATCCGACAAATTTTTACGGATTTCCCTAGGGGTATCGCTAGGGAATATCGAGAAATCGCAAAAAGTGGTGAAATTTTTGATCCGAGTCCAATAATTAAGGAAAACCCGATTGGAATAGCTACTGGAAGCTTGCCGGTCACAACGCATCGAGAATCGGCTTCGCCGGAATCCGACGAATTTTTACGGATTTCCTTAGGGGTACCACTAGGGAAAATCGAGAAATCGCAAAAAGTGGTGAAATTTTGGATCCGAGTCCAATAATTCAGGAAAACCCGATTGGAATAGTTACTGGAAGCTTGCCGGTCACAACTCATCGAGAATCGGCTTCGCCGGAATCCGATAAATTTTTACGAATTTCCCTAGGGGTACCACTAGGGAAAATCGAGAAATCGCAAAAAGTGGTGAAATTTTGGATCCGAGTCCAATAATTCAGGAAAACCCGATTGGAATAGCTACTGGAAGCTTGCCGGTCACAACTCATCGAGAATCGGCTTCGCCGGAATCCGACGAATTTTTACGAATTTCCCTAGGGGTACCACTAGGGAAAATCGAGAAATCGCAAAAAGTGGTGAAATTTTGGATCCGAGTCCAATAATTCAGGAAAACCCGATTGGCATAGCTACTGGAAGCTTGCCGGTCACAACGCATCGAGAATTGGCTTCGCCCGAATCCGACGAATTTTTACGGATTTCCCTAGGGGTACCACTAGGGAAAATCGAGAAATCGCAAAAAGTGGTAAAATTTTGGATCCGAGTCCAATAATTCAGGATAACCCGATTGGCATAGCTACTGGAAGCTTGCCGGTCACAACGCATCGAGAATTGGCTTCGCCGGAATCCGACGAATTTTTACGGATTTCCCTAGGGGTACCACTAGGGAAAATCACCAAAATCGAGAAATCGCAAAAAGTTGTGAAATTTTGGATCCGAGTCCAATAATTCAGGAAAACCCGATTGGAATAGCTACTACAACGCATCGAGAATCGGCATCGCTGGAATCCGACGAATTTTTACGGATTTCCCTAGGGGTACCACTAGGGAAAATCACCAAAATCGAGAAATCGCAAAAAGTGGTGAAATTTTGGATCTGAGTCCAATAATTCAGGAAAACCCGATTGGAATAGCTACTGGAAGCTTGCCGGTCACAACGCATCGAGAATCGGTTTCGCCGTAATCCGACGAATTTTTACGGATTTCCCTAGGGGTACCACTAGGGAAAATCACCAAAATCGAGAAATCGCAAAAAGTGGTGAAATTTTTGATCCGAGTCCAATAATTCAGGAAAACCCGATTGGAATAGCTACTGGAAGCTTGCCGGTCACAACGCATCGAGAATCGGCTTCGCCGGAATCCGACGAATTTTTACGGATTTCCCTAGGGGTACCACTAGGGAAAATCACCAAAATCGAGAAATCGCAAAAAGTGGTGAAATTTTGGATCCGAGTCCAATAATTCAGGAAAACCCGATTGGAATAGCTACTGGAAGCTTGCCGGTCACAACGCATCGAGAATCGGCTTCGCCGGAATGCGACGAATTTTTACGGATTTCCCTAGGGGTACCACTAGGGAAAATCAATAGGGAAAATCGAGAAATCGCAAAAAGTGGTGAAATTTTGGATCCGATTCCAATAATTCAGGAAAACCCGATTGGAATAGCTACTGGAAGCTTGCCGGTCACAACGCATCGAGAATTGGTTTCGCCCGAATCCGACGAATTTTTACGGATTTCCCTAGGGGTACCACTAGGGAAAATCACCAAAATCGAGAAATCGCAAAAAGTGGTGAAATTTTGGATCCGAGTCCAATAATTCAGGAAAACCCGATTGGAATAGCTACTGGAAGCTTGCCGGTCACAACGCATCGAGAATCAGCTTCGCCGGAATCCGACAAATTTTTACGAATTTCCCTAGGGGTACCGCTAGGAAAAATCGAGAAATCGCAAAAAGTGGTGAAATTTTTGATCCGAGTCCAATAATTCAGGAAAACCCGATTGGAATAGCTACTGGAAGCTTGCCGGTCACAACGCATCGAGAATCGGCTTTCGCCGGAATCCGACGAATTTTTACGGATTTCCCTAGGGGTACCACTAGGGAAAATCACCAAAATCGAGAAATCGCAAAAAGTGGTGAAATTTTGGATCCGAGTCCAAAAATTCAGGAAAACCCGATTGGAATAGCTACTGGAAGCTTGCCGGTCACAACGCATCGAGAATCAGCTTCGCCGGAATCCGACAAATTTTTACGGATTTCCCTAGGGGTACCGCTAGGGAAAATCGAGAAATCGCAAAAAGTGGTGAAATTTTTGATTCGAGTCCAATAATTCAGGAAAACCCGATTGGAATAGCTACTGGAAGCTTGCCGGTCACAACGCATCGAGAATCGGCTTTCGCCGGAATCCGACGAATTTTTACGGATTTCCCTAGGGGTACCACTAGGGAAAATCACCAAAATCGAGAAATCGCAAAAAGTGGTGAAATTTTGGATCCGAGTCCAATAATTCAGGAAAACCCGATTGGAATAGCTACTGGAAGCTTGCCGGTCACAACGCATCGAGAATCAGCTTCGCCGGAATCCGACAAATTTTTACGGATTTCCCTAGGGGTACCGCTAGGGAAAATCGAGAAATCGCAAAAAGTGGTGAAATTTTGGATTTGAGTCCAATAATTCAGGAAAACCCGATTGGAATAGCTACTGGAAGCTTGCCGGTCACAACGCATCGAGAATCGGCTTCGCCGGAATCCGACGAATTTTTACGGATTTCCCTAGGGGTACCACTAGGGAAAATCACCAAAATCGAGAAATCGCAAAAAGTGGTGAAATTTTTGATCCGAGTCCAATAATTTACGAAAACTCGATTGGAATAGCTACTGGAAGCTTACCGGTCTCAACGCATCGAGAATCGGCTTCGCCGGAATCCAATGAATTTTTACGGATTTCCCTAGGGGTACCACTAGGGAAAATCACCAAAATCGAGAAATCGCAAAAAGTGGTGAAATTTTTCATCCTAGTCCAATAATTCAGGAAAACTCGATTGGAATAGCTACTGGAAGCTTGCCGGTCTTAACGCATCGAGAATCGGCTTCGCCGAAATCCGACGAATTTTTACGGATTTCCCTAGGGGTACCACTAAGGAAAATCACCAAAATCGAGAAATCGCAAAAAGTGGTGAAATTTTGGATCCGAGTCCAATAATTCAGGAAAACCCGATTGGAATAGCTACTGGAAGCTTGCCGGTCACAACGCATCGAGAATCGGCTTCGCCGGAATCCGAAGAATTTTTACGGATTTCCCTAGGGGTACCACTAGGGAAAATCACCAAAATCGAGAAATCGCAAATAGTGGTGAAATTTTGGATCCGAGTCAAATAATTCAGGAAAACCCGATTGGAATAGCTACTGGAAGCTTACCGGTCACAACGCATCGAGAATCGGCTTCGCCGGAATCCGACGAATTTTTACGGATTTCCCTAGGGGTACCACTAGGGAAAATCACCAAAATCGAGAAATCGCAAAAAGTGGTGAAATTTTGGATCCGAGTCAAATAATTCAGGAAAACCCGATTGGAATAGCTACTGGAAGCTTGCCGGTCACAACGCATCGAGAATCGGCTTCGCCGGAATCCGACGAATTTTTACGGATTTCCCTAGGGGTACCACTAGGGAAAATCACCAAAATCGAGAAATCGCAAAAAGTGGTGAAATTTTGGATCCGAGTCCAATAATTTAGGAAAACCCGATTGGAATAGCTACTGGAAGCTTGCCGGTCACAACGCATCGAGAATCGGCTTCGCCGGAATCCGACGAATTTTTACGGATTTCCCTAGGGGTACCACTAGGGAAAATCAATAGGGAAAATCGAGAAATCGCAAAAAGTGGTGAAATTTTGGATCCGAGTCCAATAATTCAGGAAAACCCGATTGGAATAGCTACTGGAAGCTTGCCGGTCACAACGCATCGAGAATTGGTTTCGCCCGAATCCGACGAATTTTTACGGATTTCCCTAGGGGTACCACTAGGGAAAATCACCAAAATCGAGAAATCGCAAAAAGTGGTGAAATTTTGGATCCGAGTCCAATAATTCAGGAAAACCCGATTGGAATAGCTACTGGAAGCTTGCCGGTCACAACGCATCGAGAATCAGCTTCGCCGGAATCCGACAAATTTTTACGAATTTCCCTAGGGGTACCGCTAGGGAAAATCGAGAAATCGCAAAAAGTGGTGAAATTTTTGATCCGAGTCCAATAATTCAGGAAAACCCGATTGGAATAGCTACTGGAAGCTTGCCGGTCACAACGCATCGAGAATCGGCTTTCGCCGGAATCCGACGAATTTTTACGGATTTCCCTAGGGGTACCACTAGGGAAAATCACCAAAATCGAGAAATCGCAAAAAGTGGTGAAATTTTGGATCCGAGTCCAAAAATTCAGGAAAACCCGATTGGAATAGCTACTGGAAGCTTGCCGGTCACAACGCATCGAGAATCAGCTTCGCCGGAATCCGACAAATTTTTACGGATTTCCCTAGGGGTACCGCTAGGGAAAATCGAGAAATCGCAAAAAGTGGTGAAATTTTTGATTCGAGTCCAATAATTCAGGAAAACCCGATTGGAATAGCTACTGGAAGCTTGCCGGTCACAACGCATCGAGAATCGGCTTTCGCCGGAATCCGACGAATTTTTACGGATTTCCCTAGGGGTACCACTAGGGAAAATCACCAAAATCGAGAAATCGCAAAAAGTGGTGAAATTTTGGATCCGAGTCCAAAAATTCAGGAAAACCCGATTGGAATAGCTACTGGAAGCTTGCCGGTCACAACGCATCGAGAATCAGCTTCGCCGGAATCCGACAAATTTTTACGGATTTCCCTAGGGGTACCGCTAGGGAAAATCGAGAAATCGCAAAAAGTGGTGAAATTTTGGATTTGAGTCCAATAATTCAGGAAAACCCGATTGGAATAGCTACTGGAAGCTTGCCGGTCACAACGCATCGAGAATCGGCTTCGCCGGAATCCGACGAATTTTTACGGATTTTCCTAGGGGTACCACTAGGGAAAATCACCAAAATCGAGAAATCGCAAAAAGTGGTGAAATTTTTGATCCGAGTCCAATAATTTACGAAAACTCGATTGGAATAGCTACTGGAAGCTTACCGGTCTCAACGCATTGAGAATCGGCTTCGCCGGAATCCAATGAATTTTTACGGATTTCCCTAGGGGTACCACTAGGGAAAATCACCAAAATCGAGAAATCGCAAAAAGTGGTGAAATTTTTCATCCTAGTCCAATAATTCAGGAAAACTCGATTGGAATAGCTACTGGAAGCTTGCCGGTCTTAACGCATCGAGAATCGGCTTCGCCGAAATCCGACGAATTTTTACGGATTTCCCTAGGGGTACCACTAAGGAAAATCACCAAAATCGAGAAATCGCAAAAAGTGGTGAAATTTTGGATCCGAGTCCAATAATTCAGGAAAACCCGATTGGAATAGCTACTGGAAGCTTGCCGGTCACAACGCATCGAGAATCGGCTTCGCCGAAATCCGAAGAATTTTTACGGATTTCCCTAGGGGTACCACTAGGGAAAATCACCAAAATCGAGAAATCGCAAATAGTGGTGAAATTTTGGATCCGAGTCAAATAATTCAGGAAAACCCGATTGGAATAGCTACTGGAAGCTTACCGGTCACAACGCATCGAGAATCGGCTTCGCCGGAATCCGACGAATTTTTACGGATTTCCCTAGGGGTACCACTAGGGAAAATCACCAAAATCGAGAAATCGCAAAAAGTGGTGAAATTTTGGATCCGAGTCAAATAATTCAGGAAAACCCGATTGGAATAGCTACTGGAAGCTTGCCGGTCACAACGCATCGAGAATCGGCTTCGCCGGAATCCGACGAATTTTTACGGATTTCCCTAGGGGTACCACTAGGGAAAATCACCAAAATCGAGAAATCGCAAAAAGTGGTGAAATTTTGGATCCGAGTCCAATAATTCAGGAAAACCCGATTGGAATAGCTACTGGAAGCTTGCCGGTCACAACGCATCGAGAATCGGCTTCGCCGGAATCCGACGAATTTTTACGGATTTCCCTAGGGGTACCACTAGGGAAAATCAATAGGGAAAATCGAGAAATCGCAAAAAGTGGTGAAATTTTGGATCCAAGTCCAATAATTCAGGAAAACCCGATTGGAATAGCTACTGGAAGCTTGCCGGTCACAACGCATCGAGAATTGGTTTCGCCCGAATCCGACGAATTTTTACGGATTTCCCTAGGGGTACCACTAGGGAAAATCACCAAAATCGAGAAATCGCAAAAAGTGGTGAAATTTTGGATCCGAGTCCAATAATTCAGGAAAACCCGATTGGAATAGCTACTGGAAGCTTGCCGGTCACAACGCATCGAGAATCAGCTTCGCCGGAATCCGACAAATTTTTACGAATTTCCCTAGGGGTACCGCTAGGGAAAATCGAGAAATCGCAAAAAGTGGTGAAATTTTTGATCCGAGTCCAATAATTCAGGAAAACCCGATTGGAATAGCTACTGGAAGCTTGCTGGTCACAACGCATCGAGAATCGGCTTTCGCCGGAATCCGACGAATTTTTACGGATTTCCCTAGGGGTACCACTAGGGAAAATCACCAAAATCGAGAAATCGCAAAAAGTGGTGAAATTTTGGATCCGAGTCCAAAAATTCAGGAAAACCCGATTGGAATAGCTACTGGAAGCTTGCCGGTCACAACGCATCGAGAATCAGCTTCGCCGGAATCCGACAAATTTTTACGGATTTCCCTAGGGGTACCGCTAGGGAAAATCGAGAAATCGCAAAAAGTGGTGAAATTTTTGATTCGAGTCCAATAATTCAGGAAAACCCGATTGGAATAGCTACTGGAAGCTTGCCGGTCACAACGCATCGAGAATCGGCTTTCGCCGGAATCCGACGAATTTTTACGGATTTCCCTAGGGGTACCACTAGGGAAAATCACCAAAATCGAGAAATCGCAAAAAGTGGTGAAATTTTGGATCCGAGTCCAATAATTCAGGAAAACCCGATTGGAATAGCTACTGGAAGCTTGCCGGTCACAACGCATCGAGAATCAGCTTCGCCGGAATCCGACAAATTTTTACGGATTTCCCTAGGGGTACCGCTAGGGAAAATCGAGAAATCGCAAAAAGTGGTGAAATTTTGGATTTGAGTCCAATAATTCAGGAAAACCCGATTGGAATAGCTACTGGAAGCTTGCCGGTCACAACGCATCGAGAATCGGCTTCGCCGGAATCCGACGAATTTTTACGGATTTCCCTAGGGGTACCACTAGGGAAAATCACCAAAATCGAGAAATCGCAAAAAGTGGTGAAATTTTTGATCCGAGTCCAATAATTTACGAAAACTCGATTGGAATAGCTACTGGAAGCTTACCGGTCTCAACGCATCGAGAATCGGCTTCGCCGGAATCCAATGAATTTTTACGGATTTCCCTAGGGGTACCACTAGGGAAAATCACCAAAATCGAGAAATCGCAAAAAGTGGTGAAATTTTTCATCCTAGTCCAATAATTCAGGAAAACTCGATTGGAATAGCTACTGGAAGCTTGCCGGTCTTAACGCATCGAGAATCGGCTTCGCCGAAATCCGACGAATTTTTACGGATTTCCCTATGGGTACCACTAAGGAAAATCACCAAAATCGAGAAATCGCAAAAAGTGGTGAAATTTTGGATCCGAGTCCAATAATTCAGGAAAACCCGATTGGAATAGCTACTGGAAGCTTGCCGGTCACAACGCATTGAGAATCGGCTTCGCCGGAATCCGAAGAATTTTTACGGATTTCCCTAGGGGTACCACTAGGGAAAATCACCAAAATCGAGAAATCGCAAATAGTGGTGAAATTTTGGATCCGAGTCAAATAATTCAGGAAAACCCGATTGGAATAGCTACTGGAAGCTTACCGGTCACAACGCATCGAGAATCGGCTTCGCCGGAATCCGACGAATTTTTACGGATTTCCCTAGGGGTACCACTAGGGAAAATCACCAAAATCGAGAAATCGCAAAAAGTGGTGAAATTTTGGATCCGAGTCAAATAATTCAGGAAAACCCGATTGGAATAGCTACTGGAAGCTTGCCGGTCACAACGCATCGAGAATCGGCTTCTTCGGAATCCGACGAATTTTTACGGATTTTCCTAGGGGTACCACTAGGAAAAATCACCAAAATCG
This sequence comes from Excoecaria cochinchinensis, assembly GCA_947683425.1. Classification (NCBI taxonomy): domain Eukaryota; kingdom Viridiplantae; phylum Streptophyta; class Magnoliopsida; order Malpighiales; family Euphorbiaceae; genus Excoecaria; species Excoecaria cochinchinensis. The sequence continues at coordinate 234,004 of CANTUQ010000191.1, forward strand.
AGAAATCGCAAAAAGTGGTGAAATTTTTGATCCGAGTCCAATAATTCAAGAAAACCCGATTGGAATAGCTACTGGAAGCTTGCCGGTCACAACGCATCGAGAATCGGCTTCGCCGGAATCCGACAAATTTTTACGGATTTCCCTAGGGGTACCACTAGGGAAAATCACCAAAATCGAGAAATCGCAAAAAGTGGTGAAATTTTTGATCCGAGTCCAATAATTCAGGAAAACCCGATTGGAATAGCTACTGGAAGCTTGCCGGTCACAACGCATCGAGAATCGGCTTCGCTGAAATCCGACGAATTTTTACGGATTTCCCTAGGGGTACCACTAGGGAAAATCACTAGGGAAAATCGAGAAATCGCAAAAAGTGGTGAAATTTTTGATCCGAGTCCAATAATTCAGGAAAACCCGATTGGAATAGCTACTGGAAGCTTGCCGGTCACAACGCATCGAGAATTGGCTTCGTCCGAATCCGACGAATTTTTACGGATTTCCCTAGGGGTACCACTAGGGAAAATCACCAAAATCAAGAAATCGCAAAAAGTAGTGAAATTTTTGATCCGAGTCCAATAATTCAGGAAAACCCGATTGGAATAGCTACTGGAAGCTTGCCGGTCACAACGCATCGAGAATCAGCTTCGCCGGAATCCGACAAATTTTTACGGATTTCCCTAGGGGTACCGCTAGGGAAAATCGAGAAATCGCAAAAAGTGGTGAAATTTTTGATCCGAGTCCAATAATTAAGGAAAATCCGATTGGAATAGCTACTGGAAGCTTGCCGGTCACAACGCATCGAGAATCGGCTTCGCCGGAATCCGACGAATTTTTACGGATTTCCCTAGGGGTACCACTAGGGAAAATCACCAAAATCGAGAAATCGCAAAAAGTGGTGAAATTTTGGATCCGAGTCCAATAATTCAGGAAAACCCGATTGGAATAGCTACTGGAAGCTTGCCGGTCACAACGCATCGAGAATCAGCTTCGCCGGAATCCGACAAATTTTTACGGATTTCCCTAGGGGTACCGCTAGGGAAAATCGAGAAATCGCAAAAAGTGGTGAAATTTTTGATCCGAGTCCAATAATTCAGGAAAACCCGATTGGAATAGCTACTGGAAGCTTGCCGGTCACAACGCATCGAGAATCGGCTTTCGCCGGAATCCGACGAATTTTTACGGATTTCCCTAGGGGTACCACTAGGGAAAATCACCAAAATCGAGAAATCGCAAAAAGTGGTGAAATTTTGGATCCGAGTCCAAAAATTCAGGAAAACCCGATTGGAATAGCTACTGGAAGCTTGCCGGTCACAACGCATCGAGAATCAGCTTCGCCGGAATCCGACAAATTTTTACGGATTTCCCTAGGGGTACCGCTAGGGAAAATCGAGAAATCGCAAAAAGTGGTGAAATTTTTTATTCGAGTCCAATAATTCAGGAAAACCCGATTGGAATAGCTACTGGAAGCTTGCCGGTCACAACGCATCGAGAATCGGCTTTCGCCGGAATCCGACGAATTTTTACGGATTTCCCTAGGGGTACCACTAGGGAAAATCACCAAAATCGAGAAATCGCAAAAAGTGGTGAAATTTTGGATCCGAGTCCAATAATTCAGGAAAACCCGATTGGAATAGCTACTGGAAGCTTGTCGGTCACAACGCATCGAGAATCAGCTTCGCCGGAATCCGACAAATTTTTACGGATTTCCCTAGGGGTACCGCTAGGAAAATCGAGAAATCGCAAAAAGTGGTGAAATTTTGGATTTGAGTCCAATAATTCAGGAAAACCCGATTGGAATAGCTACTGGAAGCTTGCCGGTCACAACGCATCGAGAATCGGCTTCGCCGGAATCCGACGAATTTTTACGGATTTCCCTAGGGGTACCACTAGGGAAAATCACCAAAATCGAGAAATCGCAAAAAGTGGTGAAATTTTGGATCCGAGTCCAATAATTCAGGAAAACCCGATTGGAATAGCTACTGGAAGCTTGTCGGTCACAACGTATCGAGAATCAGCTTCGCCGGAATCCGACAAATTTTTACGGATTTCCCTAGGGGTACCGCTAGGGAAAATCGAGAAATCGCAAAAAGTGGTGAAATTTTGGATTCGAGTCCAATAATTCAGGAAAACCCGATTGGAATAGCTACTGGAAGCTTGCCGGTCACAACGCATCGAGAATCGGTTTTGCCGGAATCCGACGAATTTTTACAGATTTTCCTAGGGGTACCACTAGGGAAAATCACCAAATCGAGAAATCGCAAAAAGTGGTGAAATTTTTGATCCGAGTCCAATAATTCAGGAAAACTCGATAGGAATAGCTACTGGAAGCTTGCCGGTCTCAACGCATCGAGAATCGGCTTCGCCGGAATCCGACGAATTTTTACGAATTTCCCTAGGGGTACCACTAAGGAAAATCACCAAAATCGAGAAATCGCAAAAAGTGGTGAAATTTTGGATCCGAGTCCAGTAATTCAGGAAAACCCGATTGGAATAGCTACCGGAAGCTTGCCGGTCACAACGCGTCGAGAATCGGCTTCGCCGGAATCCGAAGAATTTTTACGGATTTTCCTAGGGGTACCACTAGGGAAAATCACCAAAATCGAGAAATCGCAAAAAGTGGTGAAATTTTGGATCCGAGTCAAATAATTCAGGAAAACCCGATTGGAATAGCTACTGGAAGCTTGCCGGTCACAACGCATCGACAATCGGCTTCGCCGGAATCCGACGAATTTTTACGGATTTCCCTAGGGGTACCACTAGGGAAAATCACCAAAATCGAGAAATCGCAAAAAGTGGTGAAATTTTGGATCCGAGTCCAATAATTCAGGAAAACCCGATTGGAATAGCTACTGGAAGCTTGCCGGTCACAACGCATCGAGAATCAGCTTCGCCGGAATCCGACAAATTTTTACGGATTTCCCTAGGGGTACCGCTAGGGAAAATCGAGAAATCGCAAAAAGTGGTGAAATTTTTGATACGAGTCCAATAATTCAGGAAAACCCGATTGGAATAGCTACTGGAAGCTTGCCGGTCACAACGCATCGAGAATCGGCTTTCGCCGGAATCCGACGAATTTTTACGTATTTCCCTAGGGGTACCACTAGGGAAAATCACCAAAATCGAGAAATCGCAAAAAGTGGTGAAATTTTGGATCCGAGTCCAATAATTCAGGAAAACCCGATTAGAATAGCTACTGGAAGCTTGCCGGTCACAACGCATCGAGAATCAGCTTCGCCGGAATCCGACAAATTTTTACGGATTTCCCTAGGGGTACCGCTAGGGAAAATCGAGAAATCGCAAAAAGTGGTGAAATTTTTGATCCGAGTCCAATAATTCAGGAAAACCCGATTGGAATAGCTACTGGAAGCTTGCCGGTCACAACGCATCAAGAATCGGCTTTCGCCGGAATCCGACGAATTTTTACGGATTTCCCTAGGGGTACCACTAGAGAAAATCACCAAAATCGAGAAATCGCAAAAAGTGGTAAAATTTTGGATCCGAGTCCAATAATTCAGGAAAACCCGATTGGAATAGCTACTGGAAGCTTGCCGGTCACAACGCATCGAGAATCAGCTTCGCCGGAATCCGACGAATTTTTACGGATTTCCCTAGGGGTACCACTAGGGAAAATCACTAGGGAAAATCGAGAAATCGCAAAAAGTGGTGAAATTTTTGATCCGAGTCCAATAATTCAGGAAAACCCGATTGGAATAGCTACTGGAAGCTTGCCGGTCACAACGCATCGAGAATTGGCTTCGCCCGAATCCGACGAATTTTTACGGATTTCCCTAGGGGTACCACTAGGGAAAATCACCAAAATCGAGAAATCGCAAAAAGTGGTAAAATTTTTGATCCGAGTCCAATAATTCAGGAAAACCCGATTGGAATAGCTACTGGAAGCTTGCCGGTCACAACGCATCGAGAATCAGCTTCGCCGGAATCCGACAAATTTTTATGGATTTCCCTAGGGGTACCGCTAGGGAAAATCGAGAAATCGCAAAAAGTGGTGAAATTTTTGAACCGAGTCCAATAATTCAGGAAAACCCGATTGGAATAGCTACTGGAAGCTTGCCGGTCAAAACGCATCGAGAATCGGCTTCGCCGGAATCCGACGAATTTTTACGGATTTCCCTAGGGGTACCACTAGGGAAAATCACCAAAATCGAGAAATCGCAAAAAGTGGTGAAATTTTGGATCCGAGTCCAATAATTCAGGAAAACCCGATTGGAATAGCTACTGGAAGCTTGCCGGTCACAACGCATCGAGAATCAGCTTCGCCGGAATCCGACAAATTTTTACAGATTTCCCTAGGGGTACCGCTAGGGAAAATCGAGAAATCGCAAAAAGTAGTGAAATTTTTGATCCGAGTCCAATAATTCAGGAAAACCCGATTGGAATAGCTACTGGAAGCTTGCCGGTCACAACGCATCGAGAATCGGTTTTGCCGGAATCCGACGAATTTTTACGGATTTCCCTAGGGGTACCACTAGGGAAAATCACCAAAATCGAGAAATCGCAAAAAGTGGTGAAATTTTTGATCCGAGTCCAATAATTCAGGAAAACTCAATAGGAATAGCTACTGGAAGCTTGCCGGTCTCAACGCATCTAGAATCGGCTTCGCCGGAATCCGATGAATTTTTACGGATTTCCCTAGGGGTACCACTAAGGAAAATCACCAAAATCGAGAAATCGCAAAAAGTGGTGAAATTTTGGATCCGAGTCCAATAATTTAGGAAAACCCGATTAGAATAGCTACTGGAAGCTTGCCGGTCACAACGCATCGAGAATCGGCTTCGCCGAAATCCGAAGAATTTTTACGGATTTTCCTAGGGGTACCACTAGGGAAAATCACCAAAATCGAGAAATCGCAAAAAGTGGTGAAATTTTGGATCCGAGTCAAATAATTCAGGAAAACCCGATTGGAATAGCTACTGGAAGCTTGCCGGTCACAACGCATCGAGAATCGGCTTCGCCGGAATCCGACGAATTTTTACGGATTTCCCTAGGGGTACCACTAGGAAAAATCACCAAAATCGAGAAATCGCAAAAAGTGGTGAAATTTTCGATCCGAGTCAAATAATTCAGGAAAACCCGATTGGAATAGCTACTGGAAGCTTGCCGGTCACAACGCATCGAGAATCAGCTTCGCCGGAATCCGACAAATTTTTATGGATTTCCCTAGGGGTACCGCTAGGGAAAATCGAGAAATCGCAAAAAGTGGTGAAATTTTTGATCCGAGTCCAATAATTCAGGAAAACCCGATTGGAATAGCTACTGGAAGCTTGCCGGTCACAACGCATCGAGAATCGGCTTCGCCGGAATCCGACGAATTTTTACGGATTTCCCTAGGGGTACCACTAGGGAAAATACCAAAATCGGGAAATCCCAAAAATTGGTGAAATTTTGGATCCGAGTCCAATAATTCAGGAAAACCCGATTGGAATAGCTACTGGAAGCTTGCCGGTCACAACGCATCGAGAATCAGATTCGCCGGAATCCGACAAATTTTTACGGATTTCCCTAGGGGTACCGCTAGGGAAAATCGAGAAATCGCAAAAAGTGGTGAAATTTTGGATTCGAGTCCAATAATTCAGGAAAACCCGATTGGAATAGCTACTGGAAGCTTGCCGGTCACAACGCATCGAGAATCGGTTTTGCCCGAATCCGACGATTTTTTACGGATTTCCCTAGGGGTACCACTAGGGAAAATCACCAAAATCGAGAAATCGCAAAAAGTGGTGAAATTTTTGATCCGAGTCCAATAATTCAGGAAAACTCGATAGGAATAGCTACTGGAAGCTTGCCGGTCTCAACGCATCGAGAATCGGCTTCGCCGGAATCCGACGAATTTTTACGGATTTCCCTAGGGGTACCACTAAGAAAAATCACCAAAATCGAGAAATCGCAAAAAGTGGTGAAATTTTTGATCCGAGTCCAATAATTCAGGAAAACCCTATTGGAATAGCTACTGGAAACTTGCCGGTCACAACGCATCGAGAATCGGCTTCGCCGGAATCCGACGAATTTTTACGTATTTCCCTAGGGGTACCACTAAGGAAAATCACCAAAATCGAGAAATCTCAAAAAGTGGTGAAATTTTGGATCCGAGTCCAATAATTCAGGAAAACCCGATTGGAATAGCTACTGGAAGCTTGTCGTCCACAACGCATCGAGAATCGGCTTCGCCGGAATCCGAAGAATTTTTACGGATTTCCCTAGGGGTACCACTAGGGAAAATCACCAAAATCGAGAAATCGCAAAAAGTGGTGAAATTTTGGATCCGAGTAAAATAATTCAGGAAAACCCGATTGGAATAGCTACTGGAAGCTTGCCGGTCACAACGCATCGAGAATCGGCTTCGCCGGAATCCGAAGAATTTTTACGGATTTCCCTAGGGGTACCACTAGGGAAAATTATCAAAATCGAGAAATCGCAAAAAGTGGTGAAATTTTGGATCCGAGTCAAATAATTCAGGAAAACCCGATTGGAATAGCTACTGTAAGCTTACCGGTCACAACGCATCGAGAATCGGCTTCGCCGGAATCCGACGAATTTTTACGGATTTCCCTAGGGGTACCACTAGGGAAAATCACCAAAATCGAGAAATCGCAAAAAGTGGTAAAATTTTTGATCCGAGTCCAATAATTCAGGAAAACCCGATTGGAATAGCTACTGGAAGCTTGCCGGTCACAACGCATCGAGAATCGGCTTCGCCAGAATCCGACGAATTTTTACGTATTTCCCTAGGGGTACCACTAAGGAAAATCACCAAAATCGAGAAATCGCAAAAAGTGATGAAATTTTGGATCCGAGTCCAATAATTCAGGAAAACCCGATTGGAATAGCTACTGGAAGCTTGTCGGCCATAACGCATCGAGAATCGGCTTCGCCGGAATCCGAAGAATTTTTACGGATTTCCCTAGGGGTACCACTAGGGAAAATCACCAAAATCGAGAAATCGCAAAAAGTGGTGAAATTTTGGATCCGAGTAAAATAATTCAGGAAAACCCGATTGGAATAGCTACTGGAAGCTTGCCGGTCACAACGCATCGAGAATCGGCTTCGCCGGAATCCGACGAATTTTTACGGATTTCCCTAGGGGTACCACTAGGAAAAATCACCAAAATCGAGAAATCGCAAAAAGTGGTGAAATTTTTGATCCGAGTCCAATAATTCAGGAAAACCCGATTGGAATAGCTACTAGAAGCTTGCCGGTCACAACGCATAGAGAATCGGCTTCGCCGGAATCCGACGAATTTTTACGGATTTCCCTAGGGGTACCACTAGTGAAAATCGAGAAATCGCAAAAAGTGGTGAAATTTTGGATCCGAGTCCAATAATTCAGTAAAACCCGATTGCAATAGCTACTGGAAGCTTGCCGGTCACAACGCATCGAGAATCGGCTTCGCCGGAATCCGACGAATTTTTACGTATTTCCCTAGGGGTACCACTAAGGAAAATCACCAAAATCGAGAAATCTCAAAAAGTGGTGAAATTTTGGATCCGAGTCCAATAATTCAGGAAAACCCGATTGGAATAGCTACTGGAAGCTTGTCGGCCACAACGCATCGAGAATCGGCTTCGCCGGAATCCGAAGAATTTTTACGGATTTCCCTAGGGGTACCACTAGGGAAAATCACCAAAATCGAGAAATCGCAAAAAGTGGTGAAATTTTGGATCCGAGTAAAATAATTCAGGAAAACCCGATTGGAATAGCTACTGGAAGCTTGCCGGTCACAACGCATCGAGAATCGGCTTCGCCGGAATCCGAAGAATTTTTACGGATTTCCCTAGGGGTACCACTAGGGAAAATTATCAAAATCGAGAAATCGCAAAAAGTGGTGAAATTTTTGATCCGAGTCAAATAATTCAGGAAAACCCGATTGGAATAGCTACTGTAAGCTTACCGGTCACAACGCATCGAGAATCGGCTTCGCCGGAATCCGACGAATTTTTACGGATTTCCCTAGGGGTACCACTAGGGAAAATCACCAAAATCGAGAAATCGCAAAAAGTGGTGAAATTTTTGATCCGAGTCCAATAATTCAGGAAAACCCGATTGGAATAGCTACTGGAAGCTTGCCGGTCACAACGCATCGAGAATCGGCTTCGCCAGAATCCGACGAATTTTTACGTATTTCCCTAGGGGTACCACTAAGGAAAATCACCAAAATCGAGAAATCGCAAAAAGTGGTGAAATTTTGGATCCGAGTCCAATAATTCAGGAAAACCCGATTGGAATAGCTACTGGAAGCTTGTCGGCCATAACGCATCGAGAATCGGCTTCGCCGGAATCCGAAGAATTTTTACGGATTTCCCTAGGGGTACCACTAGGGAAAATCACCAAAATCGAGAAATCGCAAAAAGTGGTGAAATTTTGGATCCGAGTAAAATAATTCAGGAAAACCCGATTGGAATAGCTACTGGAAGCTTGCCGGTCACAACGCATCGAGAATCGGCTTCGCCGGAATCCGACGAATTTTTACGGATTTCCCTAGGGGTACCACTAGGAAAAATCACCAAAATCGAGAAATCGCAAAAAGTGGTGAAATTTTTGATCCGAGTCCAATAATTCAGGAAAACCCGATTGGAATAGCTACTAGAAGCTTGCCGGTCACAACGCATCGAGAATCGGCTTCGCCGGAATCCGACGAATTTTTACGGATTTCCCTAGGGGTACCACTAGTGAAAATCGAGAAATCGCAAAAAGTGGTGAAATTTTGGATCCGAGTCCAATAATTCAGTAAAACCCGATTGCAATAGCTACTGGAAGCTTGCCGGTCACAACGCATCGAGAATCGGCTTCGCCGGAATCCGACGAATTTTTACGGATTTCCCTAGGGGTACCACTAGGGAAAATCGAGAAATCGCAAAAAGTGGTGAAATTTTGGATCCGAGTCCAATAATTCAGGAAAACCCGATTGGAATAGCTACTGGAAGCTTGCCGGTCACAACGCATCGAGAATTGGCTTCGCCCGAATCCGACGAATTTTTACGGATTTCCCCAGGGGTACCACTAGGGAAAATCACCAAAATCGAGAAATCGCAAAAAGTGGTAAAATTTTTGATCCGAGTCCAATAATTCAGGAAAACCCGATTGGAATAGCTACTGGAAGTTTGCCGGTCACAACGCATCGAGAATCGGCTTCGCCGAAATCCGACGAATTTTTACGGATTTCCCTAGGGGTACCACTAGGGAAAATCACTAGGGAAAATCGAGAAATCGCAAAAAGTGGTGAAATTTTGGATCCGAGTCCAATAATTCAGGAAAACCCGATTGGAATAGCTACTGGAAGCTTGCCGGTCACAACGCATCGAGAATCAGCTTCGCCAGAATCCGACAAATTTTTACGGATTTCCCTAGGGGTACCGCTAGGGAAAATCGAGAAATCGCAAAAAGTGGTAAAATTTTTGATCCGAGTCAAATAATTCAGGAAAACCCGATTGGAATAGCTACTGGAAGTTTGCCGGTCACAACGCATCGAGAATCGGCTTCGCCGGAATCCGATGAATTTTTACGGATTTCCCTAGGGGTACCACTAGGGAAAATCACCAAAATCGAGAAATCGCAAAAAGTGGTGAAATTTTGCCGGAATCCGACGAATTTTTACGGATTTCCCTAGGGGTACCACTAGGGAAAATCACCAAAATTGAGAAATCGCAAAAAGTGGTGAAATTTTGGATCCGAGTCCAATAATTCAGGAAAACCCGATTGGAATAGCTACTGGAAGCTTGCCGGTCAGAACGCATCGAGAATCGGCTTCGCCGGAATCCGACGAATTTTTACGGATTTCCCTAGGTGTACCACTAGGGAAAATAACCAAAATCGAGAAATCGCAAAAAGTGGTGAAATTTTGGATCCGAGTCGAATAATTCAGGAAAACCCGATTGGAATAGCTACTGGAAGCTTGCCGGTCACAACTCATCGAGAATCGGCTTCGCCGGAATCCGACGAATTTTTACTAATTTCCCTAGGGGTACCACTAGGGAAAATCGAGAAATCGCAAAAAGTGGTGAAATTTTTGATCCGAGTCCAATAATTCAGGAAAACCCGATTGGAATAGCTACTACAACGCATCGAGAATCGGCTTCGCCGGAATCCGATGAATTTTTACGGATTTCCCTAGGGGTACACTAGGGAAAATCACCAAAATCTAGAAATCGCAAAAAGTGGTGAAATTTTGGATCCGAGTCCAATAATTCAGGAAAACCCGATTGGAATAGCTACTGGAAGCTTGCCGGTCACAACTCATCGAGAATCGGCTTCGCCGGAATCCGACGAATTTTTACGGACTTCCCTAGGGGTACCACTAGGGAAAATCACCAAAATCGAGAAATCGCAAAAAGTGGTGAAATTTTGGATCCGAGTCCAATAATTCAGGAAAACCCGATTGGAATAGCTACTGGAAGCTTGCCGGTCACAACGCATCGAGAATCGGCTTCGCCGGAATCCGACGAATTTTTACGGATTTCCCTAGGGGTACCACTAGGGGAAATCTAGAAATCGCAAAAGTGGTGAAATTTTGGATCCGAGTACAATAATTCAGGAAAACCCGATTGGAATAGCTACTGGAAGCTTGCCGGTCACAACGCATCGAGAATCGGCTTCGCCGGAATCCGACGAATTTTTACGGATTTCCCTAGGGGTACCACTATGGAAAATCACCAAAATCGAGAAATCGCAAAAAGTGGTGAAATTTTGGATCCGAGTCCAATAATTCAGGAAAACCCGATTGGAATAGCTACTGGAAGCTTGCCGGTCACAACGCATCGAGAATCGGCTTCGCCGGAATCCGACGAATTTTTACGGATTTCCCTAGGGGTACCACTAGGGAAAATCGAGAAATCGCAAAAAGTGGTGAAATTTTGGATCCGAGTCCAATAATTCAGAAAAACCCGATTGGAATAACTACTGGAAGCTTGCCGGTCACAAACGCATCGAGAATCGGCTTCGCCTGAATCCGATGAATTTTTACGGATTTCCCTAGGGAAAATCGAGAAATCGCAAAAAGTGGTGAAATTTTGGATCCGAGTCCAATAATTCAGGACAACCCGATTGGAATAGCTAATGGAAGCTTGTCGGTCACAACGCATCGAGAATCGGCTTCGCCGGAATCCGAAGAATTTTTACGGATTTCCCTAGGGGTACCACTAGGGAAAATCACCAAAATCGAGAAATCGCAAAAAGTGGTGAAATTTTGGATCCGAGTCCAATAATTCAGGAAAACCCGATTGGAATAGCTACTGGAAGCTTTCCGGTCACAACGCATCGAGAATCGGCTTTACCGGAATTCGACGAATTTTTACGGATTTCCCTAGGGGTACCACTAGGGAAAATCACTAAAATCGAGAAATCGCAAAAAGTGGTGAAATTTTTGATCCGAGTCCAATAATTCAAGAAAACCCGATTGGAATAGCTACTGGAAGCTTGCCGGTTACAAATCATCGAGAATCGGCTTCGCCGGAATCCAACGAATTTTTATGGATTTCCCTAGGGGTACCACTAGGAAAAATCGAGAAATCGCAAAAAGTGGTGAAATTTTGGATCCGAGTCCAATAATTCAGGAAAACCCGACTTGAATAGCTACTGGAAGCTTGCCGGTCACAACGCATCGAGAATCGGCTTCGCCGGAATCCGACGAATTTTTACGGATTTCCCTAGGGATACCACTAGGGAAAATCACCAAAATCGAGAAATCACAAAAAGTGGTGAAATTTTGGATCCGAGTCCAATAATTCAGGAAAACCCGATTGGAATAGCTACTGGAAGCTTGCCGGTCACAACGCATCGAGAATCGGCTTCGCCGGAATCCGATGAATTTTTACGGATTTTCCTAGGGGTACCACTAGGGAAAATCGAGAAATCGCAAAAAGTGGTGAAATTTTGGATCCGAGTCCAATAATTCAGAAAAACCCGATTGGAATAGCTACTGGAAGCTTGCCGGTCACAACGCATCGAGAATCGGCTTCGCCGGAATCCGACGAATTTTTACGGATTTCCCTAGGGGTACCACTAGGGAAAATCACCAAAATCGAGAAATCGCAAAAAGTGGTGAAATTTTGGATCCGAGTCCAATAATTCAGCAAAACCCGATTGGAATAGCTACTGGAAGCTTGCCGGTCACAACGCATCGAGAATCGGCTATACCAGAATTCGACGAATTTTTACGGATTTCCCTAGGGGTACCACTAGGGAAAATCACTAAAATCGAGAAATCGCAAAAAGTGGTGAAATTTTTGATCCGAGTCCAATAATTCAAGAAAACCCGATTGGAATAGCTACTGGAAGCTTGCCGGTCACAACGCATCGAGAATCGGATTCGCCGAAATCCGATGAATTTTTACGGATTTTCCTAGGGGTACCACTAGGGAAAATCGAGAAATCGCAAAAAGTGGTGAAATTTTGGATCCGAGTCCAATAATTCAGGACAACCCGATTGTAATAGCTAATGGAAGCTTGCCGGTCACAACGCATCGAGAATCGGCTTCGTCGGAATCCGACGAATTTTTACGGATTTCCCTAGGGGTACCACTAGGGAAAATCACCAAAATCGAGAAATCGCAAAAAGTGGTGAAATTTTGGATCCGAGTCCAATAATTTAGGAAAACTCGATTGGAATAGGTACTGGAAGTTTGCAGGTCTCAACGCAACGAGAATCGGCTTCGCCGGAATCCGACGAATTTTTACAGATTTCCCTAGGGGTACCACTAGGGAAAATCACCAAAATCGAGAAATCGCAAAAAGTGGTGAAATTTTGGATCCGAGTCCAATAATTCAGGAAAACCCGATTGGAATAGCTACTGGAAGCTTGCCGGTCACAACGCATCGAGAATCGGCTTCGCCGGAATCCGACGAATTTTTACGGATTTCCCTAGGGGTACCACTAGGGAAAATCACCAAAATCGAGAAATCGCAAAAAGTGGTGAAATTTTGGATCCGAGTCCAAAAATTAAGGAAAACCCGATTGGAATAGCTACTGGAAGCTTGCCGGTCACAACGCATCGAGAATCACCTTCGCCGGAATCCGACGAATTTTTACGGATTTCCCTAGGAGTACCACTAGGGAAAATCGAGAAATCGCAAAAAGTGATGAAATTTTGGATCCGAGTCCAATAATTCCGGAAAACCCGATTGGAATAGCTACTGGAAGCTTGCCGGCCACAACGCATCGAGAATCGGATTCGCCGGAATCCGACGAATTTTTACGGATTTCCCTAGGGGTACCACTAGGAAAAATCGAGAAATCGCAAAAAGTGGTGAAATTTTGGATCCGAGTCCAATAATTCAGGAAAACCCGATTGGAATAGCTACTGGAAGCTTGCCGGTCACAACGCATCGAGAATCGGCTTCGCCGGAATCCGACGAATTTTTACGGATTTCCCTAGGGGTACCACTAGGGAAAATCGAGAAATCGCAAAAAGTGGTGAAATTTTGGATCCGAGTCCAATAATTCAGAAAAACCCGATTGGAATAACTACTGGAAGCTTGCCGGTCACAACGCATCGAGAATCGGCTTCGCCTGAATCCGATGAATTTTTACGGATTTCCCTAGGGAAAATCGAGAAATCGTAAAAAGTGGTGAAATTTTGGATCCGAGTCCAATAATTCAGGACAACCCGATTGGAATAGCTAATGGAAGCTTGTCGGTCACAACGCATCGAGAATCGGCTTCGCCGGAATCCGATGAATTTTTACGGATTTCCCTAGGGGTACCACTAGGGAAAATCACCAAAATCGAGAAATCGCAAAAAGTGGTGAAATTTTGGATCCGAGTCCAATAATTCAGGAAAACCCGATTGGAATAGCTACTGGAAGCTTGCCGGTCACAACGCATCGAGAATCGGCTTTACCGGAATTCGACGAATTTTTACGGATTTCCCTAGGGGTACCACTAGGGAAAATCACTAAAATCGAGAAATCGCAAAAAGTGGTGAAATTTTTGATCCGAGTCCAATAATTCAAGAAAACCCGATTGGAATAGCTACTGGAAGCTTGCCGGTTACAAATCATCGAGAATCAGCTTCGCCGGAATCCAACGAATTTTTATGGATTTCCCTAGGGGTACCACTAGGAAAAATCGAGAAATCGCAAAAAGTGGTGAAATTTTGGATCCGAGTCCAATAATTCAGGAAAACCCGATTTGAATAGCTACTGGAAGCTTGCCGGTCACAACGCATCGAGAATCGGCTTCGCCGGAATCCGACGAATTTTTACGGATTTCCCTAGGGGTACCACTAGGGAAAATCACCAAAATCGAGAAATCACAAAAAGTGGTGAAATTTTGGATCCGAGTCCAATAATTCAGGAAAACCCGATTGGAATAGCTACTGGAAGCTTGCCGGTCACAACGCATCGAGAATCGGCTTCGCCGGAATCCGATGAATTTTTACGGATTTTCCTAGGGAAAATCGAGAAATCGTAAAAAGTGGTGAAATTTTGGATCCGAGTCCAATAATTCAGGACAACCCGATTGGAATAGCTAATGGAAGCTTGTCGGTCACAACGCATCGAGAATCGGCTTCGCCGGAATCCGATGAATTTTTACGGATTTCCCTAGGGGTACCACTAGGGAAAATCACCAAAATCGAGAAATCGCAAAAAGTGGTGAAATTTTGGATCCGAGTCCAATAATTTAGGAAAACTCGATTGGAATAGGTACTGGAAGTTTGCAGGTCTCAACGCATCGAGAATCGGCTTCGCCGGAATCCGACGAATTTTTACAGATTTCCCTAGGGGTACCACTAGGGAAAATCACCAAAATCGAGAAATCGCAAAAAGTGGTGAAATTTTGGATCCGAGTCCAATAATTCAGGAAAACCCGATTGGAATAGCTACTGGAAGCTTGCCGGTCACAACGCATCGAGAATCGGCTTCGCCGGAATCCGACGAATTTTTACGGATTTCCCTAGGGGTACCACTAGGGAAAATCACCAAAATCGAGAAATCGCAAAAAGTGGTGAAATTTTGGATCCGAGTCCAATAATTAAGGAAAACCCGATTGGAATAGCTACTGGAAGCTTGCCGGTCACAACGCATCGAGAATCACCTTCGCCGGAATCCGACGAATTTTTACGGATTTCCCTAGGAGTACCACTAGGGAAAATCGAGAAATCGCAAAAAGTGATGAAATTTTGGATCCGAGTCCAATAATTCAGGAAAACCCGATTGGAATAGCTACTGGAAGCTTGCCGGCCACAACGCATCGAGAATCGGATTCGCCGGAATCCGACGAATTTTTACGGATTTCCCTAGGGGTACCACTAGGAAAAATCGAGAAATCGCAAAAAGTGGTGAAATTTTGGATCCGAGTCCAATAATTCAGGAAAACCCGATTGGAATAGCTACTGGAAGCTTGCCGGTCACAACGCATCGAGAATCGGCTTCGCCGGAATCCGACGAATTTTTACGGATTTCCCTAGGGGTACCACTAGGGAAAATCGAGAAATCGCAAAAAGTGGTGAAATTTTGGATCCGAGTCCAATAATTCAGAAAAACCCGATTGGAATAACTACTGGAAGCTTGCCGGTCACAACGCATCGAGAATCTGCTTCGCCTGAATCCGATGAATTTTTACGGATTTCCCTAGGGAAAATCGAGAAATCGTAAAAAGTGGTGAAATTTTGGATCCGAGTCCAATAATTCAGGACAACCCGATTGGAATAGCTAATGGAAGCTTGTCGGTCACAACGCATCGAGAATCGGCTTCGCCGGAATCCGATGAATTTTTACGGATTTCCCTAGGGGTACCACTAGGGAAAATCACCAAAATCGAGAAATCGCAAAAAGTGGTGAAATTTTGGATCCGAGTCCAATAATTCAGGAAAACCCGATTGGA
The DNA here is from genome assembly GCA_947683425.1 of Excoecaria cochinchinensis. Classification (NCBI taxonomy): domain Eukaryota; kingdom Viridiplantae; phylum Streptophyta; class Magnoliopsida; order Malpighiales; family Euphorbiaceae; genus Excoecaria; species Excoecaria cochinchinensis. The sequence continues at coordinate 249,837 of CANTUQ010000191.1, forward strand.
ATAGCTACTGGAAGCTTGCCGGTCACAACGCATCGAGAATCGGCTTTACCGGAATTCGACGAATTTTTACGGATTTCCCTAGGGGTACCACTAGGGAAAATCACTGAAATCGAGAAATCGCAAAAAGTGGTGAAATTTTTGATCCGAGTCCAATAATTCAAGAAAACCTGATTGGAATAGCTACTGGAAGCTTGCCGGTTACAAATCATCGAGAATCAGCTTCGCCGGAATCCAACGAATTTTTATGGATTTCCCTAGGGGTACCACTAGGAAAAATCGAGAAATCGCAAAAAGTGGTGAAATTTTGGATCCGAGTCCAATAATTCAGGAAAACCCGATTTGAATAGCTACTGGAAGCTTGCCGGTCACAACGCATCGAGAATCGGCTTCGCCGGAATCCGACGAATTTTTACGGATTTCCCTAGGGGTACCACTAGGGAAAATCACCAAAATCGAGAAATCACAAAAAGTGGTGAAATTTTGGATCCGAGTCCAATAATTCAGGAAAACCCGATTGGAATAGCTACTGGAAGCTTGCCGGTCACAACGCATCGAGAATCGGCTTCGCCGGAATCCGATGAATTTTTACGGATTTTCCTAGGGAAAATCGAGAAATCGTAAAAAGTGGTGAAATTTTGGATCCGAGTCCAATAATTCAGGACAACCCGATTGGAATAGCTAATGGAAGCTTGTCGGTCACAACGCATCGAGAATCGGCTTCGCCGGAATCCGATGAATTTTTACGGATTTCCCTAGGGGTACCACTAGGGAAAATCACCAAAATCGAGAAATCGCAAAAAGTGGTGAAATTTTGGATCCGAGTCCAATAATTTAGGAAAACTCGATTGGAATAGGTACTGGAAGTTTGCAGGTCTCAACGCATCGAGAATCGGCTTCGCCGGAATCCGACGAATTTTTACAGATTTCCCTAGGGGTACCACTAGGGAAAATCACCAAAATCGAGAAATCGCAAAAAGTGGTGAAATTTTGGATCCGAGTCCAATAATTCAGGAAAACCCGATTGGAATAGCTACTGGAAGCTTGCCGGTCACAACACATCGAGAATCGGCTTCGCCGGAATCCGACGAATTTTTACGGATTTCCCTAGGGGTACCACTAGGGAAAATCACCAAAATCGAGAAATCGCAAAAAGTGGTGAAATTTTGGATCCGAGTCCAATAATTAAGGAAAACCCGATTGGAATAGCTACTGGAAGCTTGCCGGTCACAACGCATCGAGAATCACCTTCGCCGGAATCCGACGAATTTTTACGGATTTCCCTAGGAGTACCACTAGGGAAAATCGAGAAATCGCAAAAAGTGATGAAATTTTGGATCCGAGTCCAATAATTCAGGAAAACCCGATTGGAATAGCTACTGGAAGCTTGCCGGCCACAACGCATCGAGAATCGGATTCGCCTGAATCCGACGAATTTTTACGGATTTCCCTAGGGGTACCACTAGGAAAAATCGAGAAATCGCAAAAAGTGGTGAAATTTTGGATCCGAGTCCAATAATTCAGGAAAACCCGATTGGAATAGCTACTGGAAGCTTGCCGGTCACAACGCATCGAGAATCGGCTTCGCCGGAATCCGACGAATTTTTACGGATTTCCCTAGGGGTACCACTAGGGAAAATCGAGAAATCGCAAAAAGTGGTGAAATTTTGGATCCGAGTCCAATAATTCAGAAAAACCCGATTGGAATAACTACTGGAAGCTTGCCGGTCACAACGCATCGAGAATCGGCTTCGCCTGAATCCGATGAATTTTTACGGATTTCCCTAGGGAAAATCGAGAAATCGTAAAAAGTGGTGAAATTTTGGATCCGAGTCCAATAATTCAGGACAACCCGATTGGAATAGCTAATGGAAGCTTGTCGGTCACAACGCATCGAGAATCGGCTTCGCCGGAATCCGATGAATTTTTACGGATTTCCCTAGGGGTACCACTAGGGAAAATCACCAAAATCGAGAAATCGCAAAAAGTAGTGAAATTTTGGATCCGAGTCCAATAATTTAGGAAAACCCGATTGGAATAGCTACTGGAAGCTTGCCGGTCACAACGCATCGAGAATCGGCTTTACCGGAATTCGACGAATTTTTACGGATTTCCCTAGGGGTACCACTAGGGAAAATCACTAAAATCGAGAAATCGCAAAAAGTGGTGAAATTTTTGATCCGAGTCCAATAATTCAAGAAAACCCGATTGGAATAGCTACTGGAAGCTTGCCGGTTACAAATCATCGAGAATCAGCTTCGCCGGAATCCAACGAATTTTTATGGATTTCCCTAGGGGTACCACTAGGAAAAATCGAGAAATCGCAAAAAGTGGTGAAATTTTGGATCCGAGTCCAATAATTCAGGAAAACCCGATTTGAATAGCTACTGGAAGCTTGCCGGTCACAACGCATCGAGAATCGGCTTCGCCGGAATCCGACGAATTTTTACGGATTTCCCTAGGGGTACCACTAGGGAAAATCACCAAAATCGAGAAATCACAAAAAGTGGTGAAATTTTGGATCCGAGTCCAATAATTCAGGAAAACCCGATTGGAATAGCTACTGGAAGCTTGCCGGTCACAACGCATCGAGAATCGGCTTCGCCGGAATCCGATGAATTTTTACGGATTTTCCTAGGGGTACCACTAGGGAAAATCGAGAAATCGCAAAAAGTGGTGAAATTTTGGATCCGAGTCCAATAATTCAGAAAAACCCGATTGGAATAGCTAATGGAAGCTTGTCGGTCACAATGCATCGAGAATCGGCTTCGCCGGAATCCGATGAATTTTTACGGATTTCCCTAGGGGTACCACTAGGGAAAATCACCAAAATCGAGAAATCGCAAAAAGTGGTGAAATTTTGGATCCGAGTCCAATAATTCAGGAAAACCCGATTGGAATAGCTACTGGAAGCTTGCCGGTCACAACGCATCGAGAATCGGCTTTACCGGAATTCGACGAATTTTTACGGATTTCCCTAGGGGTACCACTAGGGAAAATCACTAAAATCGAGAAATCGCAAAAAGTGGTGAAATTTTTGATCCGAGTCCAATAATTCAAGAAAACCCGATTGGAATAGCTACTGCAAGCTTGCCGGTTACAAATCATCGAGAATCAGCTTCGCCGGAATCCAACGAATTTTTATGGATTTCCCTAGGGGTACCACTAGGAAAAATCGAGAAATCGCAAAAAGTGGTGAAATTTTGGATCCGAGTCCAATAATTCAGGAAAACCCGATTTGAATAGCTACTGGAAGCTTGCCGGTCACAACGCATCGAGAATCGGCTTCGCCGGAATCCGACGAATTTTTACGGATTTCCCTAGGGGTACCACTAGGGAAAATCACCAAAATCGAGAAATCACAAAAAGTGGTGAAATTTTGGATCCGAGTCCAATAATTCAGGAAAACCCGATTGGAATAGCTACTGGAAGCTTGCCGGTCACAACGCATCGAGAATCGGCTTCGCCGGAATCCGATGAATTTTTACGGATTTTCCTAGGGAAAATCGAGAAATCGTAAAAAGTGGTGAAATTTTGGATCCGAGTCCAATAATTCAGGACAACCCGATTGGAATAGCTAATGGAAGCTTGTCGGTCACAACGCATCGAGAATCGGCTTCGCCAGAATCCGATGAATTTTTACGGATTTCCCTAGGGGTACCACTAGGGAAAATCACCAAAATCGAGAAATCGCAAAAAGTGGTGAAATTTTGGATCCGAGTCCAATAATTTAGGAAAACTCGATTGGAATAGGTACTGGAAGTTTGCAGGTCTCAACGCATCGAGAATCGGCTTCGCCGGAATCCGACGAATTTTTACAGATTTCCCTAGGGGTACCACTAGGGAAAATCACCAAAATCGAGAAATCGCAAAAAGTGGTGAAATTTTGGATCCGAGTCCAATAATTCAGGAAAACCCGATTGGAATAGCTACTGGAAGCTTGCCGGTCACAACGCATCGAGAATCGGCTTCGCCGGAATCCGACGAATTTTTACGGATTTCCCTAGGGGTACCACTAGGGAAAATCACCGAAATCGAGAAATCGCAAAAAGTGGTGAAATTTTGGATCCGAGTCCAATAATTAAGGAAAACCCGATTGGAATAGCTACTGGAAGCTTGCCGGTCACAACGCATCGAGAATCACCTTCGCCGGAATCCGACGAATTTTTACGGATTTCCCTAGGAGTACCACTAGGGAAAATCGAGAAATCGCAAAAAGTGATGAAATTTTGGATCCAAGTCCAATAATTCAGGAAAACCCGATTGGAATAGCTACTGGAAGCTTGCCGGCCACAACGCATCGAGAATCGGATTCGCCGGAATCCGACGAATTTTTACGGATTTCCCTAGGGGTACCACTAGGAAAAATCGAGAAATCGCAAAAAGTGGTGAAATTTTTGATCCGAGTCCAATAATTCAGGAAAACCCGATTGGAATAGCTACTGGAAGCTTGCCGGTCACAACGCATCGAGAATCGGCTTCGCCGGAATCCGACGAATTTTTACGGATTTCCCTAGGGGTACCACTAGGGAAAATCGAGAAATCGCAAAAAGTGGTGAAATTTTGGATCCGAGTCCAATAATTCAGAAAAACCCGATTGGAATAACTACTGGAAGCTTGCCGGTCACAACGCATCGAGAATCGGCTTCGCCTGAATCCGATGAATTTTTACGGATTTCCCTAGGGAAAATCGAGAAATCGTAAAAAGTGGTGAAATTTTGGATCCGAGTCCAATAATTCAGGACAACCCGATTGGAATAGCTAATGGAAGCTTGTCGGTCACAACGCATCGAGAATCGGCTTCGCCGGAATCCGATGAATTTTTACGGATTTCCCTAGGGGTACCACTAGGGAAAATCACCAAAATCGAGAAATCGCAAAAAGTGGTGAAATTTTGGATCCGAGTCCAATAATTCAGGAAAACCCGATTGGAATAGCTACTGGAAGCTTGCCGGTCACAACGCATCGAGAATCGGCTTTACCGGAATTCGACGAATTTTTACGGATTTCCCTAGGGGTACCACTAGGGAAAATCACTAAAATCGAGAAATCGCAAAAAGTGGTGAAATTTTTGATCCGAGTCCAATAATTCAAGAAAACCTGATTGGAATAGCTACTGGAAGCTTGCCGGTTACAAATCATCGAGAATCAGCTTCGCCGGAATCCAACGAATTTTTATGGATTTCCCTAGGGGTACCACTAGGAAAAATCGAGAAATCGCAAAAAGTGGTGAAATTTTGGATCCGAGTCCAATAATTCAGGAAAACCCGATTTGAATTGCTACTGGAAGCTTGCCGGTCACAACGCATCGAGAATCGGCTTCGCCGGAATCCGACGAATTTTTACGGATTTCCCTAGGGGTACCACTAGGGAAAATCACCAAAATCGAGAAATCACAAAAAGTGGTGAAATTTTGGATCCGAGTCCAATAATTCAGGAAAACCCGATTGGAATAGCTACTGGAAGCTTGCCGGTCACAACGCATCGAGAATCGGCTTCGCCGGAATCCGATGAATTTTTACGGATTTTCCTAGGGAAAATCGAGAAATCGTAAAAAGTGGTGAAATTTTGGATCCGAGTCCAATAATTCAGGACAACCCGATTGGAATAGCTAATGGAAGCTTGTCGGTCACAACGCATCGAGAATCGGCTTCGCCGGAATCCGATGAATTTTTACGGATTTCCCTAGGGGTACCACTAGGGAAAATCACCAAAATCGAGAAATCGCAAAAAGTGGTGAAATTTTGGATCCGAGTCCAATAATTTAGGAAAACTCGATTGGAATAGGTACTGGAAGTTTGCAGGTCTCAACGCATCGAGAATCGGCTTCGCCGGAATCCGACGAATTTTTACAGATTTCCCTAGGGGTACCACTAGGGAAAATCACCAAAATCGAGAAATCGCAAAAAGTGGTGAAATTTTGGATCCGAGTCCAATAATTCAGGAAAACCCGATTGGAATAGCTACTGGAAGCTTGCCGGTCACAACACATCGAGAATCGGCTTCGCCGGAATCCGACGAATTTTTACGGATTTCCCTAGGGGTACCACTAGGGAAAATCACCAAAATCGAGAAATCGCAAAAAGTGGTGAAATTTTGGATCCGAGTCCAATAATTAAGGAAAACCCGATTGGAATAGCTACTGGAAGCTTGCCGGTCACAACGCATCGAGAATCACCTTCGCCGGAATCCGACGAATTTTTACGGATTTCCCTAGGAGTACCACTAGGGAAAATCGAGAAATCGCAAAAAGTGATGAAATTTTGGATCCGAGTCCAATAATTCAGGAAAACCCGATTGGAATAGCTACTGGAAGCTTGCCGGCCACAACGCATCGAGAATCGGATTCGCCGGAATCCGACGAATTTTTACGGATTTCCCTAGGGGTACCACTAGGAAAAATCGAGAAATCGCAAAAAGTGGTGAAATTTTGGATCCGAGTCCAATAATTCAGGAAAACCCGATTGGAATAGCTACTGGAAGCTTGCCGGTCACAACGCATCGAGAATCGGCTTCGCCGGAATCCGACGAATTTTTACGGATTTCCCTAGGGGTACCACTAGGGAAAATCGAGAAATCGCAAAAAGTGGTGAAATTTTGGATCCGAGTCCAATAATTCAGAAAAACCCGATTGGAATAACTACTGGAAGCTTGCCGGTCACAACGCATCGAGAATCGGCTTCGCCTGAATCCGATGAATTTTTACGGATTTCCCTAGGGGAAAAATCGAGAAATCGTAAAAAGTGGTGAAATTTTGGATCCGAGTCCAATAATTCAGGACAACCCGATTGGAATAGCTAATGAAGCTTGTCGGTCACAACGCATCGAGAATCGGCTTCGCCGGAATCCGAAGAATTTTTACGGATTTCCCTAGGGGTACCACTAGGGAAAATCACCAAAATCGAGAAATCGCAAAAAGTGGTGAAATTTTGGATCCGAGTCCAATAATTTAGGAAAACCCGATTGGAATAGCTACTGGAAGCTTGCCGGTCACAACGCATCGAGAATCGGCTTTACCGGAATTCGACGAATTTTTACGGATTTCCCTAGGGGTACCACTAGGGAAAATCACTAAAATCGAGAAATCGCAAAAAGTGGTGAAATTTTTGATCCGAGTCCAATAATTCAAGAAAACCCGATTGGAATAGCTACTGGAAGCTTGCCGGTTACAAATCATCGAGAATCAGCTTCGCCGGAATCCAACGAATTTTTATGGATTTCCCTAGGGGTACCACTAGGAAAAATCGAGAAATCGCAAAAAGTGGTGAAATTTTGGATCCGAGTCCAATAATTCAGGAAAACCCGATTTGAATAGCTACTGGAAGCTTGCCGGTCACAACGCATCGAGAATCGGCTTCGCCGGAATCCGACGAATTTTTACGGATTTCCCTAGGGGTACCACTAGGGAAAATCACCAAAATCGAGAAATCACAAAAAGTGGTGAAATTTTGGATCCGAGTCCAATAATTCAGGAAAACCCGATTGGAATAGCTACTGGAAGCTTGCCGGTCACAACGCATCGAGAATCGGCTTCGCCGGAATCCGATGAATTTTTACGGATTTTCCTAGGGGTACCACTAGGGAAAATCGAGAAATCGCAAAAAGTGGTGAAATTTTGGATCCGAGTCCAATAATTCAGAAAAACCCGATTGGAATAGCTAATGGAAGCTTGTCGGTCACAATGCATCGAGAATCGGCTTCGCCGGAATCCGATGAATTTTTACGGATTTCCCTAGGGGTACCACTAGGGAAAATCACCAAAATCGAGAAATCGCAAAAAGTGGTGAAATTTTGGATCCGAGTCCAATAATTCAGGAAAACCCGATTGGAATAGCTACTGGAAGCTTGCCGGTCACAACGCATCGAGAATCGGCTTTACCGGAATTCGACGAATTTTTACGGATTTCCCTAGGGGTACCACTAGGGAAAATCACTAAAATCGAGAAATCGCAAAAAGTGGTGAAATTTTTGATCCGAGTCCAATAATTCAAGAAAACCCGATTGGAATAGCTACTGGAAGCTTGCCGGTTACAAATCATCGAGAATCAGCTTCGCCGGAATCCAACGAATTTTTATGGATTTCCCTAGGGGTACCACTAGGAAAAATCGAGAAATCGCAAAAAGTGGTGAAATTTTGGATCCGAGTCCAATAATTCAGGAAAACCCGATTTGAATAGCTACTGGAAGCTTGCCGGTCACAACGCATCGAGAATCGGCTTCGCCGGAATCCGACGAATTTTTACGGATTTCCCTAGGGGTACCACTAGGGAAAATCACCAAAATCGAGAAATCACAAAAAGTGGTGAAATTTTGGATCCGAGTCCAATAATTCAGGAAAACCCGATTGGAATAGCTACTGGAAGCTTGCCGGTCACAACGCATCGAGAATCGGCTTCGCCGGAATCCGATGAATTTTTACGGATTTTCCTAGGGAAAATCGAGAAATCGTAAAAAGTGGTGAAATTTTGGATCCGAGTCCAATAATTCAGGACAACCCGATTGGAATAGCTAATGGAAGCTTGTCGGTCACAACGCATCGAGAATCGGCTTCGCCGGAATCCGATGAATTTTTACGGATTTCCCTAGGGGTACCACTAGGGAAAATCACCAAAATCGAGAAATCGCAAAAAGTGGTGAAATTTTGGATCCGAGTCCAATAATTTAGGAAAACTCGATTGGAATAGGTACTGGAAGTTTGCAGGTCTCAACGCATCGAGAATCGGCTTCGCCGGAATCCGACGAATTTTTACAGATTTCCCTAGGGGTACCACTAGGGAAAATCACCAAAATCGAGAAATCGCAAAAAGTGGTGAAATTTTGGATCCGAGTCCAATAATTCAGGAAAACCCGATTGGAATAGCTACTGGAAGCTTGCCGGTCACAACGCATCGAGAATCGGCTTCGCCGGAATCCGACGAATTTTTACGGATTTCCCTAGGGGTACCACTAGGGAAAATCACCGAAATCGAGAAATCGCAAAAAGTGGTGAAATTTTGGATCCGAGTCCAATAATTAAGGAAAACCCGATTGGAATAGCTACTGGAAGCTTGCCGGTCACAACGCATCGAGAATCACCTTCGCCGGAATCCGACGAATTTTTACGGATTTCCCTAGGAGTACCACTAGGGAAAATCGAGAAATCGCAAAAAGTGATGAAATTTTGGATCCGAGTCCAATAATTCAGGAAAACCCGATTGGAATAGCTACTGGAAGCTTGCCGGCCACAACGCATCGAGAATCGGATTCGCCGGAATCCGACGAATTTTTACGGATTTCCCTAGGGGTACCACTAGGAAAAATCGAGAAATCGCAAAAAGTGGTGAAATTTTGGATCCGAGTCCAATAATTCAGGAAAACCCGATTGGAATAGCTACTGGAAGCTTGCCGGTCACAACGCATCGAGAATCGGCTTCGCCGGAATCCGACGAATTTTTACGGATTTCCCTAGGGGTACCACTAGGGAAAATCGAGAAATCGCAAAAAGTGGTGAAATTTTGGATCCGAGTCCAATAATTCAGAAAAACCCGATTGGAATAACTACTGGAAGCTTGCCGGTCACAACGCATCGAGAATCGGCTTCGCCTGAATCCGATGAATTTTTACGGATTTCCCTAGGGAAAATCGAGAAATCGTAAAAAGTGGTGAAATTTTGGATCCGAGTCCAATAATTCAGGACAACCCGATTGGAATAGCTAATGGAAGCTTGTCGGTCACAACGCATCGAGAATCGGCTTCGCCGGAATCCGATGAATTTTTACGGATTTCCCTAGGGGTACCACTAGGGAAAATCACCAAAATCGAGAAATCGCAAAAAGTGGTGAAATTTTGGATCCGAGTCCAATAATTCAGGAAAACCCGATTGGAATAGCTACTGGAAGCTTGCCGGTCACAACGCATCGAGAATCGGCTTTACCGGAATTCGACGAATTTTTACGGATTTCCCTAGGGGTACCACTAGGGAAAATCACTAAAATCGAGAAATCGCAAAAAGTGGTGAAATTTTTGATCCGAGTCCAATAATTCAAGAAAACCCGATTGGAATAGCTACTGGAAGCTTGCCGGTTACAAATCATCGAGAATCAGCTTCGCCGGAATCCAACGAATTTTTATGGATTTCCCTAGGGGTACCACTAGGAAAAATCGAGAAATCGCAAAAAGTGGTGAAATTTTGGATTCGAGTCCAATAATTCAGGAAAACCCGATTTGAATAGCTACTGGAAGCTTGCCGGTCACAACGCATCGAGAATCGGCTTCGCCGGAATCCGACGAATTTTTACGGATTTCCCTAGGGGTACCACTAGGGAAAATCACCAAAATCGAGAAATCACAAAAAGTGGTGAAATTTTGGATCCGAGTCCAATAATTCAGGAAAACCCGATTGGAATAGCTACTGGAAGCTTGCCGGTCACAACGCATCGAGAATCGGCTTCGCCGGAATCCGATGAATTTTTACGGATTTTCCTAGGGGTACCACTAGGGAAAATCGAGAAATCGCAAAAAGTGGTGAAATTTTGGATCCGAGTCCAATAATTCAGAAAAACCCGATTGGAATAGCTAATGGAAGCTTGTCAGTCACAATGCATCGAGAATCGGCTTCGCCGGAATCCGATGAATTTTTACGGATTTCCCTAGGGGTACCACTAGGGAAAATCACCAAAATCGAGAAATCGCAAAAAGTGGTGAAATTTTGGATCCGAGTCCAATAATTCAGTAAAACCCGATTGGAATAGCTACTGGAAGCTTGCCGGTCACAACGCATCGAGAATCGGCTTTACCGGAATTCGACGAATTTTTACGGATTTCCCTAGGGGTACCACTAGGGAAAATCACTAAAATCGAGAAATCGCAAAAAGTGGTGAAATTTTTGATCCGAGTCTAATAATTCAAGAAAACCCGATTGGAATAGCTACTGGAAGCTTGCCGGTTACAAATCATCGAGAATCAGCTTCGCCGGAATCCAACGAATTTTTATGGATTTCCCTAGGGGTACCACTAGGAAAAATCGAGAAATCGCAAAAAGTGGTGAAATTTTGGATCCGAGTCCAATAATTCAGGAAAACCCGATTTGAATAGCTACTGGAAGCTTGCCGGTCACAACGCATCGAGAATCGGCTTCGCCGGAATCCGACGAATTTTTACGGATTTCCCTAGGGGTACCACTAGGGAAAATCACCAAAATCGAGAAATCACAAAAAGTGGTGAAATTTTGGATCCGAGTCCAATAATTCAGGAAAACCCGATTGGAATAGCTACTGGAAGCTTGCCGGTCACAACGCATCGAGAATCGGCTTCGCCGGAATCCGATGAATTTTTACGGATTTTCCTAGGGAAAATCGAGAAATCATAAAAAGTGGTGAAATTTTGGATCTGAGTCCAATAATTCAGGACAACCCGATTGGAATAGCTAATGGAAGCTTGTCGGTCACAACGCATCGAGAATCGGCTTCGCCGGAATCCGATGAATTTTTACGGATTTCCCTAGGGGTACCACTAGGGAAAATCACCAAAATCGAGAAATCGCAAAAAGTGGTGAAATTTTGGATCCGAGTCCAATAATTTAGGAAAACTCGATTGGAATAGGTACTGGAAGTTTGCAGGTCTCAACGCATCGAGAATCGGCTTCGCCGGAATCCGACGAATTTTTACAGATTTCCCTAGGGGTACCACTAGGGAAAATCACCAAAATCGAGAAATCGCAAAAAGTGGTGAAATTTTGGATCCGAGTCCAATAATTCAGGAAAACCCGATTGGAATAGCTACTGGAAGCTTGCCGGTCACAACGCATCGAGAATCGGCTTCGCCGGAATCCGACGAATTTTTACGGATTTCCCTAGGGGTACCACTAGGGAAAATCACCAAAATCGAGAAATCGCAAAAAGTGGTGAAATTTTGGATCCGAGTCCAATAATTAAGGAAAACCCGATTGGAATAGCTACTGGAAGCTTGCCGGTCACAACGCATCGAGAATCACCTTCGCCGGAATCCGACGAATTTTTACGGATTTCCCTAGGAGTACCACTAGGGAAAATCGAGAAATCGCAAAAAGTGATGAAATTTTGGATCCGAGTCCAATAATTCAGGAAAAACCGATTGGAATAGCTACTGGAAGCTTGCCGGCCACAACGCATCGAGAATCGGATTCGCCGGAATCCGACGAATTTTTACGGATTTCCCTAGGGGTACCACTAGGAAAAATCGAGAAATCGCAAAAAGTGGTGAAATTTTGGATCCGAGTCCAATAATTCAGGAAAACCCGATTGGAATAGCTACTGGAAGCTTGCCGGTCACAACGCATCGAGAATCGGCTTCGCCGGAATCCGACGAATTTTTACGGATTTCCCTAGGGGTACCACTAGGGAAAATCGAGAAATCGCAAAAAGTGGTGAAATTTTGGATCCGAGTCCAATAATTCAGAAAAACCCGATTGGAATAACTACTGGAAGCTTGCCGGTCACAACGCATCGAGAATCGGCTTCGCCTGAATCCGATGAATTTTTACGGATTTCCCTAGGGAAAATCGAGAAATCGTAAAAAGTGGTGAAATTTTGGATCCGAGTCCAATAATTCAGGACAACCCGATTGGAATAGCTAATGGAAGCTTGTCGGTCACAACGCATCGAGAATCGTCTTCGCCGGAATCCGATGAATTTTTACGGATTTCCCTAGGGGTACCACTAGGGAAAATCACCAAAATCGAGAAATCGCAAAAAGTGGTGAAATTTTGGATCCGAGTCCAATAATTCAGGAAAACCCGATTGGAATAGCTACTGGAAGCTTGCCGGTCACAACGCATCGAGAATCGGCTTTACCGGAATTCGACGAATTTTTACGGATTTCCCTAGGGGTACCACTAGGGAAAATCACTAAAATCGAGAAATCGCAAAAAGTGGTGAAATTTTTGATCCGAGTCCAATAATTCAAGAAAACCCGATTGGAATAGCTACTGGAAGCTTGCCGGTTACAAATCATCGAGAATCAGCTTCGCCGGAATCCAACGAATTTTTATGGATTTCCCTAGGGGTACCACTAGGAAAAATCGAGAAATCGCAAAAAGTGGTGAAATTTTGGATCCGAGTCCAATAATTCAGGAAAACCCGATTTGAATAGCTACTGGAAGCTTGCCGGTCACAACGCATCGAGAATCGGCTTCGCCGGAATCCGACGAATTTTTACGGATTTCCCTAGGGGTACCACTAGGGAAAATCACCAAAATCGAGAAATCACAAAAAGTGGTGAAATTTTGGATCCGAGTCCAATAATTCAGGAAAACCCGATTGGAATAGCTACTGGAAGCTTGCCGGTCACAACGCATCGAGAATCGGCTTCGCCGGAATCCGATGAATTTTTACGGATTTTCCTAGGGGTACCACTAGGGAAAATCGAGAAATCGCAAAAAGTGGTGAAATTTTGGATCCGAGTCCAATAATTCAGAAAAACCCGATTGGAATAGCTAATGGAAGCTTGTCGGTCACAACGCATCGAGAATCGGCTTCGCCGGAATCCGATGAATTTTTACGGATTTCCCTAGGGGTACCACTAGGGAAAATCACCAAAATCGAGAAATCGCAAAAAGTGGTGAAATTTTGGATCCGAGTCCAATAATTCAGGAAAACCCGATTGGAATAGCTACTGGAAGCTTGCCGGTCACAACGCATCGAGAATCGGCTTTACCGGAATTCGACGAATTTTTACGGATTTCCCTAGGGGTACCACTAGGGAAAATCACTAAAATCGAGAAATCGCAAAAAGTGGTGAAATTTTTGATCCGAGTCCAATAATTCAAGAAAACCCGATTGGAATAGCTACTGGAAGCTTGCCGGTTACAAATCATCGAGAATCAGCTTCGCCGGAATCCAACGAATTTTTATGGATTTCCCTAGGGGTACCACTAGGAAAAATCGAGAAATCGCAAAAAGTGGTGAAATTTTGGATCCGAGTCCAATAATTCAGGAAAACCCGATTTGAATAGCTACTGGAAGCTTGCCGGTCACAACGCATCGAGAATCGGCTTCGCCGGAATCCGACGAATTTTTACGGATTTCCCTAGGGGTACCACTAGGGAAAATCACCAAAATCGAGAAATCACAAAAAGTGGTGAAATTTTGGATCCGAGTCCAATAATTCAGGAAAACCCGATTGGAATAGCTACTGGAAGCTTGCCGGTCACAACGCATCGAGAATCGGCTTCGCCGGAATCCGATGAATTTTTACGGATTTTCCTAGGGAAAATCGAGAAATCGTAAAAAGTGGTGAAATTTTGGATCCGAGTCCAATAATTCAGGACAACCCGATTGGAATAGCTAATGGAAGCTTGTCGGTCACAACGCATCGAGAATCGGCTTCGCCGGAATCCGATGAATTTTTACGGATTTCCCTAGGGGTACCACTAGGGAAAATCACCAAAATCGAGAAATCGCAAAAAGTGGTGAAATTTGGATCCGAGTCCAATAATTTAGGAAAACTCGATTGGAATAGGTACTGGAAGTTTGCAGGTCTCAACGCATCGAGAATCGGCTTCGCCGGAATCCGACGAATTTTTACAGATTTCCCTAGGGGTACCACTAGGGAAAATCACCAAAATCGAGAAATCGCAAAAAGTGGTGAAATTTTGGATCCGAGTCCAATAATTCAGGAAAACCCGATTGGAATAGCTACTGGAAGCTTGCCGGTCACAACGCATCGAGAATCGGCTTCGCCGGAATCCGACGAATTTTTACGGATTTCCCTAGGGGTACCACTAGGGAAAATCACCAAAATCGAGAAATCGCAAAAAGTGGTGAAATTTTGGATCCGAGTCCAATAATTAAGGAAAACCCGATTGGAATAGCTACTGGAAGCTTGCCGGTCACAACGCATCGAGAATCACCTTCGCCGGAATCCGACGAATTTTTACGGATTTCCCTAGGAGTACCACTAGGGAAAATCGAGAAATCGCAAAAAGTGATGAAATTTTGGATCCGAGTCCAATAATTCAGGAAAACCCGATTGGAATAGCTACTGGAAGCTTGCCGGCCACAACGCATCGAGAATCGGATTCGCCGGAATCCGACGAATTTTTACGGATTTCCCTAGGGGTACCACTAGGAAAAATCGAGAAATCGCAAAAAGTGGTGAAATTTTGGATCCGAGTCCAATAATTCAGGAAAACCCGATTGGAATAGCTACTGGAAGCTTGCCGGTCACAACGCATCGAGAATCGGCTTCGCCGGAATCCGACGAATTTTTACGGATTTCCCTAGGGGTACCACTAGGGAAAATCGAGAAATCGCAAAAAGTGGTGAAATTTTGGATCCGAGTCCAATAATTCAGAAAAACCCGATTGGAATAACTACTGGAAGCTTGCCGGTCACAACGCATCGAGAATCGGCTTCGCCTGAATCCGATGAATTTTTACGGATTTCCCTAGGGAAAATCGAGAAATCGTAAAAAGTGGTGAAATTTTGGATCCGAGTCCAATAATTCAGGACAACCCGATTGGAATAGCTAATGGAAGCTTGTCGGTCACAACGCATCGAGAATCGGCTTCGCCGGAATCCGATGAATTTTTACGGATTTCCCTAGGGGTACCACTAGGGAAAATCACCAAAATCGAGAAATCGCAAAAAGTGGTGAAATTTTGGATCCGAGTCCAATAATTCAGGAAAACCCGATTGGAATAGCTACTGGAAGCTTGCCGGTCACAACGCATCGAGAATCGGCTTTACCGGAATTCGACGAATTTTTACGGATTTCCCTAGGGGTACCACTAGGGAAAATCACTAAAATCGAGAAATCGCAAAAAGTGGTGAAATTTTTGATCCGAGTCCAATAATTCAAGAAAACCCGATTGGAATAGCTACTGGAAGCTTGCCGGTTACAAATCATCGAGAATCAGCTTCGCCGGAATCCAACGAATTTTTATGGATTTCCCTAGGGGTACCACTAGGAAAAATCGAGAAATCGCAAAAAGTGGTGAAATTTTGGATTCGAGTCCAATAATTCAGGAAAACCCGATTTGAATAGCTACTGGAAGCTTGCCGGTCACAACGCATCGAGAATCGGCTTCGCCGGAATCCGACGAATTTTTACGGATTTCCCTAGGGGTACCACTAGGGAAAATCACCAAAATCGAGAAATCACAAAAAGTGGTGAAATTTTGGATCCGAGTCCAATAATTCAGGAAAACCCGATTGGAATAGCTACTGGAAGCTTGCCGGTCACAACACATCGAGAATCGGCTTCGCCGGAATCCGATGAATTTTTACGGATTTTCCTAGGGAAAATCGAGAAATCGTAAAAAGTGGTGAAATTTTGGATCCGAGTCCAATAATTCAGGACAACCCGATTGGAATAGCTAATGGAAGCTTGTCGGTCACAACGCATCGAGAATCGGCTTCGCCGGAATCCGATGAATTTTTACGGATTTCCCTAGGGGTACCACTAGGGAAAATCACCAAAATCGAGAAATCGCAAAAAGTGGTGAAATTTTGGATCCGAGTCCAATAATTTAGGAAAACTCGATTGGAATAGGTACTGGAAGTTTGCAGGTCTCAACGCATCGAGAATCGGCTTCGCCGGAATCCGACGAATTTTTACAGATTTCCCTAGGGGTACCACTAGGGAAAATCACCAAAATCGAGAAATCGCAAAAAGTGGTGAAATTTTGGATCCGAGTCCAATAATTCAGGAAAACCCGATTGGAATAGCTACTGGAAGCTTGCCGGTCACAACGCATCGAGAATCGGCTTCGCCGGAATCCGATGAATTTTTACGGATTTTCCTAGGGGTACCACTAGGGAAAATCGAGAAATCGCAAAAAGTGGTGAAATTTTGGATCCGAGTCCAATAATTCAGAAAAATCCGATTGGAATAGCTACTGGAAGCTTGCCGGTCACAACGCATCGATAATCGGCTTCGCCGGAATCCGACGAATTTTTACGGATTTCCCTAGGGGTACCACTAGGGAAAATCACCAAAATCGAGAAATCGCAAAAAGTGGTGAAATTTTGGATCCGAGTCCAATAATTAAGGAAAACCCGATTGGAATAGCTACTGGAAGCTTGCCGGTCACAACGCATCGAGAATCACTTTCGCCGGAATCCGACGAATTTTTACGGATTTCCCTAGGAGTACCACTAGGGAAAATCGAGAAATCGCAAAAAGTGATGAAATTTTGGATCCGAGTCCAATAATTCAGGAAAACCCGATTGGAATAGCTACTGGAAGCTTGCCGGCCACAACGCATCGAGAATCGGATTCGCCGGAATCCGACGAATTTTTACGGATTTCCCTAGGGGTACCACTAGGAAAAATCGAGAAATCGCAAAAAGTGGTGAAATTTTGGATCCGAGTCCAATAATTCAGGAAAACCCGATTGGAATAGCTACTGGAAGCTTGCCGGTCACAACGCATCGAGAATCGGCTTCGCCGGAATCCGACGAATTTTTACGGATTTCCCTAGGGGCACCACTAGGGAAAATCGAGAAATCGCAAAAAGTGGTGAAATTTTGGATCCGAGTCCAATAATTCAGAAAAACCCGATTGGAATAACTACTGGAAGCTTGCCGGTCACAACGCATCGAGAATCGGCTTCGCCTGAATCCGATGAATTTTTACGGATTTCCCTAGGGAAAATCGAGAAATCGTAAAAAGTGGTGAAATTTTGGATCCGAGTCCAATAATTCAGGACAACCCGATTGGAATAGCTAATGGAAGCTTGTCGGTCACAACGTATCGAGAATCGGCTTCGCCGGAATCCGATGAATTTTTACGGATTTCCCTAGGGGTACCACTAGGTAAAATCACCAAAATCGAGAAATCGCAAAAAGTGGTGAAATTTTGGATCCGAGTCCAATAATTCAGGAAAACCCGATTGGAATAGCTACTGGAAGCTTGCCGGTCAC
Source organism: Excoecaria cochinchinensis (assembly GCA_947683425.1). Taxonomy (NCBI): domain Eukaryota; kingdom Viridiplantae; phylum Streptophyta; class Magnoliopsida; order Malpighiales; family Euphorbiaceae; genus Excoecaria; species Excoecaria cochinchinensis. The sequence continues at coordinate 267,716 of CANTUQ010000191.1, forward strand.
AACGCATCGAGAATCGGCTTTACCGGAATTCGACGAATTTTTACGGATTTCCCTAGGGGTACCACTAGGGAAAATCACTAAAATCGAGAAATCGCAAAAAGTGGTGAAATTTTTGATCCGAGTCCAATAATTCAAGAAAACCCGATTGGAATAGCTACTGGAAGCTTGCCGGTTACAAATCATCGAGAATCAGCTTCGCCGGAATCCAACGAATTTTTATGGATTTCCCTAGGGGTACCACTAGGAAAAATCGAGAAATCGCAAAAAGTGGTGAAATTTTGGATCCGAGTCCAATAATTCAGGAAAACCCGATTTGAATAGCTACTGGAAGCTTGCCGGTCACAACGCATCGAGAATTGGCTTCGCCGGAATCCGACGAATTTTTACGGATTTCCCTAGGGGTACCACTAGGGAAAATCACCAAAATCGAGAAATCACAAAAAGTGGTGAAATTTTGGATCCGAGTCCAATAATTCAGGAAAACCCGATTGGAATAGCTACTGGAAGCTTGCCGGTCACAACGCATCGAGAATCGGCTTCGCCGGAATCCGATGAATTTTTACGGATTTTCCTAGGGGTACCACTAGGGAAAATCGAGAAATCGCAAAAAGTGGTGAAATTTTGGATCCGAGTCCAATAATTCAGAAAAATCCGATTGGAATAGCTACTGGAAGCTTGCCGGTCACAACGCATCGATAATCGGCTTCGCCGGAATCCGACGAATTTTTACGGATTTCCCTAGGGGTACCACTAGGGAAAATCACCAAAATCGAGAAATCGCAAAAAGTGGTGAAATTTTGGATCCGAGTCCAATAATTCAGGAAAACCCGATTGGAATAGCTACTGGAAGCTTGCCGGTCACAACGCATCGAGAATCGGCTATACCGGAATTCGACGAATTTTTACGGATTTCCCTAGGGGTACCACTAGGGAAAATCACTAAAATCGAGAAATCGCAAAAAGTGGTGAAATTTTTGATCCGAGTCCAATAATTCAAGAAAACCCGATTGGAATAGCTACTGGAAGCTTGCCGGTTACAAATCATCGAGAATCGGCTTCGCCGGAATCCAACGAATTTTTATGGATTTCCCTAGGGGTACCACTAGGAAAAATCGAGAAATCGCAAAAAGTGGTGAAATTTTGGATCCGAGTCCAATAATTCAGGAAAACCCGATTTGAATAGCTACTGGAAGCTTGCCGGTCACAACGCATCGAGAATCGGCTTCGCCGGAATCCGACGAATTTTTACGGATTTCCCTAGGGGTACCACTAGGGAAAATCACCAAAATCGAGAAATCACAAAAAGTGGTGAAATTTTGGATCCAAGTCCAATAATTCAGGAAAACCCGATTGGAATAGCTACTGGAAGCTTGCCGGTCACAATGCATCGAGAATCGGATTCGCCGGAATCCGATGAATTTTTACGGATTTTCCTAGGGGTACCACTAGGGAAAATCGAGAAATCGCAAAAAGTGGTGAAATTTTGGATCCGAGTCCAATAATTCAGAACAACCCGATTGTAATAGCTAATGGAAGCTTGCCGGTCACAACGCATCGAGAATCGGCTTCGTCGGAATCCGACGAATTTTTACGGATTTCCCTAGGGGTACCACTAGGGAAAATCACCAAAATCGAGAAATCGCAAAAAGTGGTGAAATTTTGGATCCGAGTCCAATAATTTAGGAATACCCGATTGGAATAGGTACTGGAAGTTTGCAGGTCTCAACGCATCGAGAATCGGCTTCGCCGGAATCCGACGAATTTTTACGGATTTCCCTAGGGGTACCACTAGGGAAAATCACCAAAATCGAGAAATCGCAAAAAGTGGTGAAATTTTGGATCCGAGTCCAATAATTCAGGAAAACCCAATTGGAATAGCTACTGGAAGCTTGCCGGTCACAACGCATCGAGAATCGGCTTCGCCGGAATCCGACGAATTTTTACGGATTTCCCTAGGGGTACCACTAGGGAAAATCACCAAAATCGAGAAATCGCAAAAAGTGGTGAAATTTTGGATCCGAGTCCAATAATTAAGGAAAACCCGATTGGAATAGCTACTGGAAGCTTGCCGGTCACAACGCATCGAGAATCACCTTCGCCGGAATCCGACGAATTTTTACGGATTTCCCTAGGAGTACCACTAGGGAAAATCGAGAAATCGCAAAAAGTGATGAAATTTTGGATCCGAGTCCAATAATTCAGGAAAACCCGATTGGAATAGCTACTGGAAGCTTGCCGGCCACAACGCATCGAGAATCGGATTCGCCGGAATCCGACGAATTTTTACGGATTTCCCTAGGGGTACCACTAGGGAAAATCGAGAAATCGCAAAAAGTGGTGAAATTTTGGATCCGAGTCCAATAATTCAGGAAAACCCGATTGGAATAGCTACTGGAAGCTTGCCGGTCATAACGCATCGAGAATCGGCTTCGCCGAAATCCGACGAATTTTTACGGATTTCCCTAGGGGTACCACTAGGGAAAATCATCAAAATTGAGAAATCGCAAAAAGTGGTGAAATTTTGGATCCGAGTCAAATAATTCAGGAAAACCCGATTGGAATAGCTACTGGAAGCTTGCCGGTCACAACGCATCGAGAATCGGCTTTACCAAAATTCGACGAATTTTTACGGATTTCCCTAGGGGTACCACTAGGGAAAATCACCAAAATCGAGAAATCGCAAAAAGTGGTGAAATTTTGGATCCGAGTCAAATAATTCAGGAAAACCCGATTGGAATAGCTACTGGAAGCTTGCCGGTCACAACGCATCGAGAATCAGCTTCGCCGGAATCGGACGAATTTTTACGGATTTCCCTAGGGGTACCACTAGGGAAAATCACCAAAATCGAGAAATCTCAAAAAGTGGTGAAATTTTGGATCCGAGTCCAATAATTCAGGAAAACCCGATTGGAATAGCTACTGGAATCTTGCAGGTAACAACGGATCGAGAATCGGCTTCGCCGGAATCCGACGAATTTTTACGGATTTCCCTATGGGTACCACTAGGGAAAATCGAGAAATCGCAAAAAGTGATGAAATTTTTGATCCGAGTCCAATAATTCAGGAAAACCCGATTGGAATAGCTACTGGAAGCTTGCCGGTCACAACGCATCGAGAATCAGCTTCGCCGGAATCGGACGAATTTTTACGGATTTCCCTAGGGGTACCACTAGGGAAAATCGAGAAATCGCAAAAAGTGGTGAAATTTTGGATCCGAGTCCAATAATTCAGGAAAACCCAATTGGAATAGCTACTGGAAGTTTGCCGGTCACAACGCATCGAGAATCGGCTTTGCCGGAATCCGACGAATTTTTACGGATTTCCCTAGGGGTACCGCTAAGGAAAATCGAGAAATCGCAAAAAGTGGTGAAATTTTGGATCCGAGTCCAATAATTCAGGAAAACCCGATTGGAATAGCTACTGGAAGCTTGCCGGTCACAACGCATCGAGAATCAGCTTCGCCAGAATCGGACGAATTTTTACGGATTTCCCTAGGGGTACCACTAGGGAAAATCGAGAAATCGCAAAAAGTGGTGAAATTTTGGATCCGAGTCCAATAATTCAGGAAAACCCAATTGGAATAGCTACTGGAAGTTTGCCGGTCACAACGCATCGAGAATCGGCTTTGCCGGAATCCGACGAATTTTTACGGATTTCCCTAGGGGTACCGCTAGGGAAAATCGAGAAATCGCAAAAAGTGGTGAAATTTTGGATCCGAGTCCAATAATTCAGGAAAACCCGATAGGAATAGCTAATGGAAGCTTGCCGGTCATAACGCATCGAGAATCGGCTTCGCCGTAATCCGACGAATTTTTACGGATTTCCCTAGGGGTACCACTAATGAAAATCGAGAAATCGCAAAAAGTGGTGAAATTTTGGATCCGAGTCCAATAATTCAGGAAAACCCGATTGGAATAGCTACTGGAAGCTTGCCGGTCACAACGCATCGAGAATCGGCTTCGCCGGAATCCAACAAATTTTTACGGATTTCCCTAGGGGTACCACTAGGGAAAATCGAGAAATCGCAAAAAGTGGTGAAATTTTGGATCCGAGTCCAATAATTCAGGACAACCCGATTGGAATAGCTAATGGAAGCTTGCCGGTCATAACGCATCGAGAATCGGCTTCGCCGTAATCCGACGAATTTTTACGGATTTCCCTAGGGGTACCACTAATGAAAATCGAGAAATCGCAAAAAGTGGTGAAATTTTGGATCCGAGTCCAATAATTCAGGAAAACCCGATTGGAATAGCTACTGGAAGCTTGCCGGTCACAACGCATCGAGAATCGGCTTCGCCGGAATCCAACGAATTTTTACGGATTTCCCTAGGGGTACCACTAGGGAAAATCGAGAAATCGCAAAAAGTGGTGAACTTTTGGATCCGAGTCCAATAATTCAGGACAACCCGATTGGAATAGCTAATGGAAGCTTGCCGGTCACAACGCATCGAGAATCGGCTTCGTCGGAATCCGACGAATTTTTACGGATTTCCCTAGGGGTACCACTAGGGAAAATCACCAAAATCGAGAAATCGCAAAAAGTGGTGAAATTTTGAATCCGAGTCCAATAATTCAGGAAAACCCGATTGGAATAGCTACTGGAAGTTTGCCGGTCACAACGCATCGAGAATAGGCTTCGCCGGAATCCGACGAATTTTTACGGATTTCCCTTGGGGCACCACTAGGGAAAATCACCAAAATCGAAAAATCGCAAAAAGTGGTGAAATTTTTGATCCGAGTCCAATAATTCAGGAAAACCCGATTGGAATAGCTACTGGAAGCTTGCCGGTCACAACGCATCGAGAATCGGCTTCGCCGGAATCCGAACCTAGGGGTACCACTAGGGAAAATCACCAAAATCGAGAAATCACAAAAAGTGGTGAAATTTTGGATCCGAGTCCAATAATTAAGGAAAATCCGATTAGAATAGCTACTGGAAGCTTTCCGGTCACAACGCATCGAGAATCACCTTCGCCGGAATCCGACGAATTTTTACGGATTTCCCTAGGGGTACCACTAGGGAAAATCGAGAAATCGCAAAAAGTGATGAAATTTTTGATCCGAGTCCAATAATTCAGGAAAACCCGATTGGAATAGCTACTGGAAACTTGCCGGTCACAACGCATCGAGAATCGGCTTCGCCGGAATCCGACGAATTTTTACGGATTTCCCTAGGGGTACCACTAGGAAAAATCGAGAAATCGCAAAAAGTGGTGAAATTTTGGATCCGAGTCCAATAATTCAGGACAACCCGATTGGAATAGCTAATGGAAGCTTGCCGGTCACAACGCATCGAGAATCGGCTTCGTCGGAATCCGACGAATTTTTACGGATTTCCCTAGGGGTACCACTAGGGAAAATCACCAAAATCGAGAAATCGAGAAATCGCAAAAAGTGGTGAAATTTTGGATCCGAGTCCAATAATTCAGGAAATCCCGATTGGAATAGCTATTGGAAGTTTGCCGGTCACAACGCATCTAGAATCGGCTTCGCCGGAATCCGACGAATTTTTACGGATTTCCCTAGGGGTACCACTAGGGAAAATCACCAAAATCGAGAAAACGCAAAAAGTGGTGAAATTTTGGATCCGAGTCCAATAATTCAGGAAAACCCGATTGGAATAGCTACTGGAAGCTTGCCGGTCACAACGCATCGAGAATCGGCTTCGCCGGAATCCGACGAATTTTTACGGATTTCCTTAGGGGTACCACTAGGGAAAATCAAGAAATCGCAAAAAGTGGTGAAATTTTGGATCCGAGTCCAATAATTCAGGAAAACCCGATTGGAATAGCTAATGGAAGCTTGCCGGTCACAACGCATCGAGAATCGGCTTCGCCGGAATCCGACGAATTTTTACGGATTTCCCTAGGGGTACCACTAGGGAAAATCACCAAAATCGAGAAATCGCAAAAAGTGGTGAAATTTTGGATCCGAGTCCAATAATTCAGGATAACCCGATTGGAATAGCTACTTGAAGTTTGCCGGTCACAACGCATCGAGAATCGGCTTCGCCGGAATCCGACGAATTTTTACGGATTTCCCTAGGGGTACCACTAGGGAAAATCGAGAAATCGCAAAAAGTGGTGAAATTTTGGATCCGAGTCCAATAATTCAGGACAACCCGATTGGAATAGCTAATGGAAGCTTGCCGGTCACAACGCATCGAGAATCGGCTTCGTCGGAATCCTACGAATTTTTACGGATTTCCCTAGGGGTACCACTAGGGAAAATCACCAAAATCGAGAAATCGAGAAATCGCAAAAAGTGGTGAAATTTTTGATCCGAGTCCAATAATTCAGGAAAACCCGATTGGAATAGCTAATGGAAGTTTGCCGGTCACAACGCATCTAGAATCGGCTTCGCCGGAATCCGACGAATTTTTACGGATTTCCCTAGGGGTACCACTAGGGAAAATCACCAAAATCGAGAAATCGCAAAAAGTGGTGAAATTTTGGATCCGAGTCCAATAATTCAGGAAAACCCGATTGGAATAGCTACTGGAAGCTTGCCGGTCACAACGCATCGAGAATCGGTTTCGCCGGAATCCGACGAATTTTTACGGATTTCCTTAGGGGTACCACTAGGGAAAATCAAGAAATCGCAAAAAGTGGTGAAATTTTGGATCCGAGTCCAATAATTCAGGAAAACCCGATTGGAATAGCTAATGGAAGCTTGCCGGTCACAACGCATCGAGAATCGGCTTCGCCGGAATCCGACGAATTTTTACGGATTTCCCTAGGGGTACCACTAGGGAAAATCACCAAAATCGAGAAATCGCAAAAAGTGGTGAAATTTTGGATCCGAGTCCAATAATTCAGGATAACCCGATTGGAATAGCTACTTGAAGTTTGCCGATCACAACGCATCGAGAATCGGCTTCGCCGGAATCCGACGAATTTTTACGGATTTCCCTAGGGGTACCACTAGGGAAAATCGAGAAATCGCAAAAAGTGATGAAATTTTTGATCCGAGTCCAATAATTCAGGAAAACCCGATTTGAATAGCTACTGGAAGCTTGCCGGTCACAACGCATTGAGAATCGGCTTCGCCGGAATCCGAACCTAGGGGTACCATTAGGGAAAATCACCAAATCGAGAAATCGCAAAAAGTGGTGAAATTTTGGATCCGAGTCCAATAATTCAGGAAAACCCGATTGGAATAGCTACTGGATGCTTGCCGGTCACAACGCATCGAGAATCGGCATCGCCGGAATCCGACGAATTTTTACGGATTTCCTTAGGGGTACCACTAGGGAAAATCAAGAAATCGCAAAAAGTGGTGAAATTTTGGATCCGAGTCCAATAATTCAGGAAAACCCGATTGGAATAGCTAATGGAAGCTTGCCGGTCACAACGCATCGAGAATCGGCTTCGCCGAAATCCGATTAATTTTTACGGATTTCCCTAGGGGTACCACTAGGGAAAATCACCAAAATCGAGAAATCGCAAAAAGTGGTGAAATTTTGGATCCGAGTCCAATAATTCAGGAAAACCCGATTGGAATAGCTACTGGAAGCTTGCCGGTCACAACGCATCGAGAATCGGCTTCGCCGGAATCCGACGAATTTTTACGGATTTCCTTAGGGGTACCACTAGGGAAAATCAAGAAATCGCAAAAAGTGGTGAAATTTTGGATCCGAGTCCAATAATTCAGGAAAACCCGATTGGAATAGCTAATGGAAGCTTGCCGGTCACAACGCATCGAGAATCGGCTTCGCCGGAATCCGACGAATTTTTACGGATTTCCCTAGGGGTACCACTAGGGAAAATCACCAAAATCGAGAAATCGCAAAAAGTGGTGAAATTTTGGATCCGAGTCCAATAATTCAGGATAACCCGATTGGAATAGCTACTTGAAGTTTGCCGGTCACAACGCATCGAGAATCGGCTTCGCCGGAATCCGACGAATTTTTACGGATTTCCCTAGGGGTACCACTAGGGAAAATCGAGAAATCGCAAAAAGTGATGAAATTTTTGATCCGAGTCCAATAATTCAGGAAAACCCGATTGGAATAGCTACTGGAAGCTTGCCGGTCACAACGCATCGAGAATCGGCTTCGCCGGAATCCGACGAATTTTTACGGATTTCCTTAGGGGTACCACTAGGGAAAATCAAGAAATCGCAAAAAGTGGTGAAATTTTGGATCCGAGTCCAATAATTCAGGAAAACCCGGTTGGAATAGCTACTGGAAGTTTGCCGGTCACAACGCATCTAGAATCGGCTTCGCCGGAATCCGACGAATTTTTACGGATTTCCCTAGGGGTACCACTAGGGAAAATCACCAAAATCGAGAAATCGCAAAAAGTGGTGAAATTTTGGATCCGAGTCCAATAATTCAGGAAAACCCGATTGGAATAGCTACTGGAAGCTTGCCGGTCACAACGCACCGAGAATCGGCTTCGCCGGAATCCGACGAATTTTTACGGATTTCCTTAGGGGTACCACTAGGGAAAATCAAGAAATTGCAAAAAGTGGTGAAATTTTGGATCCGAGTCCAATAATTCAGGAAAACCCGATTGGAATAGCTACTGGAAGCTTGCCGGTCACAACGCATCGAGAATCGGCTTCGCCGGAATCCGACGAATTTTTACGAATTTCCTTAGGGGTACCACTAGGGAAAATCAAGAAATCGCAAAAAGTGGTGAAATTTTGGATCTGAGTCCAATAATTCAGGAAAACCCGATTGGAATAGCTACTGGAAGTTTGCCGGTCACAACGCATCTAGAATCGGCTTCGCCGGAATCCGACGAATTTTTACGGATTTCCCTAGGGGTACCACTAGGGAAAATCACCAAAATCGAGAAATCGCAAAAAGTGGTGAAATTTTGGATCCGAGTCCAATAATTCAGGAAAACCCGATTGGAATAGCTACTGGAAGCTTGCCGGTCACAACGCATCGAGAATCGGCTTCGCCGGAATCCGACGAATTTTTACGGATTTCCTTAGGGGTACCACTAGGGAAAATCAAGAAATCGCAAAAAGTGGTGAAATTTTGGATCCGAGTCCAATAATTCAGGAAAACCCGATTGGAATAGCTAATGGAAGCTTGCCGGTCACAACGCATCGAGAATCGGCTTCGCCGGAATCCGACGAATTTTTACGGATTTCCCTAGGGGTACCACTAGGGAAAATCACCAAAATCGAGAAATCGCAAAAAGTGGTGAAATTTTGGATCCGAGTCCAATAATTCAGGATAACCCGATTGGAATAGCTACTTGAAGTTTGCCGGTCACAACGCATCGAGAATCGGCTTCGCCGGAATCCGAACCTAGGGGTACCACTAGGGAAAATCACCAAAATCGAGAAATCGCAAAAAGTGGTAAAATTTTGGATCCGAGTCCAATAATTCGAGAAAACCCGATTGGAATAGCTACTGGAAGCTTGCCGGTCACAACGCATCGAGAATCACCTTCGCCGGAATCCGACGAATTTTTACGGATTTCCTTAGGGGTACCACTAGGGAAAATCGAGAAATCGCAAAAAGTGATGAAATTTTGGATCCGAGTCCAATAATTCAAGAAAACCCGATTGGAATAGCCACTGGAAGCTTGCCGGTCACAACGCATCGAGAATCGGCTTCGCCGGAATACGACGAATTTTTACGGATTTCCCTAGGGGTACCACTAGGGAAAATCGAGAAATCGCAAAAAGTGGTGAAATTTTAGATCCGAGCCCAATAATTCAGGAAAACCCGATTGGAATAGCTACTGGAAGCTTGCCGGTCACAACGCATCGAGAATCGGCTTCGCCAGAATCCGACGAATTTTTACGGATTTTCCTAGGGGTACCACTAGGGAAAATCACCAAAATCGAGAAATTGCAAAAAGTGGTGAAATTTTGGATCCGAGTCCAATAATTCAGGAAAACCCGATTGGAATAGCTACTGGAAGCTTGCCGGTCACAACGCATCGAGAATCGGCTTCGCCGGAATCCGACGAAATTTTACGGATTTCCCTAGGGGTACCACTAGGGAAAATAACCAAAATCGAGAAATCTCAAAAAGTGGTGAAATTTTGGATCCGAGTCAAATAATTCAGGAAAACCCGATTGAAATAGCTACTGGAAGCTTGCCGGTCACAACGCATCGAGAATCGGCTTCGCCGGAATCCGACGAATTTTTACGGATTTCCCTAGGGGTACCACTAGGGAAAATCACCAAAATCGAGAAATCACAAAAAGTGGTGAAATTTTGGATCTGAGTCCAATAATTCAGGAAAACCCGATTGGAATAGCTACTGGAAGCTTGCCGATCACAACGCATCGAGAATCGGCTTCGCCGGAATCCGACGAATTTTTACGGATTTCCCTAGGGGTACCACTAGGGAAAATCACCAAAATCGAGAAATCGCAAAAAGTGGTGAAATTTTTTATCCGAGTCAAATAATTCAGGAAAACCCGATTGGAATAGCTACTGTAAGCTTGCCGGTCACAACGCATCGAGAATCGGCTTCGCCGGAATCCGACGAATTTTTACGGATTTCCCTAGGGGTACCACTAAGGAAAATCACCAAAATCGAGAAATCGCAAAAAGTTGTGAAATTTTGGATCCGAGTTCAATAATTCAGGAAAACCCGATTGGAATAGCTACTGGAAGCTTGCCGGTCACAACGCATCGAGAATCGGCTTCGCCGGAATCCGACGAATTTTTATGGATTTCCCTAGGGGTACCACTAGGGAAAATCACCAAAATCGAGAAATCGCAAAAAGTGGTGAAATTTTTGATCCGAGTCAAATAATTCAGGAAAACCCGATTGGAATAGCTACTGGAAGCTTGCCGGTCACAACGCATCGAGAATCGGCTTCGCCGGAATCCGACGAATTTTTACGGATTTCCCTAGGGGTACCACTAGGGAAAATCACCAAAATCGAGAAATCGCAAAAAGTGGTGAAATTTTGGATCCGAGTCCAATAATTCAGGAAAACCCGATTGGAATAGCTACTGTAAGCTTGACGGTCACAACACATCGAGAATCGGCTTCGCCGGAATCCGACGAATTTTTACGGATTTCCCTAGGGGTACCACTAGGGAAAATCACCAAAATCGAGAAATCGCAAAAAGTGGTGAAATTTTTGATCCGAGTCCAATAATTCAGGAAAACCCGATTGGAATAGCTACTTGAAGCTTGCCGGTCACAACGCATCGAGAATCGGCTTCGCCGGAATCCGACGAATTTTTACGGATTTCCCTAGGGGTACCACTAGTGAAAATCGAGAAATCGCAAAAAGTGGTGAAATTTTGGATCCGAGTCCAATAATTCAGTAAAACCCGATTGGAATAGCTACTGTTTAGCTTTCCGGTCACAAAGCATCGAGAATCGGCTTCGCCGGAATCCGACGAATTTTTACAGATTTCCCTAGGGGTACCACTAGGGAAAATCACCAAAATCGATAAATCGCAAAAAGTGGTGAAATTTTGGATCCGAGTCCAATAATTCAGGAAAACCCGATTGGAATAGCTACTGGAAGCTTGCCGGTCACAACGCATCGAGAATTGGCTTCGCCGGAATCCGACGAATTTTTACGGATTTCCCTAGGGGTACCACTAGGGAAAATCGAGAAATCGCAAAAAGCAGTGAAATTTTGGATCCGAGTCCAATAATTCAGGAAAACCCGATTGGAATAGCTACTAGAAGCTTACCGGTCACAACGTATCGAGAATCGGCTTCGCCGAAATCCGACGAATTTTTACGGATTTCCCTAGGGGTACCACTAGGGAAAATCGAGAAATCGCAAAAAGTGGTGAAATTTTTTATCCGAGTCCAATAATTCAGGAAAACCAGATTGGAATAGCTACTGGAAGCTTGCCGGTCACAACGCATCGAGAATCGGCTTCGCCGGAATCCGACGAATTTTTACGGATTTCCCTAGGGGTACCACTAGGAAAAATCCAGAAATCGCAAAAAGTGGTGAAATTTTGGATCCGAGTCCAATAATTCAGGAAAACCCGATAGTAATAGCTAATGGAAGCTTGCCGGTCACAATGCATCGAGAATCGGCTTCGCCGGAATCCGACGAATTTTTACGGATTTCCCTAGGGGTACCACTATTGAAAATCGAGAAATCGCAAAAAGTGGTGAAATTTTGGATCCGAGTCCAATAATTCAGGAAAACCCGATTGGAATATCTACTGGTTAGCTTGCCGGTCACAACGCATCGAGAATCGGCTTCGCCGGAATCCGACGAATTTTTACGGATTTCCCTAGGGGTACCACTAGGGAAAATCACCAAAATCGAGAAATCGCAAAAAGTGGTGAAATTTTGGATCCGAGTCCAATAATTCAGGAAAACCCGATTGGAATAGCTACTGGAAGCTTGCCGGTCACAACGCATCGAGAATCGGCTTCGCCGGAATCCGACGAATTTTTACGGATTTCCCTAGGGGTACCACTAGGGAAAATCGAGAAATCGCAAAAAGCAGTGAAATTTTGGATCCGAGTCCAATAATTCAGGAAAACCCGATTGGAATAGCTACTAGAAGCTTACCGGTCACAACGTATCGAGAATCGGCTTCGCCTAAATCCGACGAATTTTTACGGATTTCCCTAGGGGTACCACTAGGGAAAATCGAGAAATCGCAAAAAGTGGTGAAATTTTTTATCCGAGTCCAATAATTCAGGAAAACCAGATTGGAATAGCTACTGAAAGCTTGCCGGTCACAACGCATCGAGAATCGGCTTCGCCGGAATCCGACGAATTTTTACGGATTTCCCTAGGGGTACCACTAGGAAAAATCCAGAAATCGCAAAAAGTGGTGAAATTTTGGATCCGAGTCCAATAATTCAGGAAAACCCGATAGGAATAGCTAATGGAAGCTTGCCGGTCACAACGCATCGAGAATCGGCTTCACCGGAATCCGACGAATTTTTACGGATTTCCCTAGGGGTACCACTATTGAAAATCGAGAAATCGCAAAAAGTGGTGAAATTTTGGATCCGAGTCCAATAATTCAGGAAAACCCGATTGGAATATCTACTGGTTAGCTTGCCGGTCACAACGCATCGAGAATCGGCTTCGCCGGAATCCGACGAATTTTTACGGATTTCCCTAGGGGTACCACTAGGGAAAATCACCAAAATCGAGAAATCGCAAAAAGAGGTGAAATTTTGGATCCGAGTCCAATAATTCAGGAAAACCCGATTGGAATAGCTACTGGAAGTTTGCCGGTCACAATGCATCGAGAATCGGCTTCGCCGGGATCCGACGAATTTTTACGGATTTCCCTAGGGGTATCACTAGGGAAAATCGAGAAATCGCAAAAAGCGGTGAAATTTTGGATCCGAGTCCAATAATTCAGGAAAACCCGATTGGAATAGCTACTAGAAGCTTACTGGTCACAACGTATCGAGAATCGGCTTCGCCGAAATCCGACGAATTTTTACGGATTTCCCTAGGGGTACCACTAGGGAAAATCGAGAAATCGCAAAAAGTGGTGAAATTTTTTATCCGAGTCCAATAATTCAGGAAAACCCGATTGGAATAGCTACTGGAAGCTTGCCGGTCACAACGTATCGAGAATCGGCTTCGCCGGAATCCGACGAATTTTTACGGATTTCCCTAGGGGTACCACTAGGAAAAATCCAGAAATCGCAAAAAGTGGTGAAATTTTGGATCCGAGTCCAATAATTCAGGAAAACCCGATAGGAATAGCTAATGGAAGCTTGCCGGTCACAACGCATCGAGAATCGGCTTCGCCAGAATCCGACGAATTTTTACGGATTTCCCTAGGGGTACCACTAGTGAAAATCGAGAAATCGCAAAAAGTGGTGAAATTTTGGATCCGAGTCCAATAATTCAGGAAAACCCGATTGGAATATCTACTAGAAGCTTGCCGGTCACAACGCATCGAGAATCGGCTTCGCCAGAATCCGACGAATTTTTACGGATTTCCCTAGGGGTACCACTAGGGAAAATCACCAAAATCGAGAAATCGCAAAAAGTGGTGAAATTTTGGATCCGAGTCCAATAATTCAGGAAAACCCAATTGGAATAGCTACTGGAAGCTTGCCGGTCAGAACGCATCGAGAATCGGCTTCGCCGGAATCCGACGAATTTTTACGGATTTCCCTAGGGGTACCACTAGGGAAAATCACCAAAATCGAGAAATCGCAAAAAGTGGTGAAATTTTTGATCCGAGTCCAATAATTCAGGAAAACCCGATTGGAATAGCTACTGTAAGCTTGACGGTCACAACGCATCGAGAATCGGCTTCGCCGAAATCCGACGAATTTTTACGGATTTCCCTAGGGGTACCACTAAGGAAAATCACCAAAATCGAGAAATCGCAAAAAGTTGTGAAATTTTGGATCCGAGTCAAATAATTCAGGAAAACCTGATTGAAATAGCTACTGGAAGCTTGCCGGTCACAACGCATCGAGAATCGGCTTCGCCGGAATCCGACGAATTTTTACGGATTTCCCTAGGGGTACCACTAGGGAAAATCACCAAAATCGAGAAATCGCAAAAAGTGGTGAAATTTTGGATTCGAGTCCAATAATTCAGGAAAACCCGATTGGAATAGCTACTGGAAGCTTGCCGGTCACAACGTATCGAGAATCGGCTTCGCCGGAATCCGACGAATTTTTACGGATTTCCCTAGGGGTACCACTAGGGAAAATCACCAAAATCGAGAAATCGCAAAAAGTTGTGAAATTTTGGATCCGAGTCAAATAATTCAGGAAAACCTGATTGAAATAGCTACTGGAAGCTTGCCAGTCACAACGCATCGAGAATCGGCTTCGCCGGAATCCGACGAATTTTTACGGATTTCCCTAGGGGTACCACTAGGGAAAATCACCAAAATCGAGAAATCGCAAAAAGTGGTGAAATTTTGGATCCGAGTCCAATAATTCAGGAAAACCCGATTGGAATAGCTACTGTAAGCTTGCCGGTCACAACGCATCGAGAATTCGCTTCGTCGGAATCCGACGAATTTTTACGGATTTCCCTAGGGGTACCACTAAGGAAAGTCACCAAAATCGAGAAATCGCAAAAAGTTGTGAAATTTTGGATCCGAGTCCAATAATTCAGGAAACCCGATTGGAATAGCTACTGGAAGCTTGCCGGTCACAATGCATCGAGAATCGGCTTCACCGGAATCCGACGAATTTTTACGGATTTCCCTAGGGGTACCACTAGGGAAAATCACCAAAATCGAGAAATCGCAAAAAGTAGTGAAATTTTTGATCCGAGTCAAATAATTCAGGAAAACCCGATTGGAATAGCTACTGGAAGCTTGCCGTTCACAACGCATCGAGAATCGGCTTCACCGGAATCCGACGAATTTTTACGGATTTCCCTAGGGGTACCACTAGGGAAAATCACCAAAATCGAGAAATCGCAAAAAGTGGTGAAATTTTTGATTCGAGTCCAATAATTCAGGAAAACCCGATTGGAATAGCTACTGGAAGCTTGCCGGTCAAAACGCATCGAGAATCGGCTTCGCCGGAATCCGACGAATTTTTACGGATTTCCCTAGGGGTACCACTAGTGAAAATCGAGAAATCGCAAAAAGTGGTGAAATTTTGGATCCGAGTCCAATAATTCAGTAAAACCCGATTGGAATAGCTACTGGTTAGCTTGCCGGTCACAACGCATCGAGAATCGGCTTCGCCGGAATCCGACGAATTTTTACGGATTTCCCTAGGGGTACCACTAGGGAAAATCACCAAAATCGAGAAATCGCAAAAAGTGGTGAAATTTTGGATCCGAGTCCAATAATTCAGGAAAACCCGATTGGAATAGCTACTGGAAGCTTGCCGGTCACAACGCATCGAGAATCGGCTTCGCCGGAATCCGACGAATGTTTACGGATTTCCCTAGGGGTACCACTAGGGAAAATCGAGAAATCGCAAAAAGCGGTGAAATTTTTGATCCGAGTCCAATAATTCAGGAAAACCCGATTGGAATAGCTACTAGAAGCTTGCCGGTCACAACGTATCGAGAATCGGCTTCGCCGAAATCCGACGAATTTTTACGGATTTCCCTAGGGGTACCATTAGGGAAAATCAAGAAATCGCAAAAAGTGGTGAAATTTTTGATCCGAGTCCAATAATTCAGGAAAACCCGATTGGAATAGCTACTGGAAGCTTGCCGGTCACAACGCATCGAGAATTGGCTTCGCCGGAATCCGACGAATTTTTACGGATTTCCCTAGGGGTACCACTAGGAAAAATCACCAAAATCGAGAAATCGCAAAAAGTGGTGAAATTTTTGATCCGAGTCCAATAATTCAGGAAAACCCGATTGGAATAGCTACTGTAAGCTTGACGGTCACAACGCATCGAGAATCGGCTTCGCCGGAATCCGATGAATTTTTACGGATTTCCCTAGGGGTACCACTACGGAAAATCACCAAAATCGAGAAATCGCAAAAAGTTGTGAAATTTTGGATCCGAGTCAAATAATTCAGGAAAACCTGATTGAAATAGCTACTGGAAGCTTGCCGGTCACAACGCATCGAGAATCGGCTTCGCCGGAATCCGACGAATTTTTACGGATTTCCCTAGGGGTACCACTAGGGAAAATCACCAAAATCGAGAAATCGCAAAAAGTGCTGAAATTTTGGATTCGAGTCCAATAATTCAGGAAAACCCGATTGGAATAGCTACTGGAAGCTTGCCGGTCACAACGCATCGAGAATCGGCTTCGCCGGAATCCGACGAATTTTTACGGATTTCCCTAGGGGTACCACTAGGGAAAATCACTAAAATCGAGAAATCGCAAAAAGTGGTGAAATTTTTGATCCGAGTCCAATAATTCAGGAAAACCCGATTGGAATAGCTACTGTAAGCTTGACGGTCACAACGCATCGAGAATCGGCTTCGCCGGAATCCGACGAATTGTTACGGATTTCCCTAGAGGTACCAATAAGGAAAATCACCAAAATCGAGAAATCGCAAAAAGTTGTGAAATTTTGGATCCGAGTCAAATAATTCAGGAAAACCTGATTGAAATAGCTACTGGAAGCTTGCCGGTCACAACGCATTGAGAATCGGCTTCGCCGGAATCCGACGAATTTTTACGGATTTCCCTAGGGGTACCACTAGGGAAAATCACCAAAATCGAGAAATCGCAAAAATTGGTGAAATTTTGGATCCGAGTCCAATAATTCAGGAAAACCCGATTGGAATAGCTACTGGAAGTTTGCCGGTCAAAACGCATCGAGAATCGGCTTCGCCGGAATCCGACGAATTTTTACGGATTTCCCTAGGGGTACCACTAGGGAAAATCACCAAAATCGAGAAATCGCAAAAAGTGGTGAAATTTTTGATCCGAGTCCAATAATTCAGGAAAACCCGATTGGAATAGCTACTGTAAGCTTGACGGTCACAACGCATCGAGAATCGGCTTCGCCGAAATCCGACGAATTTTTACGGATTTCCCTAGGGGTACCACTAAGGAAAATCACCAAAATCGAGAAATCGCAAAAGTTGTGAAATTTTGGATCCGAGTCAAATAATTCAGGAAAACCTGATTGAAATAGCTACTGGAAGCTTGCCGGTCACAACGCATCGAGAATCGGCTTCGCCGGAATCCGACGAATTTTTACGTATTTCCCTAGGGGTACCACTAGGGAAAATCACCAAAATCGAGAAATCGCAAAAAGTGGTAAAATTTTGGATCCGAGTCCAATAATTCAGGAAAACCCGATTGGAATAGCTACTAGAAGCTTGCCGGTCACAACGCATCGAGAATCGGCTTCGCCGGAATCCGACGAATTTTTACGGATTTCCCTAGGGGTACCACAAGGGAAAATCACCAAAATCGAGAAATCGCAAAAAGTGGTGAAATTTTTGATCCGAGTCCAATAATTCAGGAAAACCCGATTGGAATAGCTACTGTAAGCTTGCCGGTCACAACGCATCGAGAATCGGCTTCGTCGGAATCCGACGAATTTTTACGGATTTCCCTAGGGGTACCACTAAGGAAAATCACCAAAATCGAGAAATCGCAAAAAGTTGTGAAATTTTTGATCCGGGTCCAATAATTCAGGAAAATCCGATTGGAATAGCTACTGGAAGCTTGCCGGTCACAACGCATCGAGAATCGGCTTCACCGGAATCCGACGAATTTTTACGGATTTCCCTAGGGGTACCACTAGGGAAAATCACCAAAATCGAGAAATCGCAAAAAGTGGTGAAATTTTTGATCCGAGTCAAATAATTCAGGAAAACCCGATTGGAATAGCTACTGGAAGCTTGCCGGTCACAACGCATCGAGAATCGGCTTCACCGGAATCCGACGAATTTTTACGGATTTCCCTAGGGGTACCACTAGGGAAAATCACCAAAATCGAGAAATCGCAAAAAGTGGTGAAATTTTTGATCCGAGTCCAATAATTCAGGAAAACCCGATTGGAATAGCTACTGGAAGCTTGCCGGTCAAAACGCATCGAGAATCGGCTTCGCGGGAATCAGACGAATTTTTACGGATTTCCCTAGGGGTACCTCTAGTGAAAATCGAGAAATCGCAAAAAGTGGTGAAATTTTGGATCCGAGTCCAATAATTCAGTAAAACCCGATTGGAATAGCTACTGGTTAGCTTGCCAGTCACAACGCATCGAAAATCGGCTTCGCCGGAATCCGACGAATTTTTACGGATTTCCCTAGGGGTACCACTAGGGAAAATCACCAAAATCGAGAAATCGCAAAAAGTGGTGAAATTTTGGATCCGAGTCCAATAATTCAGGAAAACCCGATTGGAATAGCTACTGGAAGCTTGCCGGTCACAACGCATCGAGAATCGGCTTCGCCGGAATCCGACGAATTTTTACGGATTTCCCTAGGGGTACCACTAGGGAAAATCGAGAAATCGCAAAAAGCGGTGAAATTTTGGATCCGAGTCCAATAATTCAGGAAAACCCGATTGGAATAGCTACTAGAAGCTTGCCGGTCACAACGTATCGAGAATCGGCTTCGCCGAAATCCGACGAATTTTTACGGATTTCCCTAGGGGTACCACTAGGGAAAATCGAGAAATCGCAAAAAGTGGTGAAATTTTTGATCCGAGTCCAATAATTCAGGAAAACCCGATTGGAATAGCTACTGGAAGCTTGCCGGTCACAACGCATCGAGAATCGGTTTCGCCGGAATCCGACGAATTTTTACGGATTTCCCTAGGGGTACCACAAGGGAAAATCACCAAAATCGAGAAATCGCAAAAAGTGGTGAAATTTTTGATCCGAGTCCAATAATTCAGGAAAACCCGATTGGAATAGCTACTGTAAGCTTGCCGGTCACAACGCATCGAGAATCGGCTTCGCCGGAATCCGACGAATTTTTACGTATTTCCCTAGGGGTACCACTAGGGAAAATCACCAAAATCGAGAAATCGCAAAAAGTGGTAAAATTTTGGATCCGAGTCCAATAATTCAGGAAAACCCGATTGGAATAGCTACTAGAAGCTTGCCGGTCACAACGCATCGAGAATCGGCTTCGCCGGAATCCGACGAATTTTTACGGATTTCCCTAGGGGTACCACAAGGGAAAATCACCAAAATCGAGAAATCGCAAAAAGTGGTGAAATTTTTGATCCGAGTCCAATAATTCAGGAAAACCCGATTGGAATAGCTACTGTAAGCTTGCCGGTCACAACGCATCGAGAATCGGCTTCGTCGGAATCCGACGAATTTTTATGGATTTCCCTAGGGGTACCACTAAGGAAAATCACCAAAATCGAGAAATCGCAAAAAGTTGTGAAATTTTGGATCCGGGTCCAATAATTCAGGAAAATCCGATTGGAATAGCTACTGGAAGCTTGCCGGTCACAACGCATCGAGAATCGGCTTCACCGGAATCCGACGAATTTTTACGGATTTCCCTAGGGGTACCACTAGGGAAAATCACCAAAATCGAGAAATCGCAAAAAGTGGTGAAATTTTTGATCCGAGTCAAATAATTCAGGAAAACCCGATTGGAATAGCTACTGGAAGCTTGCCGGTCACAACGCATCGAGAATCGGCTTCACCGGAATCCGACGAATTTTTACGGATTTCCCTAGGGGTACCACTAGGGAAAATCACCAAAATCGAGAAATCGCAAAAAGTGGTGAAATTTTTGATCCGAGTCCAATAATTCAGGAAAACCCGATTGGAATAGCTACTGGAAGCTTGCCGGTCAAAACGCATCGAGAATCGGCTTCGCGGGAATCAGACGAATTTTTACGGATTTCCCTAGGGGTACCTCTAGTGAAAATCGAGAAATCGCAAAAAGTGGTGAAATTTTGGATCCGAGTCCAATAATTCAGTAAAACCCGATTGGAATAGCTACTGGTTAGCTTGCCAGTCACAACGCATCGAAAATCGGCTTCGCCGGAATCCGACGAATTTTTACGGATTTCCCTAGGGGTACCACTAGGGAAAATCACCAAAATCGAGAAATCGCAAAAAGTGGTGAAATTTTGGATCCGAGTCCAATAATTCAGGAAAACCCGATTGGAATAGCTACTGGAAGCTTGCCGGTCACAACGCATCGAGAATCGGCTTCGCCGGAATCCGACGAATTTTTACGGATTTCCCTAGGGGTACCACTAGGGAAAATCGAGAAATCGCAAAAAGCGGTGAAATTTTGGATCCGAGTCCAATAATTCAGGAAAACCCGATTGGAATAGCTACTAGAAGCTTGCCGGTCACAACGTATCGAGAATCGGCTTCGCCGAAATCCGACGAATTTTTACGGATTTCCCTAGGGGTACCACTAGGGAAAATCGAGAAATCGCAAAAAGTGGTGAAATTTTTGATCCGAGTCCAATAATTCAGGAAAACCCGATTGGAATAGCTACTGGAAGCTTGCCGGTCACAACGCATCGAGAATCGGCTTCGCCGGAATCCGACGAATTTTTACGGATTTCCCTAGGGGTACCACTAAGGAAAATCACCAAAATCGAGAAATCGCAAAAAGTTGTGAAATTTTGGATCCGAGTCAAATAATTCAGGAAAACCTGATTGAAATAGCTACTGGAAGCTTGCCGGTCACAACGTATCGAGAATCGGCTTCGCCGGAATCCGACGAATTTTTACGGATTTCCCTAGGGGTACCACAAGGGAAAATCACCAAAATCGAGAAATCGTAAAAAGTGGTGAAATTTTTGATCCGAGTCCAATAATTCAGGAAAACCCGATTGGAATAGCTACTGGAAGCTTGCCGGTCACAACGCATCGAGAATTGGCTTCGCCGGAATCCGACGAATTTTTACGGATTTCCCTAGGGGTACCACTAGGAAAAATCACCAAAATCGAGAAATCGCAAAAAGTGGTGAAATTTTTGATCCGAGTCCAATAATTCAGGAAAACCCGATTGGAATAGCTACTGTAAGCTTGACGGTCACAACGCATCGAGAATCGGCTTCGCCGGAATCCGATGAATTTTTACGGATTTCCCTAGGGGTACCACTACGGAAAATCACCAAAATCGAGAAATCGCAAAAAGTTGTGAAATTTTGGATCCGAGTCAAATAATTCAGGAAAACCTGATTGAAATAGCTACTGGAAGCTTGCCGGTCACAACGCATCGAAAATCGGCTTCGCCGGAATCCGACGAATTTTTACGGATTTCCCTAGGGGTACCACTAGGGAAAATCACCAAAATCGAGAAATCGCAAAAAGTGCTGAAATTTTGGATTCGAGTCCAATAATTCAGGAAAACCCGATTGGAATAGCTACTGGAAGCTTGCCGGTCACAACGCATCGAGAATCGGCTTCGCCGGAATCCGACGAATTTTTACGGATTTCCCTAGGGGTACCACTAGGGAAAATCACTAAAATCGAGAAATCGCAAAAAGTGGTGAAATTTTTGATCCGAGTCCAATAATTCAGGAAAACCCGATTGGAATAGCTACTGTAAGCTTGACGGTCACAACGCATCGAGAATCGGCTTCGCCGGAATCCGACGAATTGTTACGGATTTCCCTAGAGGTACCACTAAGGAAAATCACCAAAATCGAGAAATCGCAAAAAGTTGTGAAATTTTGGATCCGAGTCAAATAATTCAGGAAAACCTGATTGAAATAGCTACTGGAAGCTTGCCGGTCACAACGCATTGAGAATCGGCTTCGCCGGAATCCGACGAATTTTTACGGATTTCCCTAGGGGTACCACTAGGGAAAATCACCAAAATCGAGAAATCGCAAAAAGTGGTGAAATTTTGGATCCGAGTCCAATAATTCAGGAAAACCCGATTGGAATAGCTACTGGAAGTTTGCCGGTCAAAACGCATCGAGAATCGGCTTCGCCGGAATCCGACGAATTTTTACGGATTTCCCTAGGGGTACCACTAGGGAAAATCACCAAAATCGAGAAATCACAAAAAGTGGTGAAATTTTTGATCCGAGTCCAATAATTCAGGAAAACCCGATTGGAATAGCTACTGTAAGCTTGACGGTCACAACGCATCGAGAATCGGCTTCGCCGAAATCCGACGAATTTTTACGGATTTCCCTAGGGGTACCACTAAGGAAAATCACCAAAATCGAGAAATCGCAAAAAGTTGTGAAATTTTGGATCCGAGTCAAATAATTCAGGAAAACCTGATTGAAATAGCTACTGGAAGCTTGCCGGTCACAACGCATCGAGAATCGGCTTCGCCGGAATCCGACGAATTTTTACG
This sequence comes from Excoecaria cochinchinensis, assembly GCA_947683425.1. Taxonomy (NCBI): domain Eukaryota; kingdom Viridiplantae; phylum Streptophyta; class Magnoliopsida; order Malpighiales; family Euphorbiaceae; genus Excoecaria; species Excoecaria cochinchinensis. Next base: position 290,317 of record CANTUQ010000191.1, read on the forward strand.
TATTTCCCTAGGGGTACCACTAGGGAAAATCACCAAAATCGAGAAATCGCAAAAAGTGGTAAAATTTTGGATCCGAGTCCAATAATTCAGGAAAACCCGATTGGAATAGCTACTAGAAGCTTGCCGGTCACAACGCATCGAGAATCGGCTTCGCCGGAATCCGACGAATTTTTACGGATTTCCCTAGGGGTACCACAAGGGAAAATCACCAAAATCGAGAAATCGCAAAAAGTGGTGAAATTTTTGATCCGAGTCCAATAATTCAGGAAAACCCGATTGGAATAGCTACTGTAAGCTTGCCGGTCACAACGCATCGAGAATCGGCTTCGTCGGAATCCGACGAATTTTTACGGATTTCCCTAGGGGTACCACTAAGGAAAATCACCAAAATCGAGAAATCGCAAAAAGTTGTGAAATTTTGGATCCGGGTCCAATAATTCAGGAAAATCCGATTGGAATAGCTACTGGAAGCTTGCCGGTCACAACGCATCGAGAATCGGCTTCACCGGAATCCGACGAATTTTTACGGATTTCCCTAGGGGTACCACTAGGGAAAATCACCAAAATCGAGAAATCGCAAAAAGTGGTGAAATTTTTGATCCGAGTCAAATAATTCAGGAAAACCCGATTGGAATAGCTACTGGAAACTTGCCGGTCACAACGCATCGAGAATCGGCTTCACCGGAATCCGACGAATTTTTACGGATTTCCCTAGGGGTACCACTAGGGAAAATCACCAAAATCGAGAAATCGCAAAAAGTGGTGAAATTTTTGATCCGAGTCCAATAATTCAGGAAAACCCGATTGGAATAGCTACTGGAAGCTTGCCGGTCAAAACGCATCGAGAATCGGCTTCGCGGGAATCAGACGAATTTTTACGGATTTCCCTAGGGGTACCTCTAGTGAAAATCGAGAAATCGCAAAAAGTGGTGAAATTTTGGATCCGAGTCCAATAATTCAGTAAAACCCGATTGGAATAGCTACTGGTTAGCTTGCCAGTCACAACGCATCGAAAATCGGCTTCGCCGAAATCCGACGAATTTTTACGGATTTCCCTAGGGGTACCACTAGGGAAAATCACCAAAATCGAGAAATCGCAAAAAGTGGTGAAATTTTGGATCCGAGTCCAATAATTCAGGAAAACCCGATTGGAATAGCTACTGGAAGCTTGCCGGTCACAACGCATCGAGAATCGGCTTCGCCGGAATCCGACGAATTTTTACGGATTTCCCTAGGGGTACCACTAGGGAAAATCGAGAAATCGCAAAAAGCGGTGAAATTTTGGATCCGAGTCCAATAATTCAGGAAAACCCGATTGGAATAGCTACTAGAAGCTTGCCGGTCACAACGTATCGAGAATCGGCTTCGCCGAAATCCGACGAATTTTTACGGATTTCCCTAGGGGTACCACTAGGGAAAATCGAGAAATCGCAAAAAGTGGTGAAATTTTTGATCCGAGTCCAATAATTCAGGAAAACCCGATTGGAATAGCTACTGGAAGCTTGCCGGTCACAACGCATCGAGAATCGGTTTCGCCGGAATCCGACGAATTTTTACGGATTTCCCTAGGGGTACCACAAGGGAAAATCACCAAAATCGAGAAATCGCAAAAAGTGGTGAAATTTTTGATCCGAGTCCAATAATTCAGGAAAACCCGATTGGAATAGCTACTGTAAGCTTGCCGGTCACAACGCATCGAGAATCGGCTTCGCCGGAATCCGACGAATTTTTACGTATTTCCCTAGGGGTACCACTAGGGAAAATCACCAAAATCGAGAAATCGCAAAAAGTGGTAAAATTTTGGATCCGAGTCCAATAATTCAGGAAAACCCGATTGGAATAGCTACTAGAAGCTTGCCGGTCACAACGCATCGAGAATCGGCTTCGCCGGAATCCGACGAATTTTTACGGATTTCCCTAGGGGTACCACAAGGGAAAATCACCAAAATCGAGAAATCGCAAAAAGTGGTGAAATTTTTGATCCGAGTCCAATTATTCAGGAAAACCCGATTGGAATAGCTACTGTAAGCTTGCCGGTCACAACGCATCGAGAATCGGCTTCGTCGGAATCCGACGAATTTTTACGGATTTCCCTAGGGGTACCACTAAGGAAAATCACCAAAATCGAGAAATCGCAAAAAGTTGTGAAATTTTGGATCCGGGTCCAATAATTCAGGAAAATCCGATTGGAATAGCTACTGGAAGCTTGCCGGTCACAACGCATCGAGAATCGGCTTCACCGGAATCCGACGAATTTTTACGGATTTCCCTAGGGGTACCACTAGGGAAAATCACCAAAATCGAGAAATCGCAAAAAGTGGTGAAATTTTTGATCCGAGTCAAATAATTCAGGAAAACCCGATTGGAATAGCTACTGGAAGCTTGCCGGTCACAACGCATCGAGAATCGGCTTCACCGGAATCCGACGAATTTTTACGGATTTCCCTAGGGGTACCACTAGGGAAAATCACCAAAATCGAGAAATCGCAAAAAGTGGTGAAATTTTTGATCCGAGTCCAATAATTCAGGAAAACCCGATTGGAATAGCTACTGGAAGCTTGCCGGTCAAAACGCATCGAGAATCGGCTTCGCGGGAATCAGACGAATTTTTACGGATTTCCCTAGGGGTACCTCTAGTGAAAATCGAGAAATCGCAAAAAGTGGTGAAATTTTGGATCCGAGTCCAATAATTCAGTAAAACCCGATTGGAATAGCTACTGGTTAGCTTGCCAGTCACAACGCATCGAAAATCGGCTTCGCCGGAATCCGACGAATTTTTACGGATTTCCCTAGGGGTACCACTAGGGAAAATCACCAAAATCGAGAAATCGCAAAAAGTGGTGAAATTTTGGATCCGAGTCCAATAATTCAGGAAAACCCGATTGGAATAGCTACTGGAAGCTTGCCGGTCACAACGCATCGAGAATCGGCTTCGCCGGAATCCGACGAATTTTTACGGATTTCCCTAGGGGTACCACTAGGGAAAATCGAGAAATCGCAAAAAGCGGTGAAATTTTGGATCCGAGTCCAATAATTCAGGAAAACCCGATTGGAATAGCTACTAGAAGCTTGCCGGTCACAACGTATCGAGAATCGGCTTCGCCGAAATCCGACGAATTTTTACGGATTTCCCTAGGGGTACCACTAGGGAAAATCGAGAAATCGCAAAAAGTGGTGAAATTTTTGATCCGAGTCCAATAATTCAGGAAAACCCGATTGGAATAGCTACTGGAAGCTTGCCGGTCACAACGCATCGAGAATCGGCTTCGCCGGAATCCGACGAATTTTTACGGATTTCCCTAGGGGTACCACTAAGGAAAATCACCAAAATCGAGAAATCGCAAAAAGTTGTGAAATTTTGGATCCGAGTCAAATAATTCAGGAAAACCTGATTGAAATAGCTACTGGAAGCTTGCCGGTCACAACGTATCGAGAATCGGCTTCGCCGGAATCCGACGAATTTTTACGGATTTCCCTAGGGGTACCACAAGGGAAAATCACCAAAATCGAGAAATCGTAAAAAGTGGTGAAATTTTTGATCCGAGTCCAATAATTCAGGAAAACCCGATTGGAATAGCTACTGGAAGCTTGCCGGTCACAACGCATCGAGAATCGGCTTCGCCGGAATCCGACGAATTTTTACGGATTTCCCTAGGGGTACCACTAGGGAAAATCACCAAAATCGAGAAATCGCAAAAAGTGGTGAAATTTTTTATCCGAGTCCAATAATTCAGGAAAATCCGATTGGAATAGTTACTGTAAGCTTGACGGTCACAACGCATCGAGAATCGGCTTCGCCGGAATCCGATGAATTTTTACGGATTTCCCTAGGGGTACCACTAAGGAAAATCACCAAAATCGAGAAATCGCAAAAAGTTGCGAAATTTTGGATCCGAGTCCAATAATTCAGGAAAACCCGATTGGAATAGCTACTGGAAGCTTGCCGGTCACAACGCATCGAGAATCGGCTTCGCCGGAATCCGACGAATTTTTACGGATTTCCCTAGGGGTACCACTAGGGAAAATCACCAAAATCGAGAAATCGCAAAAAGTGGTGAAATTTTGGATCCGAGTCGAATAATTCAGGAAAACCCGATTGGAATAGCTACTGGAAGCTTGCCGGTAACAACTCATCGAGAATCGGATTCGCCGAAATCCGACGAATTTTTACGAATTTCCCTAGGGGTACCACTAGGGAAAATCGAGAAATCGCAAAAAGTGGTGAAATTTTATATCCGAGTCCAATAATTCAGGAAAACCCGATTGGAAAAGCTACTGGAAGCTTGCCGGTCACAACGCATCGAGAATTGGCTTCGCCAGAATCCTACGAATTTTTACGAATTTCCCTAGGGGTAACTCTAGGGAAAATCACCAAAATCGAGAAATCGCAAAAAGTGGTGAAATTTTGGATCCGAGTCCAATAATTCAGGAAAACCCGATTGGAATAGCTACTACAACGCATCGAGAATCGGCTTCGCCGGAATCCGACGAATTTTTACGGATTTCTCTAGGGGTACCACTAGGGAAAATCACCAAAATCGAGAAATCGCAAAAAGTGGTGAAATTTTTGATCCGAGTCCAATAATTCAGGAAAACCCGCTTGGAATAGCTACTGGAAGCTTGCCGGTCACAACGCATCGAGAATCGGCTTCGCCTTAATCCGACGAATTTTTACGGATTTCCCTAGGGGTACCACTAGGTAAAATCCAGATATCGCAAAAAGTGGTGAAATTTTGGATCCGAGTCCAATAATTCAGGAAAACCGGATAGGAATAGCTAATGGAAGCTTGCCGGTCACAACGTATCGAGAATCGACTTCGTCGGAATCCGACGAATTTTTACGGATTTTCCTAGGGGTACCACTAGTGAAAATCGAGAAATCGCAAAAAGTGGTGAAATTTTTGATCCGAGTCCAATAATTCAGGAAAACCCGATTGGAATAGCTAATGGAAGCTTGCCGGTCACAACGAATTGAGAATCGGCTTCGCCGGAATCCGACGAATTTTTACGGATTTCCCTAGGGGTACCATTAGGGAAAATCACCAAAATCGAGAAATCGCAAAAAGTGGTGAAATTTTGAATCCGAGTCGAATAATTCAGGAAAACCCGATTGGAATAGCTACTGGAAGCTTGCCGGTCACAACTCATCGAGAATCGGCTTCGCCGGAATCCGACGAATTTTTACGAATTTCCCTAGGGGTACCACCACTAGGGAAAATCGAGAAATCGCAAAAAGTGGTGAAATTTTGGATCCGAGTCCAATAATTCAGGAAAACCCGCTTGGAATAGCTACTGGAAGCTTGCCGGTCACAACGCATCGAGAATCGGCTTCGCCTTAATCCGACGAATTTTTACGGATTTCCCTAGGGGTACCACTAGGGAAAATCGAGAAATCGCAAAAAGTGGTGAAATTTTTGATCCGAGTCCAATAATTCAGGAAAACCCGATTGGAATAGCTACTACAACGCATCGAGAATCGGCTTCGCCGGAATCCGATGAATTTTTACGGATTTCCCTAGGGGTACCACTAGGGAAAATCACCAAAATCGAGAAATCGCAAAAAGTGGTGAAATTTTTGATCCGAGTCCAATAATTCAGGAAAACCCGCTTGGAATAGCTACTAGAAGCTTGCCGGTCACAACGCATCGAGAATCGGCTTCGCCTTAATCCGATGAATTTTTACGGATTTCCCTAGGGGTACCACTAGGGAAAATCCAGATATCGCAAAAAGTGGTGAAATTTTGGATCCGAGTCCAATAATTCAGGAAAACCCAATAGGAATAGCTAATGGAAGCTTGCCGGTCACAACGCATCGAGAATCGACTTCGTCGGAATCCGATGAATTTTTACGGATTTTTCTAGGGGTACCACTAGTGAAAATCGAGAAATCGCAAAAAGTGGTGAAATTTTTGATCCGAGTCCAATAATTCAGGAAAACCCGATTGGAATAGCTAATGGAAGCTTGCCGGTCACAACGAATCGAGAATCGGCTTCGCCGGAATCCGACGAATTTTTACGGATTTCCCTAGGGGTACCATTAGGGAAAATCACCAAAATCGAGAAATCGCAAAAAGTGGTGAAATTTTGAATCCGAGTCGAATAATTCAGGAAAACCCGATTGGAATAGCTACTGGAAGCTTGCCGGTCACAACTCATCGAGAATCGGCTTCGCCGGAATCCGACGAATTTTTACGAATTTCCCTAGGGGTACCACCACTAGGGAAAATCGAGAAATCGCAAAAAGTGGTGAAATTTTGGATCCGAGTCCAATAATTCAGGAAAACCCGCTTGGAATAGCTACTGGAAGCTTGCCGGTCACAACGCATCGAGAATCGGCTTCGCCTTAATCCGACGAATTTTTACGGATTTCCCTAGGGGTACCACTAGGGAAAATCGAGAAATCGCAAAAAGTGGTGAAATTTTTTATCCGAGTCCAATAATTCAGGAAAACCCGATTGGAATAGCTACTAAAACGCATCGAGAATCGGCTTCGCCGGAATCCGACGAATTTTTACGGATTTCCCTAGGGGTACCACTAGGGAAAATCACCAAAATCGAGAAATCGCAAAAAGTGGTGAAATTTTTGATCCGAGTCCAATAATTCAGGAAAACCCGCTTGGAATTGCTACGGGAAGCTTGCCGGTCACAACGCATCGAGAATCGGCTTCGCCTTAATCCGACGAATTTTTACGGATTTCCCTAGGGGTACCACTAGGGAAAATTCAGATATCGCAAAAAGTGGTGAAATTTTGGATCCGAGTCCAATAATTCAGGAAAACCCGATAGGAATAGCTAATGGATGCTTGTCGGTCACAACGCATCGAGAATCGGCTTCGCCGGAATCCGACGAATTTTTACGGATTTCCCTAGGGGTACCACTAGTGAAAATCGAGAAATCGCAAAAAGTGGTGAAATTTTGGATCCGAGTCCAATAATTCAGGAAAACCCGATTGGAATAGCTAATGGAAGCTTGCCGGTCACAACGCATCGAGAATCGGTTTCGCCGGAATCCGACGAATTTTTACGGATTTCCCTAGGCGTACCACTAGGGAAAATCACCAAAATCGAGAAATCGCAAAAAGTGGTGAAATTTTGAATTCGAGTCGAATAATTCAGGAAAACCCGATTGGAATAGCTACTGGAAGCTTGCCGGTCACAACTTATCGAGAATCGGCTTCGCCGGAATCCGACGAATTTTTACGAATTTCCCTAGGGGTACCACCACTAGGGAAAATCGAGAAATCGCAAAAAGTGGTGAAATTTTGGATCCGAGTCCAATAATTCAGGAAAACCCGATTGGAATAGCCACTGGAAGCTTGCCGGTCACAATGCATCGAGAATTGGCTTCGCCCGAATCCGACGAATTTTTACGGATTTCCCTTGGGGTACCACTAGGGAAAATCACCAAAATCGAGAAATCGCAAAAAGTGGTGAAATTTTGAATTCGAGTCGAATAATTCAGGAAAACCCGATTGGAATAGCTACTGGAAGCTTGCCGGTCACAACTTATCGAGAATCGGCTTCGCCGGAATCCGACGAATTTTTACGAATTTCCCTAGGGGTACCACCACTAGGGAAAATCGAGAAATCGCAAAAAGTGGTGAAATTTTGGATCCGAGTCCAATAATTCAGGAAAACCCGATCGGAATAGCTACTGGAAGCTTGCCGGTCACAACGCATCGAGAATCGGCTTTGCCGGAATCCGATGAATTTTTACGGATTTCCCTAGGGGTACCACTAGGGAAAATCACCAAAATCGAGAAATCGCAAAAAGTGGAGAAATTTTGGATCCGAGTCCAATAATTCAGGAAAACCCGATTGGAATAGCTACTGGAAGCTTGCCGGTCACAACGCATCGAGAATCGGCTTCGCCGGAATCCGACGAATTTTTACGGATTTTCCTAGGGGTACCACTAGGGAAAATCAAGAAATCGCAAAAAGTGGTGAAATTTTGGATCCGAGTCCAATAATTTAGGAAAACCCGATTGGAATAGCTACTGGAAGCTTGCCGGTCACAACGCATCGAGAATCGGCTTCACCGGAATCCGACGAATTTTTACGGATTTCCCTAGGGGTACCACTAGGGAAAATCACCAAAATCGAGAAATCGCAAAAAGTGGTGAAATTTTGGATCCGAGTCCAATAATTCAGGAAAACCCGATTGGAATAGCTACTGGAAGCTTGCCGGTCACAACGCATCGAGAATTGGCTTCGCCGGAATCCGATAAATTTTTACGGATTTCCCTAGGGGTACCACTAGGGAAAATCACCAAAATCGAGAAATCGCAAAAAGTGGTGAAATTTTGGATCCGAGTCCAATAATTCAGGAAAACCCGATTGGAATAGCTACTGGAAGCTTGCCGGTCACAACGCATCGAGAATAGGCTTCGCTGGAATCCGACGAATTTTTACGGATTTCCCTAGGGGTACCACTAGGGAAAATCGAGAAATCGCAAAAAGTGGTGAAATTTTGGATCCGAGTCCAATAATTCAGGAAAACCCGATTGGAATAGCTATTGGAAGCTTGCCGGTCACAACGTATCGAGAATCGGCTTCGCCGGAATCCGACGAATTTTTACGGATTTCCATAGGGGTACCACTAGGGAAAATCAAGAAATCGCAAAAAGTGGTGAAATTTTGGATCCGAGTCCAATAATTCAGGAAAACCCGATTGGAATAGGTAATGGAAGCTTGCCGGTCACAACGCATCGAGAATCGGCTTCGCCGGAATCCGACGAATTTTTACGGATTTCCCTAGGGGTACCACTAGGGAAAATCACCAAAATCGAGAAATCGCAAAAAGTGGAGAAATTTTTGATCCGAGTCGAATAATTCAGGAAAACCCGATTGGAATAGCTACTGGAAACTTGCCGGTCACAACTCGTCGACAATCGACTTCGCCGGAATCCGACGAATTTTTACGAATTTTCCTAGGGGGTACCACTAGGGAAAATCGAGAAATCGCAAAAAGTGGTGAAATTTTGGATCCGAGTCCAATAATTCAGGAAAACCCGATTGGAATAGCTACTGGAAGCTTGCCATTCACAATGCATCGAGAATTGGCTTCGCCAGAATCCGACGAATTTTTACGGATTTCCCTAGGGGTACCACTAGGGAAAATCACCAAAATCGAGAAATCGCAAAAGTTGTGAAATTTTGGATTCGAGTCCAATAATTCAGGAAAATCCGATTGGAATAGCTACTACAACGCAACGAGAATCGGGTTCGCCGAAATCCGACGAATTTTTACGGATTTCCCTAGGGGTACCACTAGGAAAAATCACCAAAATAGAGAAATCGCAAAAAGTGTTGAAATTTTGGATCCGAGTCCAATAATTCAGGAAAACCCGATTGGAATAGCTACTTGAAGCTTGCCGGTCACAACCCATCGAGAATCGGCTTCGTCGGAAGCCGACGAATTTTTATGGATTTCCCTAGGGGTACCACTAGGGAAAATCACCAAAATCGAGAAATCGCAAAAAGTGGAGAAATTTTGGATCCGAGTCCAATAATTCAGGAAAACCCGATTGGAATAGCTACTGGAAGCTTGCCGGTCACAACGCATCGAGAATCGGCTTCGCTGGAATCCGACGAATTTTTACGGATTTACCTAGGGGTACCACTAGGGAAAATCACCAAAATCGAGAAATCGCAAAAAGTGGTGAAATTTTTGATCCGAGTCCAATAATTCAGGAAAACCCGATTGGAATAGCTACTGGAAGCTTGCCGGTCACAACGCATCGAGAATTGGCTTCGCCAGAATCCGTCGAATTTTTACGGATTTTCCTAGGGGTACCACTAGGGAAAATCACCAAAATCGAGAAATCGCAAAAGTGGTGAAATTTTGGATCCGAGTCCAATAATTCAGGAAAACCCGATTGGAATAGCTACTACAACGCATCGAGAATCGGGTTCGCCGGAATCCGACGAATTTTTACGGATTTCCCTAGGGGTACCACTAGGAAAAATCACCAAAATCGAGAAATCGCAAAAAGTGGTGAAATTTTGGATCCGAGTCAAATAATTCAGGAAAACCCGATTGGAATAACTACTGGAAGCTTACCGGTCACAACGCATCGAGAATCGGCTTCGCCGGAATCCGACAAATTTTTACGGATTTCCCTAGGGGTACCGCTAGGGAAAATCGAGAAATCGCAAAAAGTGGTGAAATTTTGGATTTGAGTCCAATAATTCAGGAAAACCCGATTGGAATAGCTACTGGAAGCTTGCCGGTCACAACGCATCGAGAATCGGCTTCGCCGGAATCCGACGAATTTTTACGGATTTCCCTAGGGGTACCACTAGGGAAAATCACCAAAATCGAGAAATCGCAAAAAGTGGTGAAATTTTTGATCCGAGTCCAATAATTTAGGAAAACTCGATTGGAATAGCTACTGGAAGCTTGCCGGTCTCAACGCATCGAGAATCGGCTTCGCCGGAATCCGATGAATTTTTACGGATTTCCCTAGGGGTACCACTAGGGAAAATCACCAAAATCGAGAAATCGCAAAAAGTGGTGAAATTTTTGATCCGAGTCCAATAATTTAGGAAAACTCGATTGGAATAGCTACTGGAAGCTTGCCGGTCTTAACGCATCGAGAATCGGCTTCGCCGGAATCCGACGAATTTTTACGGATTTCCCTAGGGGTACCACTAAGGAAAATCACCAAAATCGAGAAATCGCAAAAAGTGGTGAAATTTTGGATCAGAGTCCAATAATTCAGGAAAACCCGATTGGAATACCTACTGGAAGCTTGCCGGTCACAACGCATCGAGAATCGGCTTCGCCAGAATCCGAAGAATTTTTACGGATTTCCCTAGGGGTACCACTAGGGAAAATCACCAAAATCGAGAAATCGCAAAAAGTGGTGAAATTTTGGATCCGAGTCAAATAATTCAGGAAAACCCGATTGGAATAGCTACTGGAAGCTTACCGGTCACAACGCATCGAGAATCGGCTTCGCCGGAATCTGACGAATTTTTACGGATTTCCCTAGGGGTACCACTAGGGAAAATCACCAAAATCGAGAAATCGCAAAAAGTGGTGAAATTTTTCATCCGAGTCCAATAATTCAGGAAAACTCGATTGGAATAGCTACTGGAAGCTTGCCGGTCTTAACGCATCGAGAATCGGCTTCGCCGGAATCCGACGAATTTTTACGGATTTCCCTAGGGGTACCACTAAGGAAAATCACCAAAATCGAGAAATCGCAAAAAGTGGTGAAATTTTGGATCCGAGTCCAATAATTCAGGAAAACCCGATTGGAATAGCTACTGGAAGCTTGCCGGTCACAACGCATTGAGAATCGGCTTCGCCGGAATCCGAAGAATTTTTACGGATTTCCCTAGGGGTACCACTAGGAAAAATCACCAAAATCGAGAAATCGCAAAAAGTGGTGAAATTTTGGATCCGAGTCAAATAATTCAGGAAAACCCGATTGGAATAGCTACTGGAAGCTTACCGGTCACAACGCATCGAGAATCGGCTTCGCCGGAATCTGACGAATTTTTACGGATTTCCCTAGGGGTACCACTAGGGAAAATCACCAAAATCGAGAAATCGCAAAAAGTGGTGAAATTTTGGATCCGAGTCAAATAATTCAGGAAAACCCGATTGGAATAGCTACTGGAAGCTTGCCGGTCACAACGTATCGAGAATCGGCTTCGCCGGAATCCGACGAATTTTTACGGATTTCCCTAGGGGTACCACTAGGAAAAATCACCAAAATCGAGAAATCGCAAAAAGTGGTGAAATTTTTGATCCGAGTCCAATAATTCAGGAAAACCCGATTGGAATAGCTACTGGAAACTTGCTGGTCACAACGCATCGAGATTCGGCTTCGCCGGAATCCGACGAATTTTTACGGATTTCCCTAGGGGTACCACTAGGGAAAATCACCAAAATCGAGAAATCGCAAAAAGTGGTGAAATTTTGGATCCGAGTCCAATAATTCAGGAAAACCCGATTGGAATAGCTACTGGAAGCTTGCCGGTCACAACGTATCGAGAATCGGCTTCGCCGGAATCCGACGAATTTTTACGGATTTCCCTAGGGGTACCACTAGGAAAAATCACCAAAATCGAGAAATCGCAAAAAGTGGTGAAATTTTTGATCCGAGTCCAATAATTCAGGAAAACCCGATTGGAATAGCTACTGGAAACTTGCTGGTCACAACGCATCGAGATTCGGCTTCGCCGGAATCCGACGAATTTTTACGGATTTCCCTAGGGGTACCACTAGGGAAAATCACCAAAATCGAGAAATCGCAAAAAGTGGTGAAATTTTGGATCCGAGTCCAATAATTCAGGAAAACCCGATTGGAATAGCTACTGGAAGCTTGCCGGTCACAACGCATCGAGAATCGGCTTCGCCGAAATCCGACGAATTTTTACGGATTTCCCTAGGGGTACCACTAGGGAAAATCAATAGGGAAAATCGAGAAATCGCAAAAAGTGGTGAAATTTTGGATCCGAGTCCAATAATTCAGGAAAACCCGATTGGAATAGCTACTGGAAGCTTGCCGGTCACAACGCATCGAGAATTGGTTTCGCCCGAATCCGACGAATTTTTACGGATTTCCCTAGGGGTACCACTAGGAAAAATCACCAAAATCGAGAAATCGCAAAAAGTGGTGAAATTTTGGATCCGAGTCCAATAATTCAGGAAAACCCGATTGGAATAGCTACTGGAAGCTTGCCGGTCACAACGCATCGAGAATCGGCTTCGCCGGAATCCGACGAATTTTTACGAATTTCCCTAGGGGTACCACTAGGAAAAATCGAGAAATCGCAAAAAAGTGGTGAAATTTTGGATCCGAGTCCAATAATTCAGGAAAACCCGATTGGAATAGCTACTGGAAGCTTGCCGGTCACAACGCATCGAGAATCGGCTTTCGCCGGAATCCGACAAATTTTTACGGATTTCCCTAGGGGTACCACTAGGGAAAATCACCAAAATCGAGAAATCGCAAAAAGTTGTGAAATTTTGGATCCGAGTCCAATAATTAAGGAAAACCCGATTGGAATAGCTACTGGAAGCTTGCCGGTCACAACGCATCGAGAATCAGCTTCGCCGGAATCCGACAAATTTTTACGGATTTCCCTAGGGGTACCGCTAGGGAAAATCGAGAAATCGCAAAAAGTGGTGAAATTTTGGATTTGAGTCCAATAATTCAGGAAAACCCGATTGGAATAGCTACTGGAAGCTTGCCGGTCACAACGCATCGAGAATCGGCTTCGCCGGAATCCGACGAATTTTTACGGATTTCCCTAGGGGTACCACTAGGGAAAATCACCAAAATCGAGAAATCGCAAAAAGTGGTGAAATTTTTGATCCGAGTCCAATAATTTAGGAAAACTCGATTGGAATAGCTACTGGAAGCTTGCCGGTCTCAACGCATCGAGAATCGGCTTCGCCGGAATCCAATGAATTTTTACGGATTTCCCTAGGGGTACCACTAGGGAAAATCACCAAAATCGAGAAATCGCAAAAAGTGGTGAAATTTTTCATCCGAATCCAATAATTCAGGAAAACTCGATTGGAATAGCTACTGGAAGCTTGCCGGTCTTAACGCATCGAGAATCAGCTTCGCCGGAATCCGACGAATTTTTACGGATTTTCCTAGGGGTACCACTAAGGAAAATCACCAAAATCGAGAAATCGCAAAAAGTGGTGAAATTTTGGATCCGAGTCCAATAATTCAGGAAAACCCGATTGGAATAGCTACTGGAAGCTTGCCGGTCACAACGCATAGAGAATCGGCTTCGCCGGAATCCGAAAAATTTTTACGGATTTCCCTAGGGGTACCACTAGGGAAAATCACCAAAATCGAGAAATCGCAAAAAGTGGTGAAATTTTGGATCCGAGTCAAATAATTCAGGAAAACCCGATTGGAATAGCTACTGGAAGCTTACCGGTCACAACGCATCGAGAATCGGCTTCGCCGGAATCCGACGAATTTTTACGGATTTCCCTAGGGGTACCACTAGGGAAAATCACCAAAATCGAGAAATCGCAAAAAGTGGTGAAATTTTGGATCCGAGTCAAATAATTCAGGAAAACCCGATTGGAATAGCTACTGGAAGCTTGCCGGTCACAACGCATCGAGAATCGGCTTCGCCGGAATCCGACGAATTTTTACGGATTTCCCTAGGGGTACCACTAGGGAAAATCACCAAAATCGAGAAATCGCAAAAAGTGGTGAAATTTTGGATCCGAGTCCAATAATTCAGGAAAACCCGATTGGAATAGCTACTGGAAGCTTGCCGGTCACAACGCATCGAGAATCGGCTTTCGCCGGAATCCGACGAATTTTTACGGATTTCCCTAGGGGTACCACTAGGGAAAATCACCAAAATCGAGAAATCGCAAAAAGTGGTGAAATTTTGGATCCGAGTCCAATAATTCAGGAAAACCCGATTGGAATAGGTACTGGAAGCTTGCCGGTCACAACGCATCAAGAATCAGCTTCGCCGGAATCCGACAAATTTTTACGGATTTCCCTAGGGGTACCGCTAGGGAAAATCGAGAAATCGCAAAAAGTGGTGAAATTTTGGATTTGAGTCCAATAATTCAGGAAAACCCGATTGGAATAGCTACTGGAAGCTTGCCGGTCACAACGCATCGAGAATCGGCTTCGCCGGAATCCGACGAATTTTTACGGATTTCCCTAGGGGTACCACTAGGGAAAATCACCAAAATCGAGAAATCGCAAAAAGTGGTGAAATTTTTGATCCGAGTCCAATAATTTAGGAAAACTCGATTGGAATAGCTACTGGAAGCTTGCCGGTCTCAACGCATCGAGAATCGGCTTCGCCGGAATCCAATGAATTTTTACGGATTTCCCTAGGGGTACCACTAGGGAAAATCACCAAAATCGAGAAATCGCAAAAAGTGGTGAAATTTTTCATCCGAATCCAATAATTCAGGAAAACTCGATTGGAATAGCTACTGGAAGCTTGCCGGTCTTAACGCATCGAGAATCAGCTTCGCCGGAATCCGACGAATTTTTACGGATTTCCCTAGGGGTACCACTAAGGAAAATCACCAAAATCGAGAAATCGCAAAAAGTGGTGAAATTTTGGATCCGAGTCCAATAATTCAGGAAAACCCGATTGGAATAGCTACTGGAAGCTTGCCGGTCACAACGCATCGAGAATTGGCTTCGCCGGAATCCGAAGAATTTTTACGGATTTCCCTAGGGGTACCACTAGGGAAAATCACCAAAATCGAGAAATCGCAAAAAGTGGTGAAATTTTGGATCCGAGTCAAATAATTCAGGAAAACCCGATTGGAATAGCTACTGGAAGCTTACCGGTCACAACGCATCGAGAATCGGCTTCGCCGGAATCTGACGAATTTTTACGGATTTCCCTAGGGGTACCACTAGGGAAAATCACCAAAATCGAGAAATCGCAAAAAGTGGTGAAATTTTGGATCCGAGTCAAATAATTCAGGAAAACCCGATTGGAATAGCTACTGGAAGCTTGCCGGTCACAACGCATCGAGAATCGGCTTCGCCGGAATCCGACGAATTTTTACGGATTTCCCTAGGGGTACCACTAGGAAAAATCACCAAAATCGAGAAATCGCAAAAAGTGGTGAAATTTTTGATCCGAGTCCAATAATTCAGGAAAACCCGATTGGAATAGCTACTGGAAGCTTGCCGGTCACAACGCATCGAGAATCGGCTTCGCCGGAATCCGACGAATTTTTACGGATTTCCCTAGGGGTACCACTAGGGAAAATCACCAAAATCGAGAAATCGCAAAAAGTGGTGAAATTTTGGATCCGAGTCCAATAATTCAGGAAAACCCGATTGGAATAGCTACTGGAAGCTTGCCGGTCACAACGCATCGAGAATCGGCTTCGCCGAAATCCGACGAATTTTTACGGATTTCCCTAGGGGTACCACTAGGGAAAATCAATAGGGAAAATCGAGAAATCGCAAAAAGTGGTGAAATTTTGGATCCGAGTCCAATAATTCAGGAAAACCCGATTGGAATAGCTACTGGAAGCTTGCCGGTCACAACGCATCGAGAATTGGTTTCGCCCGAATCCGACGAATTTTTACGGATTTCCCTAGGGGTACCACTAGGAAAAATCACCAAAATCGAGAAATCGCAAAAAGTGGTGAAATTTTGGATCCGAGTCCAATAATTCAGGAAAACCCGATTGGAATAGCTACTGGAAGCTTGCCGGTCACAACGCATCGAGAATCGGCTTCGCCGGAATCCGACGAATTTTTACGAATTTCCCTAGGGGTACCACTAGGAAAAATCGAGAAATCGCAAAAAGTGGTGAAATTTTGGATCCGAGTCAAATAATTCAGGAAAACCCGATTGGAATAGCTACTGGAAGCTTACCGGTCACAACGCATCGAGAATCGGCTTTCGCCGGAATCCGACAAATTTTTACGGATTTCCCTAGGGGTACCACTAGGGAAAATCACCAAAATCGAGAAATCGCAAAAAGTGGTGAAATTTTGGATCCGAGTCCAATAATTCAGGAAAACCCGATTGGAATAGCTACTGGAAGCTTGCCGGTCACAACGCATCGAGAATCAGCTTCGCCGGAATCCGACAAATTTTTACGGATTTCCCTAGGGGTACCGCTAGGGAAAATCGAGAAATCGCAAAAAGTGGTGAAATTTTGGATTTGAGTCCAATAATTCAGGAAAACCCGATTGGAATAGCTACTGGAAGCTTGCCGGTCACAACGCATCGAGAATCGGCTTCGCCGGAATCCGACGAATTTTTACGGATTTCCCTAGGGGTACCACTAGGGAAAATCACCAAAATCGAGAAATCGCAAAAAGTGGTGAAATTTTGGATCCGAGTCCAATAATTCAGGAAAACCCGATTGGAATAGCTACTGGAAGCTTGCCGGTCACAACGCATCGAGAATTGGTTTCGCCCGAATCCGACGAATTTTTACGGATTTCCCTAGGGGTACCACTAGGAAAAATCACCAAAATCGAGAAATCGCAAAAAGTGTTGAAATTTTGGATCCGAGTCCAATAATTCAGGAAAACCCGATTGGAATAGCTACTGGAAGCTTGCCGGTCACAACGCATCGAGAATCGGCTTCGCCGGAATCCGAAGAATTTTTACGGATTTCCCTAGGGGTACCACTAGGGAAAATCACCAAAATCGAGAAATCGCAAAAAGTGGTGAAATTTTGGATCCGAGTCAAATAATTCAGGAAAACCCGATTGGAATAGCTACTGGAAGCTTACCGGTCACAACGCATCGAGAATCGGCTTCGCCGGAATCTGACGAATTTTTACGGATTTCCCTAGGGGTACCACTAGGGAAAATCACCAAAATCGAGAAATCGCAAAAAGTGGTGAAATTTTGGATCCGAGTCAAATAATTCAGGAAAACCCGATTGGAATAGCTACTGGAAGCTTGCCGGTCACAACGCATCGAGAATCGGCTTCGCCGGAATCCGACGAATTTTTACGGATTTCCCTAGGGGTACCACTAGGAAAAATCACCAAAATCGAGAAATCGCAAAAAGTGGTGAAATTTTTGATCCGAGTCCAATAATTCAGGAAAACCCGATTGGAATAGCTACTGGAAGCTTGCCGGTCACAACGCATCGAGAATCGGCTTCGCCGAAATCCGACGAATTTTTACGGATTTCCCTAGGGGTACCACTAGGGAAAATCACCAAAATCGAGAAATCGCAAAAAGTGGTGAAATTTTGGATCCGAGTCCAATAATTCAGGAAAACCCGATTGGAATAGCTACTGGAAGCTTGCCGGTCACAACGCATCGAGAATCGGCTTCGCCGAAATCCGACGAATTTTTACGGATTTCCCTAGGGGTACCACTAGGGAAAATCAATAGGGAAAATCGAGAAATCGCAAAAAGTGGTGAAATTTTGGATCCGAGTCCAATAATTCAGGAAAACCCGATTGGAATAGCTACTGGAAGCTTGCCGGTCACAACGCATCGAGAATTGGTTTCGCCCGAATCCGACGAATTTTTACGGATTTCCCTAGGGGTACCACTAGGAAAAATCACCAAAATCGAGAAATCGCAAAAAGTGGTGAAATTTTGGATCCGAGTCCAATAATTCAGGAAAACCCGATTGGAATAGCTACTGGAAGCTTGCCGGTCACAACGCATCGAGAATCGGCTTCGCCGGAATCCGACGAATTTTTACGAATTTCCCTAGGGGTACCACTAGGAAAAATCGAGAAATCGCAAAAAGTGGTGAAATTTTGGATCCGAGTCAAATAATTCAGGAAAACCCGATTGGAATAGCTACTGGAAGCTTACCGGTCACAACGCATCGAGAATCGGCTTTCGCCGGAATCCGACAAATTTTTAAGGATTTCCCTAGGGGTACCACTAGGGAAAATCACCAAAATCGAGAAATCGCAAAAAGTGGTGAAATTTTGGATCCGAGTCCAATAATTCAGGAAAACCCGATTGGAATAGCTACTGGAAGCTTGCCGGTCACAACGCATCGAGAATCAGCTTCGCCGGAATCCGACAAATTTTTACGGATTTCCCTAGGGGTACCGCTAGGGAAAATCGAGAAATCGCAAAAAGTGGTGAAATTTTGGATTTGAGTCCAATAATTCAGGAAAACCCGATTGGAATAGCTACTGGAAGCTTGCCGGTCACAACGCATCGAGAATCGGCTTCGCCGGAATCCGACGAATTTTTACGGATTTCCCTAGGGGTACCACTAGGGAAAATCACCAAAATCGAGAAATCGCAAAAAGTGGTGAAATTTTTGATCCGAGTCCAATAATTTAGGAAAACTCGATTGGAATAGCTACTGGAAGCTTGCCGGTCTCAACGCATCGAGAATCGGCTTCGCCGGAATCCAATGAATTTTTACGGATTTCCCTAGGGGTACCGCTAGGGAAAATCGAGAAATCGCAAAAAGTGGTGAAATTTTGGATTTGAGTCCAATAATTCAGGAAAACCCGATTGGAATAGCTACTGGAAGCTTGCCGGTCACAACGCATCGAGAATCGGCTTCGCCGGAATCCGACGAATTTTTACGGATTTCCCTAGGGGTACCACTAGGGAAAATCACCAAAATCGAGAAATCGCAAAAAGTGGTGAAATTTTGGATCCGAGTCCAATAATTCAGGAAAACCCGATTGGAATAGCTACTGGAAGCTTGCCGGTCACAACGCATCGAGAATTGGTTTCGCCCGAATCCGACGAATTTTTACGGATTTCCCTAGGGGTACCACTAGGAAAAATCACCAAAATCGAGAAATCGCAAAAAGTGTTGAAATTTTGGATCCGAGTCCAATAATTCAGGAAAACCCGATTGGAATAGCTACTGGAAGCTTGCCGGTCACAACGCATCGAGAATCGGCTTCGCCGGAATCCGAAGAATTTTTACGGATTTCCCTAGGGGTACCACTAGGGAAAATCACCAAAATCGAGAAATCGCAAAAAGTGGTGAAATTTTGGATCCGAGTCAAATAATTCAGGAAAACCCGATTGGAATAGCTACTGGAAGCTTACCGGTCACAACGCATCGAGAATCGGCTTCGCCGGAATCTGACGAATTTTTACGGATTTCCCTAGGGGTACCACTAGGGAAAATCACCAAAATCGAGAAATCGCAAAAAGTGGTGAAATTTTGGATCCGAGTCAAATAATTCAGGAAAACCCGATTGGAATAGCTACTGGAAGCTTGCCGGTCACAACGCATCGAGAATCGGCTTCGCCGGAATCCGACGAATTTTTACGGATTTCCCTAGGGGTACCACTAGGAAAAATCACCAAAATCGAGAAATCGCAAAAAGTGGTGAAATTTTTGATCCGAGTCCAATAATTCAGGAAAACCCGATTGGAATAGCTACTGGAAGCTTGCCGGTCACAACGCATCGAGAATCGGCTTCGCCGGAATCCGACGAATTTTTACGGATTTCCCTAGGGGTACCACTAGGGAAAATCACCAAAATCGAGAAATCGCAAAAAGTGGTGAAATTTTGGATCCGAGTCCAATAATTCAGGAAAACCCGATTGGAATAGCTACTGGAAGCTTGCCGGTCACAACGCATCGAGAATCGGCTTCGCCGAAATCCGACGAATTTTTACGGATTTCCCTAGGGGTACCACTAGGGAAAATCAATAGGGAAAATCGAGAAATCGCAAAAAGTGGTGAAATTTTGGATCCGAGTCCAATAATTCAGGAAAACCCGATTGGAATAGCTACTGGAAGCTTGCCGGTCACAACGCATCGAGAATTGGTTTCGCCCGAATCCGACGAATTTTTACGGATTTCCCTAGGGGTACCACTAGGAAAAATCACCAAAATCGAGAAATCGCAAAAAGTGGTGAAATTTTGGATCCGAGTCCAATAATTCAGGAAAACCCGATTGGAATAGCTACTGGAAGCTTGCCGGTCACAACGCATCGAGAATCGGCTTCGCCGGAATCCGACGAATTTTTACGAATTTCCCTAGGGGTACCACTAGGAAAAATCGAGAAATCGCAAAAAGTGGTGAAATTTTGGATCCGAGTCAAATAATTCAGGAAAACCCGATTGGAATAGCTACTGGAAGCTTACCGGTCACAACGCATCGAGAATCGGCTTTCGCCGGAATCCGACAAATTTTTAAGGATTTCCCTAGGGGTACCACTAGGGAAAATCACCAAAATCGAGAAATCGCAAAAAGTGGTGAAATTTTGGATCCGAGTCCAATAATTCAGGAAAACCCGATTGGAATAGCTACTGGAAGCTTGCCGGTCACAACGCATCGAGAATCAGCTTCGCCGGAATCCGACAAATTTTTACGGATTTCCCTAGGGGTACCGCTAGGGAAAATCGAGAAATCGCAAAAAGTGGTGAAATTTTGGATTTGAGTCCAATAATTCAGGAAAACCCGATTGGAATAGCTACTGGAAGCTTGCCGGTCACAACGCATCGAGAATCGGCTTCGCCGGAATCCGACGAATTTTTACGGATTTCCCTAGGGGTACCACTAGGGAAAATCACCAAAATCGAGAAATCGCAAAAAGTGGTGAAATTTTTGATCCGAGTCCAATAATTTAGGAAAACTCGATTGGAATAGCTACTGGAAGCTTGCCGGTCTCAACGCATCGAGAATCGGCTTCGCCGGAATCCAATGAATTTTTACGGATTTCCCTAGGGGTACCGCTAGGGAAAATCGAGAAATCGCAAAAAGTGGTGAAATTTTGGATTTGAGTCCAATAATTCAGGAAAACCCGATTGGAATAGCTACTGGAAGCTTGCCGGTCACAACGCATCGAGAATCGGCTTCGCCGGAATCCGACGAATTTTTACGGATTTCCCTAGGGGTACCACTAGGGAAAATCACCAAAATCGAGAAATCGCAAAAAGTGGTGAAATTTTGGATCCGAGTCCAATAATTCAGGAAAACCCGATTGGAATAGCTACTGGAAGCTTGCCGGTCACAACGCATCGAGAATTGGTTTCGCCCGAATCCGACGAATTTTTACGGATTTCCCTAGGGGTACCACTAGGAAAAATCACCAAAATCGAGAAATCGCAAAAAGTGTTGAAATTTTGGATCCGAGTCCAATAATTCAGGAAAACCCGATTGGAATAGCTACTGGAAGCTTGCCGGTCACAACGCATCGAGAATCGGCTTCGCCGGAATCCGAAGAATTTTTACGGATTTCCCTAGGGGTACCACTAGGGAAAATCACCAAAATCGAGAAATCGCAAAAAGTGGTGAAATTTTGGATCCGAGTCAAATAATTCAGGAAAACCCGATTGGAATAGCTACTGGAAGCTTACCGGTCACAACGCATCGAGAATCGGCTTCGCCGGAATCTGACGAATTTTTACGGATTTCCCTAGGGGTACCACTAGGGAAAATCACCAAAATCGAGAAATCGCAAAAAGTGGTGAAATTTTGGATCCGAGTCAAATAATTCAGGAAAACCCGATTGGAATAGCTACTGGAAGCTTGCCGGTCACAACGCATCGAGAATCGGCTTCGCCGGAATCCGACGAATTTTTACGGATTTCCCTAGGGGTACCACTAGGAAAAATCACCAAAATCGAGAAATCGCAAAAAGTGGTGAAATTTTTGATCCGAGTCCAATAATTCAGGAAAACCCGATTGGAATAGCTACTGGAAGCTTGCCGGTCACAACGCATCGAGAATCGGCTTCGCCGGAATCCGACGAATTTTTACGGATTTCCCTAGGGGTACCACTAGGGAAAATCACCAAAATCGAGAAATCGCAAAAAGTGGTGAAATTTTGGATCCGAGTCCAATAATTCAGGAAAACCCGATTGGAATAGCTACTGGAAGCTTGCCGGTCACAACGCATCGAGAATCGGCTTCGCCGAAATCCGACGAATTTTTACGGATTTCCCTAGGGGTACCACTAGGGAAAATCAATAGGGAAAATCGAGAAATCGCAAAAAGTGGTGAAATTTTGGATCCGAGTCCAATAATTCAGGAAAACCCGATTGGAATAGCTACTGGAAGCTTGCCGGTCACAACGCATCGAGAATTGGTTTCGCCCGAATCCGACGAATTTTTACGGATTTCCCTAGGGGTACCACTAGGAAAAATCACCAAAATCGAGAAATCGCAAAAAGTGGTGAAATTTTGGATCCGAGTCCAATAATTCAGGAAAACCCGATTGGAATAGCTACTGGAAGCTTGCCGGTCACAACGCATCGAGAATCGGCTTCGCCGGAATCCGACGAATTTTTACGAATTTCCCTAGGGGTACCACTAGGAAAAATCGAGAAATCGCAAAAAGTGGTGAAATTTTGGATCCGAGTCAAATAATTCAGGAAAACCCGATTGGAATAGCTACTGGAAGCTTACCGGTCACAACGCATCGAGAATCGGCTTTCGCCGGAATCCGACAAATTTTTAAGGATTTCCCTAGGGGTACCACTAGGGAAAATCACCAAAATCGAGAAATCGCAAAAAGTGGTGAAATTTTGGATCCGAGTCCAATAATTCAGGAAAACCCGATTGGAATAGCTACTGGAAGCTTGCCGGTCACAACGCATCGAGAATCAGCTTCGCCGGAATCCGACAAATTTTTACGGATTTCCCTAGGGGTACCGCTAGGGAAAATCGAGAAATCGCAAAAAGTGGTGAAATTTTGGATTTGAGTCCAATAATTCAGGAAAACCCGATTGGAATAGCTACTGGAAGCTTGCCGGTCACAACGCATCGAGAATCGGCTTCGCCGGAATCCGACGAATTTTTACGGATTTCCCTAGGGGTACCACTAGGGAAAATCACCAAAATCGAGAAATCGCAAAAAGTGGTGAAATTTTTGATCCGAGTCCAATAATTTAGGAAAACTCGATTGGAATAGCTACTGGAAGCTTGCCGGTCTCAACGCATCGAGAATCGGCTTCGCCGGAATCCAATGAATTTTTACGGATTTCCCTAGGGGTACCACTAGGGAAAATCACCAAAATCGAGAAATCGCAAAAAGTGGTGAAATTTTTCATCCGAATCCAATAATTCAGGAAAACTCGATTGGAATAGCTACTGGAAGCTTGCCGGTCTTAACGCATCGAGAATCAGCTTCGCCGGAATCCGACGAATTTTTACGGATTTCCCTAGGGGTACCACTAAGGAAAATCACCAAAATCGAGAAATCGCAAAAAGTGGTGAAATTTTGGATCCGAGTCCAATAATTCAGGAAAACCCGATTGGAATAGCTACTGGAAGCTTGCCGGTCACAACGCATAGAGAATCGGCTTCGCCGGAATCCGAAAAATTTTTACGGATTTCCCTAGGGGTACCACTAGGGAAAATCACCAAAATCGAGAAATCGCAAAAAGTGGTGAAATTTTGGATCCGAGTCAAATAATTCAGGAAAACCCGATTGGAATAGCTACTGGAAGCTTACCGGTCACAACGCATCGAGAATCGGCTTCGCCGGAATCTGACGAATTTTTACGGATTTCCCTAGGGGTACCACTAGGGAAAATCACCAAAATCGAGAAATCGCAAAAAGTGGTGAAATTTTGGATCCGAGTCAAATAATTCAGGAAAACCCGATTGGAATAGCTACTGGAAGCTTGCCGGTCACAACGCATCGAGAATCGGCTTCGCCGGAATCCGACGAATTTTTACGGATTTCCCTAGGGGTACCACTAGGAAAAATCACCAAAATCGAGAAATCGCAAAAAGTGGTGAAATTTTTGATCCGAGTCCAATAATTCAGGAAAACCCGATTGGAATAGCTACTGGAAGCTTGCCGGTCACAACGCATCGAGAATCGGCTTCGCCGGAATCCGACGAATTTTTACGGATTTCCCTAGGGGTACCACTAGGGAAAATCACCAAAATCGAGAAATCGCAAAAAGTGGTGAAATTTTGGATCCGAGTCCAATAATTCAGGAAAACCCGATTGGAATAGCTACTGGAAGCTTGCCGGTCACAACGCATCGAGAATCGGCTTCGCCGAAATCCGACGAATTTTTACGGATTTCCCTAGGGGTACCACTAGGGAAAATCAATAGGGAAAATCGAGAAATCGCAAAAAGTGGTGAAATTTTGGATCCGAGTCCAATAATTCAGGAAAACCCGATTGGAATAGCTACTGGAAGCTTGCCGGTCACAACGCATCGAGAATTGGTTTCGCCCGAATCCGACGAATTTTTACGGATTTCCCTAGGGGTACCACTAGGAAAAATCACCAAAATCGAGAAATCGCAAAAAGTGTTGAAATTTTGGATCCGAGTCCAATAATTCAGGAAAACCCGATTGGAATAGCTACTGGAAGCTTGCCGGTCACAACGCATCGAGAATCGGCTTCGCCGGAATCCGACAAATTTTTACGGATTTCCCTAGGGGTACCGCTAGGGAAAATCGAGAAATCGCAAAAAGTGGTGAAATTTTTGATCCGAGTCCAATAATTCAGGAAAACCCGATTGGAATAGCTACTGGAAACTTGCCGGTCACAACGCATCGAGAATCGGCTTTCGCCGGAATCCGACGAATTTTTACGGATTTCCCTAGGGGTACCACTAGGGAAAATCACCAAAATCGAGAAATCGCAAAAAGTGGTGAAATTTTTGATCCGAGTCCAATAATTTAGGAAAACTCGATTGGAATAGCTACTGTAAGCTTGCCGGTCTCAACGCATCGAGAATCGGCTTCGCCGGAATCCAATGAATTTTTACGGATTTCCCTAGGGGTACCACTAGGGAAAATCACCAAAATCGAGAAATCGCAAAAAGTGGTGAAATTTTTCATCCGAATCAAATAATTCAGGAAAACTCGATTGGAATAGCTACTGGAAGCTTGCCGGTCTTAACGCATCGAGAATCAGCTTCGCCGGAATCCGACGAATTTTTACGGATTTACCTAGGGGTACCACTAAGGAAAATCACCAAAATCGAGAAATCGCAAAAAGTGGTGAAATTTTGGATCCGAGTCCAATAATTCAGGAAAACCCGATTGGAATAGCTACTGGAAGCTTGCCGGTCACAACGCATCGAGAATCGGCTTCGCCGGAATCCGAAGAATTTTTACGGATTTCCCTAGGGGTACCACTAGGGAAAATCACCAAAATCGAGAAATCGCAAAAAGTGGTGAAATTTTGGATCCGAGTCAAATAATTCAAGAAAACCCGATTGGAATAGCTACTGGAAGCTTGCCGGTCACAACGCATCGAGAATCGGCTTCGCCGGAATCCGACGAATTTTTACGGATTTCCCTAGGGGTACCACTAGGAAAAATCACCAAAATCGAGAAATCGCAAAAAGTGGTGAAATTTTTGATCCGAGTCCAATAATTCAGGAAAACCCGATTGGAATAGCTACTGGAAGCTTGCCGGTCACAACGCATCGAGAATCGGCTTCGCCGGAATCCGACGAATTTTTACGGATTTCCCTAGGGGTACCACTAGGGAAAATCACCAAAATCGAGAAATCGCAAAAAGTGGTGAAATTTTTGATCCGAGTCCAATAATTCAGGAAAACCCGATTGGAATATTTACTGGAAGCTTGCCGGTCACAACGCATCGAGAATCGGCTTCGCTGAAATCCGAAGAATTTTTACGGATTTCCCTAGGGGTACCACTAGGGAAAATCACTAGGGAAAATCGAGAAATCGCAAAAAGTGGTGAAATTTTTGATCCGAGTCCAATAATTCAGGAAAACCCGATTGGAATAGCTACTGGAAGCTTGCCGGTCACAACGCATCGAGAATTGGCTTCGCCCGAATCCGACGAATTTTTACGGATTTCCCTAGGGGTACCACTAGGGAGAATCACCAAAATCAAGAAATCGCAAAAAGTGGTGAAATTTTTGATCCGAGTCCAATAATTCAGGAAAACCCGATTGGAATAGCTACTGGAAGCTTGCCGGTCACAACGCATCGAGAATCGGTTTCGCCGGAATCCGACGAATTTTTACGGATTTCCCTAGGGGTACCACTAGGGAAAATCACCAAAATCGAGAAATCGCAAAAAGTGGTGAAATTTTTGATCCGAGTCCAATAATTCAGGAAAACCCGATTGGAATATTTACTGGAAGCTTGCCGGTCACAACGCATCGAGAATCGGCTTCGCTGAAATCCGAAGAATTTTTACGGATTTCCCTAGGGGTACCACTAGGGAAAATCACTAGGGAAAATCGAGAAATCGCAAAAAGTGGTGAAATTTTTGATCCGAGTCCAATAATTCAGGAAAACCCGATTGGAATAGCTACTGGAAGCTTGCCGGTCACAACGCATCGAGAATTGGCTTCGCCCGAATCCGACGAATTTTTACGGATTTCCCTAGGGGTACCACTAGGGAAAATCACCAAAATCAAGAAATCGCAAAAAGTGGTGAAATTTTTGATCCGAGTCCAATAATTCAGGAAAACCCGATTGGAATAGCTACTGGAAGCTTGCCGGTCACAACGCATCGAGAATCGGCTTCGCCGGAATCCGACGAATTTTTACGGATTTCCCTAGGGGTACCACTAGGGAAAATCGAGAAATCGCAAAAAGTGGTGAAATTTTGGATCCGAGTCCAATAATTCAGGAAAACCCGATTGGAATAGCTACTGGAAGCTTGCCGGTCACAACGCATCGAGAATCGGTTTCGCCGGAATCCGACGAATTTTTACGGATTTCCCTAGGGGTACCACTAGGGAAAATCACCAAAATCGAGAAATCGCAAAAAGTGGTGAAATTTTTGATCCGAGTCCAATAATTCAGGAAAACCCGATTGGAATAGCTACTGGAAGCTTGCCGGTCACAACGCATCGAGAATCGGCTTCGCCGGAATCCGACGAATTTTTACGGATTTCCCTAGGGGTACCACTAGGGAAAATCACCAAAATCGAGAAATCGCAAAAAGTGGTGAAATTTTGGATCCGAGTCCAATAATTCAGGAAAACCCGATTGGAATAGCTACTGGAAGCTTGCCGGTCACAACGCATCGAGAATCGGCTTCGCCGGAATCCGACGAATTTTTACGGATTTCTCTAGGGGTACCACTAGGGAAAATCAATAGGGAAAATCGAGAAATCGCAAAAAGTGGTGAAATTTTGGATCCGAGTCCAATAATTCAGGAAAACCCGATTGGAATAGCTACTGGAAGCTTGCCGGTCACAACGCATCGAGAATTGGTTTCGCCCGAATCCGACGAATTTTTACGGATTTCCCTAGGGGTACCACTAGGGAAAATCACCAAAATCGAGAAATCGCAAAAAGTGGTGAAATTTTGGATCCGAGTCCAATAATTCAGGAAAACCCGATTGGAATAGCTACTGGAAGCTTGCCGGTCACAACGCATCGAGAATCAGCTTCGCCGGAATCCGACAAATTTTTACGGATTTCCCTAGGGGTACCGCTAGGGAAAATCGAGAAATCGCAAAAAGTGGTGAAATTTTGGATCCGAGTCCAATAATTCAGGAAAACCCGATTGGAATAGCTACTGGAAGCTTGCCGGTCACAACGCATCGAGAATCGGCTTTCGCCGGAATCCGACGAATTTTTACGAATTTCCCTAGGGGTACCACTAGGGAAAATCACCAAAATCGAGAAATCGCAAAAAGTGGTGAAATTTTGGATCCGAGTCCAATAATTCAGGAAAACCCGATTGGAATAGCTACTGGAAGCTTGCCGGTCACAACGCATCGAGAATCAGCTTCGCCGGAATCCGACAAATTTTTACGGATTTCCCTAGGGGTACCGCTAGGGAAAATCGAGAAATCTCAAAAAGTGGTGAAATTTTGGATTTGAGTCCAATAATTCAGGAAAACCCGATTGGAATAGCTACTGGAAGCTTGCCGGTCACAACGCATCGAGAATCGGCTTCGCCGGAATCCGACGAATTTTTACGAATTTCCCTAGGGGTACCACTAGGGAAAATCACCAAAATCGAGAAATCGCAAAAAGTTGTGAAATTTTTGATCCGAGTCCAATAATTTAGGAAAACTCGATTGGAATAGCTACTGGAAGCTTGCAGGTCTCAACGCATCGAGAATCGGCTTCGCCGGAATCCAATGAATTTTTACGGATTTCCCTAGGGGTACCACTAGGGAAAATCACCAAAATCGAGAAATCGCAAAAAGTGGTGAAATTTTTCATCCGAGTCCAATAATTCAGGAAAACTCGATTGGAATAGCTACTGGAAGCTTGCCGGTCTTAACGCATCGAGAATCGGCTTCGCTGGAATCCGACGAATTTTTACGGATTTCCCTAGGGGTACCACTAAGGAAAATCACCAAAATCGAGAAATCGCAAAAAGTGGTGAAATTTTGGATCCGAGTCCAATAATTCAGGAAAACCCGATTGGAATAGCTACTGGAAGCTTGCCGGTCACAACGCATCGAGAATCGGCTTCGCCGGAATCCGAAGAATTTTTACGGATTTCCCTAGGGGTACCACTAGGGAAAATCACCAAAATCGAGAAATCGCAAAAAGTGGTCAAATTTTGGATCCGAGTCAAATAATTCAGGAATACCCGATTGGAATAGCTACTGGAAGCTTACCGGTCACAACGCATCGAGAATCGGCTTCGCCGGAATCCGACGAATTTTTACGGATTTCCCTAGGGGTACCACTAGGGAAAATCACCAAAATCGAGAAATCGCAAAAAGTGGTGAAATTTTGGATCCGAGTCAAATAATTCAGGAAAACCCGATTGGAATAGCTACTGGAAGCTTGCCGGTCACAACGCATCGAGAATCGGCTTCGCCGGAATCCGACGAATTTTTACGGATTTCCCTAGGGGTACCACTAGGAAAAATCACCAAAATCGAGAAATCGCAAAAAGTGGTGAAATTTTTGATCCGAGTCCAATAATTCAGGAAAACCCGATTGGAATAGCTACTGGAAGCTTGCCGGTCACAACGCATCGAGAATCGGCTTCGCCGGAATCCGACGAATTTTTACGGATTTCCCTAGGGGTACCACTAGGGAAAATCACCAAAATCGAGAAATCGCAAAAAGTGGTGAAATTTTTGATTCGAGTCCAATAATTCAGGAAAACCCGATTGGAATAGCTACTGGAAGCTTGCCGGTCACAACGCATCGAGAATCGGCTTCGCTGAAATCCGACGAATTTTTACGGATTTTCCTAGGGGTACCACTAGGGAAAATCACTAGGGAAAATCGAGAAATCGCAAAAAGTGGTGAAATTTTTGATCCGAGTCCAATAATTCAGGAAAACCCGATTGGAATAGCTACTGGAAGCTTGCCGGTCACAACGCATCGAGAATTGGCTTCGCCCGAATCCGACGAATTTTTACGGATTTCCCTAGGGGTACCACTAGGGAAAATTACCAAAATCAAGAAATCGCAAAATGTGGTGAAATTTTTGATCCGAGTCCAATAATTCAGGAAAACCCGATTGGAATAGCTACTGGAAGCTTGCCGGTCACAACGCATCGAGAATCAGCTTCGCCGGAATCCGACAAATTTTTACGGATTTCCCTAGGGGTACCGCTAGGGAAAATCGAGAAATCGCAAAAAGTGGTGAAATTTTTGATCCGAGTCCAATAATTAAGGAAAACCCGATTGGAATAGCTACTGGAAGCTTGCCGGTCACAACGAATCGAGAATCGGCTTCGCTGGAATCCGACGAATTTTTACGGATTTCCCTAGGGGTACCACTAGGAAAAATCACCAAAAATCGAGAAATCGCAAAAAGTGGTGAAATTTTGGATCCGAGTCCAATAATTCAGGAAAACCCGATTGGAATAGCTACTGGAAGCTTGCCGGTCACAACGCATCGAGAATCAGCTTCGCCGGAATCCGACAAATTTTTACGGATTTCCCTAGGGGTACCGTTAGGGAAAATCGAGAAATCGCAAAAAGTGGTGAAATTTTGGATTCGAGTCCAATAATTCAGGAAAACCCGATTGGAATAGCTACTGGAAGCTTGCCGGTCACAACGCATCGAGAATCGGTTTTGCCGGAATCCGACGAATTTTTACAGATTTCCCTAGGGGTACCACTAGGGAAAATCACCAAAATTGAGAAATCGCAAAAAGTGGTGAAATTTTTGATCCGAGTCCAATAATTCAGGAAAACTCGATAGGAATAGCTACTGGAAACTTGCCGGTCTCAACGCATCGAGAATCGGCTTCGCCGGAATCCGACGAATTTTTACGAATTTCCCTAGGGGTACCACTAAGGAAAATCACCAAAATCGAGAAATCGCAAAAAGTGGTGAAATTTTGGATCCGAGTCCAATAATTCAGGAAAACCTGATTGGAATAGCTACCGGAAGCTTGCCGGTCACAACGCATCGAGAATCGACTTCGCCGGAATCCGAAGAATTTTTACGGATTTTCCTAGGGGTACCACTAGGGAAAATCACCAAAATCGAGAAATCGCAAAAAGTGGTGAAATTTTGGATCCGAGTCAAATAATTCAGGAAAACCCGATTGGAATAGCTACTGGAAGCTTGCCGGTCACAACGCATCGAGAATCGGCTTCGCCGGAATCCGACAACTTTTTACGGATTTCCCTAGGGGTACCACTAGGAAAAATCACCAAAATCGAGAAATCGTAAAAAGTGGTGAAATTTTTGATACGAGTCCAATAATTCAGGAAAACCCGATTGGAATAGCTACTGGAAGCTTGCCGGTCACAACGTATCGAGAATCGGCTTCGCCGGAATCCGACGAATTTTTACGGATTTCCCTAGGGGTACCACTAGGGAAAATCACCAAAATCGAGAAATCGCAAAAAGTGGTGAAATTTTTGATCCGAGTCCAATAATTCAGGAAAACCCGATTGGAATAGCTACTGGAAGCTTGCCGGTCACAACGCATCGAGAATCGGCTTCGCTGAAATCCGACGAATTTTTACGGATTTCCCTAGGGGTACCACTAGGGAAAATCACTAGGGAAAATCGAGAAATCGCAAAAAGTGGTGAAATTTTTGATCCGAGTCCAATAATTCAGGAAAACCCGATTGGAATAGCTACTGGAAGCTTGCCGGTCACAATGCATCGAGAATTGGCTTCGCCCGAATCCGACGAATTTTTACGGATTTCCCTAGGGGTACCACTAGGGAAAATCACCAAAATCAAGAAATCGCAAAAAGTGGTGAAATTTTTGATCCGAGTCCAATAATTCAGGAAAACCCGATTGGAATAGCTACTGGAAGCTTGCCGGTCACAACGCATCGAGAATCAGCTTCGCCGGAATCCGACAAATTTTTACGGATTTCCCTAGGGGTACCGCTAGGGAATATCGAGAAATCGCAAAAAGTGGTGAAATTTTTGATCCGAGTCCAATAATTAAGGAAAACCCGATTGGAATAGCTACTGGAAGCTTGCCGGTCACAACGCATCGAGAATCGGCTTCGCCGGAATCCGACGAATTTTTACGGATTTCCGTAGGGGTACCACTAGGGAAAATCAATAGGGAAAATCGAGAAATCGCAAAAAGTGGTGAAATTTTGGATCCGAGTCCAATAATTCAGGAAAACCCGATTGGCATAGCTACTGGAAGCTTGCCGGTCACAACGCATCGAGAATCGGCTTCGCCCGAATCCGACGAATTTTTACGGATTTCCCTAGGGGTACCACTAGGGAAAATCGAGAAATCGCAAAAAGTGGTGAAATTTTGGATCCGAGTCCAATAATTCAGGAAAACCCGATTGGAATAGTTACTGGAAGCTTGCCGGTCACAACTCATCGAGAATCGGCTTCGCCGGAATCCGACGAATTTTTACGAATTTCCCTAGGGGTACCACTAGGGAAAATCACCAAAATCGAGAAATCGCAAAAAGTGGTGAAATTTTTGATCCGAGTCCAATAATTCAGGAAAACCCGATTGGAATAGCTACTGGAAGCTTGCCGGTCACAACGCATCGAGAATTAGCTTCGCCGGAATCCGACAAATTTTTACGGATTTCCCTAGGGGTATCGCTAGGGAATATCGAGAAATCGCAAAAAGTGGTGAAATTTTTGATCCGAGTCCAATAATTAAGGAAAACCCGATTGGAATAGCTACTGGAAGCTTGCCGGTCACAACGCATCGAGAATCGGCTTCGCCGGAATCCGACGAATTTTTACGGATTTCCTTAGGGGTACCACTAGGGAAAATCGAGAAATCGCAAAAAGTGGTGAAATTTTGGATCCGAGTCCAATAATTCAGGAAAACCCGATTGGAATAGTTACTGGAAGCTTGCCGGTCACAACTCATCGAGAATCGGCTTCGCCGGAATCCGACGAATTTTTACGAATTTCCCTAGGGGTACCACTAGGGAAAATCGAGAAATCGCAAAAAGTGGTGAAATTTTGGATCCGAGTCCAATAATTCAGGAAAACCCGATTGGAATAGCTACTGGAAGCTTGCCGGTCACAACTCATCGAGAATCGGCTTCGCCGGAATCCGACGAATTTTTACGAATTTCCCTAGGGGTACCACTAGGGAAAATCGAGAAATCGCAAAAAGTGGTGAAATTTTGGATCCGAGTCCAATAATTCAGGAAAACCCGATTGGCATAGCTACTGGAAGCTTGCCGGTCACAACGCATCGAGAATTGGCTTCGCCCGAATCCGACGAATTTTTACGGATTTCCCTAGGGGTACCACTAGGGAAAATCACCAAAATCGAGAAATCGCAAAAAGTTGTGAAATTTTGGATCCGAGTCCAATAATTCAGGAAAACCCGATTGGAATAGCTACTACAACGCATCGAGAATCGGCATCGCTGGAATCCGACGAATTTTTACGGATTTCCCTAGGGGTACCACTAGGGAAAATCACCAAAATCGAGAAATCGCAAAAAGTGGTGAAATTTTGGATCCGAGTCCAATAATTAAGGAAAACCCGATTGGAATAGCTACTGGAAGCTTGCCGGTCACAACGCATCGAGAATCGGTTTCGCCGGAATCCGACGAATTTTTACGGATTTCCCTAGGGGTACCACTAGGGAAAATCACCAAAATCGAGAAATCGCAAAAAGTGGTGAAATTTTGGATCCGAGTCCAATAATTCAGGAAAACCCGATTGGAATAGCTACTGGAAGCTTGCCGGTCACAACGCATCGAGAATCGGCTTCGCCGGAATCCGACGAATTTTTACGGATTTCCCTAGGGGTACCACTAGGGAAAATCAATAGGGAAAATCGAGAAATCGCAAAAAGTGGTGAAATTTTGGATCCGAGTCCAATAATTCAGGAAAACCCGATTGGAATAGCTACTGGAAGCTTGCCGGTCACAACGCATCGAGAATTGGTTTCGCCCGAATCCGACGAATTTTTACGGATTTCCCTAGGGGTACCACTAGGGAAAATCACCAAAATCGAGAAATCGCAAAAAGTGGTGAAATTTTGGATCCGTGTCCAATAATTCAGGAAAACCCGATTGGAATAGCTACTGGAAGCTTGCCGGTCACAACGCATCGAGAATCAGCTTCGCCGGAATCCGACAAATTTTTACGGATTTCCCAAGGGGTACCGCTAGGGAAAATCGAGAAATCGCAAAAAGTGGTGAAATTTTTGATCCGAGTCCAATAATTCAGGAAAACCCGATTGGAATAGCTATTGGAAGCTTGCCGGTCACAACGCATCGAGAATCGGCTTTCGCCGGAATCCGACGAATTTTTACGGATTTCCCTAGGGGTACCACTAGGGAAAATTACCAAAATCGAGAAATCGCAAAAAGTGGTGAAATTTTGGATCCGAGTCCAATAATTCAGGAAAACCCGATTGGAATAGCTACTGGAAGCTTGCCGGTCACAACGCATCGAGAATCAGCTTCGCCGGAATCCGACAAATTTTTACGGATTTCCCTAGGGGTACCGCTAGGGAAAATCGAGAAATCGCAAAAAGTGGTGAAATTTTGGATTTGAGTCCAATAATTCAGGAAAACCCGATTGGAATAGCTACTGGAAGCTTGCCGGTCACAACGCATCGAGAATCGGCTTCGCCGGAATCCGACGAATTTTTACGGATTTCCCTAGGGGTACCACTAGGGAAAATCACCAAAATCGAGAAATCGCAAAAAGTGGTGAAATTTTTGATCCGAGTCCAATAATTTAGGAAAACTCGATCTGAATAGCTACTGGAAGCTTGCCGGTCTCAACGCATCGAGAATCGGCTTCGCCGGAATCCAATGAATTTTTACGGATTTCCCTAGGGGTACCACTAGGGAAAATCACCAAAATCGAGAAATCGCAAAAAGTGGTGAAATTTTTCATCCTAGTCCAATAATTCAGGAAAACTCGATTGGAATAGCTACTGGAAGCTTGCCGGTCTTAACGCATCGAGAATCGGCTTCGCCGAAATCCGACGAATTTTTACGGATTTCCCTAGGGGTACCACTAAGGAAAATCACAAAAATCGAGAAATCGCAAAAAGTGGTGAAATTTTGGATCCGAGTCCAATAATTCAGGAAAACCCGATTGGAATAGCTACTGGAAGCTTGCCGGTCACAACGCATCGAGAATCGGCTTCGCCGGAATCCGAAGAATTTTTACGGATTTCCCTAGGGGTACCACTAGGGAAAATCACCAAAATCGAGAAATCGCAAAAAGTGGTGAAATTTTGGATCCGAGTTAAATAATTCAGGAAAACCCGATTGGAATAGCTACTGGAAGCTTACCGGTCACAACGCATCGAGAATCGGCTTCGCCGGAATCCGACGAATTTTTACGGATTTCCCTAGGGGTACCACTAGGGAAAATCACCAAAATCGAGAAATCGCAAAAAGTGGTGAAATTTTGGATCCGAGTCAAATAATTCAGGAAAACCCGATTGGAATAGCTACTGGAAGCTTGCCGGTCACAACGCATTGAGAATCGGCTTCGCCGGAATCCGACGAATTTTTACGGATTTCCCTTGGGGTACCACTAGGAAAAATCACCAAAATCGAGAAATCGCAAAAAGTGGTGAAATTTTTGATCCGAGTCCAATAATTCAGGAAAACCCGATTGGAATAGCTACTGGAAGCTTGCCGGTCACAACGCATCGAGAATCGGCTTCGCTGGAATCCGACGAATTTTTACGGATTTCCCTAGGGGTACCACTAGGGAAAATCACCAAAATCGAGAAATCGAAAAAAGTGGTGAAATTTTTGATCCGAGTCCAATAATTCAGGAAAACCCGATTGGAATAGCTACTGGAAGCTTGCCGGTCACAACGCATCGAGAATCGGCTTCGCTGAAATCCGACGAATTTTTACGGATTTCCCTAGGGGTACCACTAGGGAAAATCACTAGGGAAAATCGAGAAATCGCAAAAAGTGGTGAAATTTTTGATCCGAGTCCAATAATTCAGGAAAACCCGATTGGAATAGCTACTGGAAGCTTGCCGGTCACAACGCATCGAGAATTGGCTTCGCCCGAATCCGACGAATTTTTACAGATTTCCCTAGGGGTACCACTAGGGAAAATCACCAAAATCAAGAAATCGCAAAAAGTGGTGAAATTTTTGATCCGAGTCCAATAATTCAGGAAAACCCGATTGGAATAGCTACTGGAAGTTTGCCGGTCACAACGCATCGAGAATCAGCTTCGCCGGAATCCGACAAATTTTTACGGATTTCCCTAGGGGTACCGCTAGGGAAAATCGAGAAATCGCAAAAAGTGGTGAAATTTTTGATCCGAGTCCAATAATTAAGGAAAACCCGATTGGAATAGCTACTGGAAGCTTACCGGTCACAACGCATCGAGAATCGGCTTCGCCGGAATCCGACGAATTTTTACGGATTTCCCTAGGGGTACCACTAGGGAAAATCACCAAAATCGAGAAATCGCAAAAAGTGGTGAAATTTTGGATCCAAGTCCAATAATTCAGGAAAACCCGATTGGAATAGCTACTGGAAGCTTGCCGGTCACAACGCATCGAGAATCAGCTTCGCCGGAATCCGACAAATTTTTACGGATTTCCCTAGGGGTACCGCTAGGGAAAATCGAGAAATCGCAAAAAGTGGTGAAATTTTGGATTCGAGTCCAATAATTCAGGAAAACCCGATTGGAATAGCTACTGGAAGCTTGCCGGTCACAACGCATCGAGAATCGGTTTTGCCGGAATCCGACGAATTTTTACAGATTTCCCTAGGGGTACCACTAGGGAAAATCACCAAAATCGAGAAATCGCAAAAAGTGGTGAAATTTTTGATCCGAGTCCAATAATTCAGGAAAACTCGATAGGAATAGCTACTGGAAGCTTGCCGGTCTCAACGCATCGAGAATCGGCTTCGCCGGAATCCGACGAATTTTTACGAATTTTCCTAGGGGTACCACTAAGGAAAATCACCAAAATCGAGAAATCGCAAAAAGTGGTGAAATTTTGGATCCGAGTCCAATAATTCAGGAAAACCCGATTGGAATAGCTACCGGAAGCTTGCCGATCACAACGCATCGAGAATCGGCTTCGCCGGAATCCGAAGAATTTTTACGGATTTTCCTAGGGGTACCACTAGGGAAAATCACCAAAATCGAGAAATCGCAAAAAGTGGTGAAATTTTGGATCCGAGTCAAATAATTCAGGAAAACCCGATTGGAATAGCTACTGGAAGCTTGCCGGTCACAACGCATCGAGAATCGGCTTCGCCGAAATCCGACGAATTTTTACGGATTTCCCTAGGGGTACCACTAGGAAAAATCACCAAAATCGAGAAATCGCAAAAAGTGGTGAAATTTTTGATCCGAGTCCAATAATTCAGGAAAACCCGATTGGAATAGCTACTGAAAGCTTGCCGGTCACAACGCATCGAGAATCGGCTTCGCCGGAATCCGACGAATTTTTACGGATTTCCCTAGGGGTACCACTAGGGAAAATCACCAAAATCGAGAAATCGCAAAAAGTGGTGAAATTTTGGATCCGAGTCCAATAATTCAGGAAAACCCGATTGGAATAGCTACTGGAAGCTTGCCGGTCACAACGCATCGAGAATCAGCTTCGCCGGAATCCGACAAATTTTTACGGATTTCCCTAGGGGTACCGCTAGGGAAAATCGAGAAATCGCAAAAAGTGGTGAAATTTTTGATCCGAGTCCAATAATTCAGGAAAACCCGATTGGAATAGCTACTGGAAGCTTGCCGGTCACAACGCATCGAGAATCGGCTTTCGCCGGAATCCGACGAATTTTTACGTATTTCCCTAGGGGTACTACTAGGGAAAATCACCAAAATTGAGAAATCGCAAAAAGTGGTGAAATTTTGGATCCGAGTCCAATAATTCAGGAAAACCCGATTAGAATAGCTACTGGAAGCTTGCCGGTCACAACGCATCGAGAATCAGCTTCGCCGGAATCCGATAAATTTTTACGGATTTCCCTAGGGGTACCGCTAGGGAAAATCGAGAAATCGCAAAAAGTGGTGAAATTTTTGATCCGAGTCCAATAATTCAGGAAAACCCGATTGGAATAGCTACTGGAAGCTTGCCGGTCACAACGCATCGAGAATCGGCTTTCGCCGGAATTCGACGAATTTTTACGGATTTCCCTAGGGGTACCACTAGGGAAAATCACCAAAATCGAGAAATCGCAAAAAGTGGAGAAATTTTGGATCCGAGTCCAATAATTCAGGAAAACCCGATTGGAATAGCTACTGGAAGCTTGCCGGTAACAACGCATCGAGAATCAGATTCGCCGGAATCCGACGAATTTTTACGGATTTCCCTAGGGGTACCGCTAGGGAAAATCGAGAAATCGCAAAAAGTAGTGAAATTTTGGATTCGAGTCCAATAATTCAGGAAAACCCGATTGGAATAGCTACTGGAAGCTTGCCGGTCACAACGCATCGAGAATCGGTTTTGCCGGAATCCGACGAATTTTTACGGATTTCCCTAGGGGTACCACTAGGGAAAATCACCAAAATCGAGAAATCGCAAAAAGTGGTGAAATTTTGGATCCGAGTCTAATAATTCAGGAAAACCCGATTAGAATAGCTACTGGAAGCTTGCCGGTCACAACGCATCGAGAATCGGCTTCGCCGAAATCCGAAGAATTTTTACGGATTTTCCTAGGGGTACCACTAGGGAAAATCACCAAAATCGAGAAATCGCAAAAAGTGGTGAAATTTTGGATCCGAGTCAAATAATTCAGGAAAACCCGATTGGAATAGCTACTGGAAGCTTGCCGGTCACAACGCATCGAGAATCGGCGTCGCCGGAATCCGACGAATTTTTACGGATTTCCCTAGGGGTACCACTAGGGAAAATCACCAAAATCGAGAAATCGCAAAAAGTGGTGAAATTTTGGATCCGAGTCCAATAATTCAGGAAAACCCGATTGGAATAGCTACTGGAAGCTTGCCGGTCACAACGCATCGAGAATCAGCTTCGCCGAAATCCGACAAATTTTTACGGATTTCCCTAGGGGTACCGCTAGGGAAAATCGAGAAATCGCAAAAAGTGGTGAAATTTTTGATTCGAGTCCAATAATTAAGGAAAACCCGATTGGAATAGCTACTGGAAGCTTGCCGGTCACAACGCATCGAGAATCGGCTTCGCCGGAATCCGATGAATTTTTACGGATTTCCCTAGGGGTACTACTAGGGAAAATCACCAAAATCGAGAAATCGCAAAAAGTGGTGAAATTTTGGATCCGAGTCCAATAATTCAGGAAAACCCAATTGGAATAGCTACTGGAAGCTTGCCGGTCACAACGCATCGAGAATCGGCTTCGCCGGAATCCGATGAATTTTTACGGATTTCCCTAGGGGTACCGCTAGGGAAAATCGAGAAATCGCAAAAAGTGGTGAAATTTTGGATCCGAGTCCAATAATTCAGGAAAACCCGATTGGAATAGCTACTGGAAGCTTGCCGGTCACAATGCATCGAGAATCGGTTTTGCCGGAATCCGATGAATTTTTACGGATTTCCCTAGGGGTACCACTAGGGAAAATAACCAAAATCGAGAAATCGCAAAAAGTGGTGAAATTTTGGATCCGAGTCCAATAATTCAGGAAAACCCGATTGGAATAGCTACTGGAAGCTTGCCGGTCACAACGCATCGAGAATCGGCTTCGCCGGAATCCGAAGAATTTTTACGGATTTGCCTAGGGGTACCACTAGGGAAAATCACCAAAATCGAGAAATCGCAAAAAGTGGTGAAATTTTGGATCCGAGTCAAATAATTCAGGAAAACTCGATTGGAATAGCTACTGGAAGCTTACCGGTCACAACGCATCGAGAATCGGCTTCGCCGGAATCCGACGAATTTTTACGGATTTCCCTAGGGGTACCACTAGGGAAAATCACCAAAATCGAGAAATCGCAAAAAGTGGTGAAATTTTTGATCCGAGTCCAATAATTCAGGAAAACCCGATTGGAATAGCTACTGGAAGCTTGCCGGTCGGAACGCATCGAGAATCGGCTTCGCCGGAATCCGACGAATTTTTACGAATTTCCCTAGGGGTACCACTGAGGAAAATCACCAAAATCGAGAAATCACAAAAAGTGGTGAAATTTTGGATCCGAGTCCAATAATTCAGGAAAACCCGATTGGAATAGCTACTGGAAGCTTGCCGGCCACAACGCATCGAGAATCGGCTTCGCCGGAATCCGAAGAATTTTTACGGATTTCCCTAGGGGTACCACTAGGGAAAATCACCAAAATCGAGAAATCGCAAAAAATGGTGAAATTTTGGATCCGAGTCCAATAATTCAGGAAAACCCGATTGGAATAGCTACTGGAAGCTTGCCGTCACAACGCATCGAGAATCGGCTTCGCCGGAATCCGATGAATTTTTACGGATTTCCCTAGGGGTACCACTAGGGAAAATCGAGAAATCGCAAAAAGTGGTGAAATTTTGGATCCGAGTCCAATAATTCAGTAAAACCCGATTGGAATAGCTACTGGAAGCTTGCCGGTCACAACGCATCGAGAATCGGCTTCGCCGGAATCCGACGAATTTTTACGGATTTCCCTAGGGGTACCACTAGGGAAAATCGAGAAATCGCAAAAAGTGGTGAAATTTTGGATCCGAGTCCAATAATTCAGGAAAACCCGATTGGAATAGCTACTGGAAGCTTGCCGGTCACAACGCATCGAGAATCGGCTTCGCCGGAATCCGAAGAATTTTTACGGATTTCCCTAGGGGTACCACTAGGGAAAATCACCAAAATCGAGAAATCGCAAAAAATGGTGAAATTTTGGATCCGAGTCCAATAATTCAGGAAAACCCGATTGGAATAGCTACTGGAAGCTTGCCGGTCACAACGCATCGAGAATCGGCTTCGCCGGAATCCGATGAATTTTTACGGATTTCCCTAGGGGTACCACTAGGGAAAATCGAGAAATCGCAAAAAGTGGTGAAATTTTGGATCCGAGTCCAATAATTCAGTAAAACCCGATTGGAATAGCTACTGGAAGCTTGCCGGTCACAACGCATCGAGAATCGGCTTCGCCGGAATCCGACGAATTTTTACGGATTTCCCTAGGGGTACCACTAGGGAAAATCGAGAAATCGCAAAAAGTGGTGAAATTTTTGATCCGAGTCCAATAATTCAGGAAAACCCGATTGGAATAGCTACTGGAAGCTTGCCGGTCGGAACGCATCGAGAATCGGCTTCGCCGGAATCCGACGAATTTTTACGAATTTCCCTAGGGGTACCACTGAGGAAAATCACCAAAATCGAGAAATCACAAAAAGTGGTGAAATTTTGGATCCGAGTCCAATAATTCAGGAAAACCCGATTGGAATAGCTACTGGAAGCTTGCCGGCCACAACGCATCGAGAATCGGCTTCGCCGGAATCCGAAGAATTTTTACGGATTTCCCTAGGGGTACCACTAGGAAAAATCACCAAAATCGAGAAATCGCAAAAAGTGGTAAAATTTTTGATCCGAGTCCAATAATTCAGGAAAACCCGATTGGAATAGCTACTGGAAGCTTGCCGGTCACAACGCATCGAGAATCGGCTTCGCCGGAATCCGACGAATTTTTACGGATTTCCCTAGGGGTACCACTAGTGAAAATCGAGAAATCGCAAAAAGTGGTGAAATTTTGGATCCGAGTCCAATAATTCAGGAAAACCCGATTGGAATAGCTACTGGAAGCTTGCC
The DNA here is from genome assembly GCA_947683425.1 of Excoecaria cochinchinensis. Classification (NCBI taxonomy): domain Eukaryota; kingdom Viridiplantae; phylum Streptophyta; class Magnoliopsida; order Malpighiales; family Euphorbiaceae; genus Excoecaria; species Excoecaria cochinchinensis. The sequence goes on from CANTUQ010000191.1 coordinate 331,754, forward strand.
GGTCACAACGCATCGAGAATCGGCTTCGCCGGAATCCGAAGAATTTTTACGGATTTCCCTAGGGGTACCACTAGGGAAAATCACCAAAATCGAGAAATCGCAAAAAATGGTGAAATTTTGGATCCGAGTCCAATAATTCAGGAAAACCCGATTGGAATAGCTACTGGAAGCTTGCCGGTCACAACGCATCGAGAATCGGCTTCGCCGGAATCCGATGAATTTTTACGGATTTCCCTAGGGGTACCACTAGGGAAAATCGAGAAATCGCAAAAAGTGGTGAAATTTTGGATCCGAGTCCAATAATTCAGGAAAACCCGATTGGAATAGCTACTGGAAGCTTGCCGGCCACAACGCATCGAGAATCGGCTTCGCCGGAATCCGAAGAATTTTTACGGATTTCCCTAGGGGTACCACTAGGGAAAATCACCAAAATCGAGAAATCGCAAAAAATGGTGAAATTTTGGATCCGAGTCCAATAATTCAGGAAAACCCGATTGGAATAGCTACTGGAAGCTTGCCGGTCACAACGCATCGAGAATCGGCTTCGCCGGAATCCGATGAATTTTTACGGATTTCCCTAGGGGTACCACTAGGGAAAATCGAGAAATCGCAAAAAGTGGTGAAATTTTGGATCCGAGTCCAATAATTCAGGAAAACCCGATTGGAATAGCTACTGGAAGCTTACCGGTCACAACGCATCGAGAATCGGCTTCGCCGGAATCCGATGAATTTTTACGGATTTCCCTAGGGGTACCACTAGGGAAAATCACCAAAATCGAGAAATCGGAAAAAATGGTGAAATTTTGGATCCGAGTCCAATAATTCAGGAAAACCCGATTGGAATAGCTACTGGAAGCTTGCCGGTCACAACGCATCGAGAATCGGCTTCGCCGGAATCCGATGAATTTTTACGGATTTCCCTAGGGGTACCACTAGGGAAAATCGAGAAATCGCAAAAAGTGGTGAAATTTTGGATCCGAGTCCAATAATTCAGTAAAACCCGATTGGAATAGCTACTGGAAGCTTGCCGGTCACAACGCATCGAGAATCGGCTTCGCCGGAATCCGACGAATTTTTACGGATTTCCCTAGGGGTACCACTAGGGAAAATCGAGAAATCGCAAAAAGTGGTGAAATTTTGGATCCGAGTCCAATAATTCAGGAAAACCCGATTGGAATAGCTACTGGAAGCTTGCCGGTCACAACGCATCGAGAATCGGCTTCGCCGGAATCCGAAGAATTTTTACGGATTTCCCTAGGGGTACCACTAGGGAAAATCACCAAAATCGAGAAATCGCAAAAAATGGTGAAATTTTGGATCCGAGTCCAATAATTCAGGAAAACCCGATTGGAATAGCTACTGGAAGCTTGCCGGTCACAACGCATCGAGAATCGGCTTCGCCGGAATCCGATGAATTTTTACGGATTTCCCTAGGGGTACCACTAGGGAAAATCGAGAAATCGCAAAAAGTGGTGAAATTTTGGATCCGAGTCCAATAATTCAGTAAAACCCGATTGGAATAGCTACTGGAAGCTTGCCGGTCACAACGCATCGAGAATCGGCTTCGCCGGAATCCGACGAATTTTTACGGATTTCCCTAGGGGTACCACTAGGGAAAATCGAGAAATCGCAAAAAGTGGTGAAATTTTTGATCCGAGTCCAATAATTCAGGAAAACCCGATTGGAATAGCTACTGGAAGCTTGCCGGTCGGAACGCATCGAGAATCGGCTTCGCCGGAATCCGACGAATTTTTACGAATTTCCCTAGGGGTACCACTGAGGAAAATCACCAAAATCGAGAAATCACAAAAAGTGGTGAAATTTTGGATCCGAGTCCAATAATTCAGGAAAACCCGATTGGAATAGCTACTGGAAGCTTGCCGGCCACAACGCATCGAGAATCGGCTTCGCCGGAATCCGAAGAATTTTTACGGATTTCCCTAGGGGTACCACTAGGAAAAATCACCAAAATCGAGAAATCGCAAAAAGTGGTAAAATTTTTGATCCGAGTCCAATAATTCAGGAAAACCCGATTGGAATAGCTACTGGAAGCTTGCCGGTCACAACGCATCGAGAATCGGCTTCGCCGGAATCCGACGAATTTTTACGGATTTCCCTAGGGGTACCACTAGTGAAAATCGAGAAATCGCAAAAAGTGGTGAAATTTTGGATCCGAGTCCAATAATTCAGGAAAACCCGATTGGAATAGCTACTGGAAGCTTGCCGGTCACAACGCATCGAGAATCGGCTTCGCCGGAATCCGAAGAATTTTTACGGATTTCCCTAGGGGTACCACTAGGGAAAATCACCAAAATCGAGAAATCGCAAAAAATGGTGAAATTTTGGATCCGAGTCCAATAATTCAGGAAAACCCGATTGGAATAGCTACTGGAAGCTTGCCGGTCACAACGCATCGAGAATCGGCTTCGCCGGAATCCGATGAATTTTTACGGATTTCCCTAGGGGTACCACTAGGGAAAATCGAGAAATCGCAAAAAGTGGTGAAATTTTGGATCCGAGTCCAATAATTCAGGAAAACCCGATTGGAATAGCTACTGGAAGCTTGCCGGCCACAACGCATCGAGAATCGGCTTCGCCGGAATCCGAAGAATTTTTACGGATTTCCCTAGGGGTACCACTAGGGAAAATCACCAAAATCGAGAAATCGCAAAAAATGGTGAAATTTTGGATCCGAGTCCAATAATTCAGGAAAACCCGATTGGAATAGCTACTGGAAGCTTGCCGGTCACAACGCATCGAGAATCGGCTTCGCCGGAATCCGATGAATTTTTACGGATTTCCCTAGGGGTACCACTAGGGAAAATCGAGAAATCGCAAAAAGTGGTGAAATTTTGGATCCGAGTCCAATAATTCAGGAAAACCCGATTGGAATAGCTACTGGAAGCTTACCGGTCACAACGCATCGAGAATCGGCTTCGCCGGAATCCGATGAATTTTTACGGATTTCCCTAGGGGTACCACTAGGGAAAATCACCAAAATCGAGAAATCGCAAAAAGTGGTGAAATTTTTGATCCGAGTCCAATAATTCAGGAAAACCCGATTGGAATAGCTACTGGAAGCTTACCGGTCACAACGCATTGAGAATCGGCTTCGCCGGAATACGACGAATTTTTACGGATTTCCCTAGGGGTACCACTAGGGAAAATCACCAAAATCGAGAAATCGCAAAAAGTGGTGAAATTTTTGATCCGAGTCCAATAATTCAGGAAAACCCGATTGGAATAGCTACTGGAAGCTTGCCGGTCACAATGCATCGAGAATCGGCTTCGCCGGAATCCGACGAATTTTTACGGATTTCCCTAGGGGTACCACTACGTAAAATCACCAAAATCGAGAAATCGCAAAAAGTGGTGAAATTTTGGATCCGAGTCCAATAATTCAGGAAAACCCGATTGGAATAGCTACTGGAAGCTTGCCGGCCACAACGCATCGAGAATCGGCTTCGCCGGAATCCGAAGAATTTTTACGGATTTCCCTAGGGGTACCACTAGGGAAAATAAACAAAATCGAGAAATCGCAAAAAGTGGTGAAATTTTGGATCCGAGTCCAATAATTCAGGAAAACCCGATTGGAATAGCTACTGGAAGCTTGCCGGTCACAACGCATCGAGAATCGGCTTCGCCGGAATCCGAAGAATTTTTACGGATTTCCCTAGGGGTACCACTAGGGAAAATCACCAAAATCGAGAAATCGCAAAAAGTGGTGAAATTTTGGATCCGAGTCAAATAATTCAGGAAAACCCGATTGGAATAGCTACTGGAAGCTTACCGGTCACAACGCATCGAGAATCGGCTTCGCCGGAATCCGACGAATTTTTACGGATTTCCCTAGGGGTACCACTAGGGAAAATCACCAAAATCGAGAAATCTCAAAAAGTGGTGAAATTTTTGATCCGAGTCCAATAATTCAGGAAAACCTGATTGGAATAGCTACTGGAAGCTTGCCGGTCACAACGCATCGAGAATCTGCTTCGCCGGAATCCGACGAATTTTTACGGATTTCCCTAGGGGTACCACTAGGGAAAATCACCAAAATCGAGAAATCGCAAAAAGTGGTGAAATTTTTGATCCGAGTCCAATAATTCAGGAAAACCCGATTGGAATAGCTACTGGAAGCTTGCCGGTCACAACGCATCGAGAATTGGCTTCGCCCGAATCCGACGAATTTTTACGGATTTCCCCAGGGGTACCACGAGGGAAAATCACCAAAATCGAGAAATCGCAAAAAGTGGTGAAATTTTTGATCCGAGTCCAATAATTCAGGAAAACCCGATTGGAATAGCAACTGGAAGCTTGCCGGTCACAACGCATCGAGAATCGGCTTCGCCGAAATCCGACGAATTTTTACGGATTTCCCTAGGGGTACCACTAGGGAAAATCACTAGGGAAAATCGAGAAATCGCAAAAAGTGGTGAAATTTTTGATCCGAGTCCAATAATTCAGGAAAACCCGATTGGAATAGCTACTGGAAGCTTGCCGGTCACAACGCATCGAGAATCAGCTTCGTCGGAATCCGACAAATTTTTACGGATTTCCCTAGGGGTACCGCTAGGGAAAATCGAGAAATCGCAAAAAGTGGTAAAATTTTTGATCCGAGTCCAATAATTCAGGAAAACCCGATTGGAATAGCTACTGGAAGTTTTCCGGTCACAACGCATCGAGAATCGTCTTCGCCGGAATCCGATGAATTTTTACGGATTTCCCTAGGGGTACCACTAGGGAAAATCACCAAAATCGAGAAATCGCAAAAAGTGGTGAAATTTTGGATCCGAGTCCAATAATTCAGGAAAACCCGATTGGAATAGCTACTGGAAGCTTGCCGGTCACAACGCATCGAGAATCAGCTTCGCCGGAATCCGACAAATTTTTACGGATTTCCCTAAGGGTACCGCTAGGGAAAATCGAGAAATCGCAAAAAGTGGTGAAATTTTGGATTCGAGTCCAATAATTCAGGAAAACCCAATTGGAATAGCTACTGGAAGCTTGCCGGTCACAACGCATCGAGAATCGGCTTCGCCGGAATCCGACGAATTTTTACGGATTTCCCTAGGGGTACCACTAGGGAAAATCACCAAAATCGAGAAATCGCAAAAAGTGGTGAAATTTTTGATCCGAGTCCAATAATTCAGGAAAACCCGATTGGAATAACTACTGGAAGCTTGCCGGTCACAACGCATCGAGAATTAGCTTCGCCGGAATCCGACAAATTTTTACGGATTTCCCTAGGGGTACCGCTAGGGAAAATCGAGAAATCGCAAAAAGTAGTGAAATTTTGGATTCGAGTCCAATAATTCAGGAAAACCCGATTGGAATAGCTACTGGAAGCTTGCCGGTCACAACGCATCGAGAATCGGTTTTGCCGGAATCCGACGAATTTTTACGGATTTCCCTAGGGGTACCACTAGGGAAAATCACCAAAATCGAGAAATCACAAAAAGTGGTGAAATTTTTGATCCGAGTCCAATAATTCAGAAAAACTCAATAGGAATAGCTACTGGAAGCTTGCCGGTCTCAACGCATCGAGAATCGGCTTCGCCGGAATCCGACGAATTTTTACGGATTTCCCTAGGGGTACCACTAAGGAAAATCACCAAAATCGAGAAATCACAAAAAGTGGTGAAATTTTGGATCCGAGTCCAATAATTCAGGAAAACCCGATTAGAATAGCTACTGGAAGCTTGCCGGTCACAACGCATCGAGAATCGGCTTCGCCGAAATCCGAAGAATTTTTACGGATTTTCCTAGGGGTACCACTAGGGAAAATCACCAAAATCGAGAAATCGCAAAAAGTGGTGAAATTTTGGATCCGAGTCAAATAATTCAGGAAAACCCGATTGGAATAGCTACTGGAAGCTTGCCGGTCACAACGCATCGAGAATCGATTTCGCCGGAATCCGACGAATTTTTACGGATTTCCCTAGGGGTACCACTAGGAAAAATCACCAAAATCGAGAAATCGCAAAAAGTGGTGAAATTTTTGATCCGAGTCAAATAATTCAGGAAAACCCGATTGGAATAGCTACTGGAAGCTTGCCGGTCACAACGCATCGAGAATCAGCTTCGCCGGAATCCGACAAATTTTTATGGATTTCCCTAGGGGTACCGCTAGGGAAAATCGAGAAATCGCAAAAAGTGGTGAAATTTTTGATCCGAGTCCAATAATTCAGGAAAACCCGATTGGAATAGCTACTGGAAGCTTGCCGGTCACAACGCATCGAGAATCGGCTTCGCCGGAATCCGACAAATTTTTACGGATTTCCCTAGGGGTACCACTAGGGAAAATACCAAAATCGGGAAATCGCAAAAAGTGGTGAAATTTTGGATCCGAGTCCAATAATTCAGGAAAACCCGATTGGAATAGCTACTGGAAGCTTGCCGGTCACAACGCATCGAGAATCAGATTCGCCGGAATCCGACAAATTTTTACGGATTTCCCTAGGGGTACCGCTAGGGAAAATCGAGAAATCGTAAAAAGTGGTGAAATTTTGGATTCGAGTCCAATAATTCAGGAAAACCCGATTGGAATAGCTACTGGAAGCTTGCCGGTCTCAACGCATCGAGAATCGGCTTCGCCGGAATCCGACGAATTTTTACGGATTTCCCTAGGGGTACCACTAAGGAAAATCACCAAAATCGAGAAATCGCAAAAAGTGGTGAAATTTTTGATCCGAGTCCAATAATTCAGGATAACCCTATTGGAATAGCTACTGGAAGCTTGCCGGTCACAACGCATCGAGAATCGGCTTCGCCGGAATCCGACGAATTTTTATGTATTTCCCTAGGGGTACCACTAAGGAAAATCACCAAAATCGAGAAATCGCAAAAAGTGGTGAAATTTTTGATCCGAGTCCAATAATTCAGGAAAACCCGATTGGAATAGCTACTGGAAGCTTGTCGGCCACAACGCATCGAGAATCGGCTTCGCCGGAATCCGAAGAATTTTTACGGATTTCCCTAGGGGTACCACTAGGGAAAATCACCAAAATCGAGAAATCGCAAAAAGTGGTGAAATTTTGGATCCGAGTAAAATAATTCAGGAAAACCCGATTGGAATAGCTACTGGAAGCTTGCCGGTCACAACGCATCGAGAATCGGCTTCGCCGGAATCCGAAGAATTTTTACGGATTTCCCTAGGGGTACCACTAGGGAAAATCACCAAAATCGAGAAATCGCAAAAAGTGGTGAAATTTTGGATCCGAGTCAAATAATTCAGGAAAACCCGATTGGAATAGCTACTGTAAGCTTACCGGTCACAACGCATCGAGAATCGGCTTCGCCGGAATCCGACGAATTTTTACGGATTTCCCTAGGAGTACCACTAGGGAAAATCACCAAAATCGAGAAATCGCAAAAAGTGGTGAAATTTTTGATCCGAGTCCAATAATTCAGGAAAACCCGATTGGAATAGCTACTGGAAGCTTGCCGGTCACAACGCATCGAGAATCGGCTTCGCCGGAATCCGACGAATTTTTACGTATTTCCCTAGGGGTACCACTAAGGAAAATCACCAAAATCGAGAAATCGCAAAAAGTGGTGAAATTTTGGATCCGAGTCCAATAATTCAGGAAAACCCGATTGGAATAGCTACTGGAAGCTTGTCGGCCACAACGCATCGAGAATCGGCTTCGCCGGAATCCGAAGAATTTTTACGGATTTCCCTAGGGGTACCACTAGGGAAAATCACCAAAATCGAGAAATCGCAAAAAGTGGTGAAATTTTGGATCCGAGTAAAATAATTCAGGAAAACCCGATTGGAATAGCTACTGGAAGCTTGCCGGTCACAACGCATCGAGAATCGGCTTCGCCGGAATCCGACGAATTTTTACGGATTTCCCTAGGGGTACCACTAGGAAAAATCACCAAAATCGAGAAATCGCAAAAAGTGGTAAAATTTTTGATCCGAGTCCAATAATTCAGGAAAACCCGATTGGAATAGCTACTGGAAGCTTGCCGGTCACAACGCATCGAGAATCGGCTTCGCCGGAATCCGACGAATTTTTACGGATTTCCCTAGGGGTACCACTAGTGAAAATCGAGAAATCGCAAAAAGTGGTGAAATTTTGGATCCGAGTCCAATAATTCAGTAAAACCCGATTGGAATAGCTACTGGAAGCTTGCCGGTCACAACGCATCGAGAATCGGCTTCGCCGGAATCCGACGAATTTTTACGGATTTCCCTAGGGGTACCACTAGGGAAAATCGAGAAATCGCAAAAAGTGGTGAAATTTTGGATCCGAGTCCAATAATTCAGGAAAACCCGATTGGAATAGCTACTGGAAGCTTACCGGTCACAACGCATCGAGAATCGGCTTCGCCGGAATCCGATGAATTTTTACGGATTTCCCTAGGGGTACCACTCGGGAAAATCGAGAAATCGCAAAAAGTGGTGAAATTTTGGATCCGAGTCCAATAATTCAGGAAAACCCGATTGGAATAGCTACTGGAAGCTTGCCGGTCACAACGCATCGAGAATCGGCTTCGCCGGAATCCGATGAATTTATACGGATTTCCCTAGGGGTACCACTAGGGAAAATAACCAAAATCGAGAAATCGCAAAAAGTGGTGAAATTTTGGATCCGAGTCCAATAATTCAGGAAAACCCGATTGGAATAGCTACTGGAAGCTTGCCGGTCACAACGCATCGAGAATCGGCTTCGCCGGAATCCGAAGAATTTTTACGGATTTGCCTAGGGGTACCACTAGGGAAAATCACCAAAATCGAGAAATCGCAAAAAGTGGTGAAATTTTGGATCCGAGTCAAATAATTCAGGAAAACTCGATTGGAATAGCTACTGGAAGCTTACCGGTCACAACGCATCGAGAATCGGCTTCGCCGGAATTCGACAAATTTTTACGGATTTCCCTAGGGGTACCACTAGGGAAAATCACCAAAATCGAGAAATCGCAAAAAGTGGTGAAATTTTTGATCCGAGTCCAATAATTCAGGAAAACCCGATTGGAATAGCTACTGGAAGCTTGCCGGTCGGAACGCATCGAGAATCGGCTTCGCCGGAATCCGACGAATTTTTACGGATTTCCCTAGGGGTACCACTGAGGAAAATCACCAAAATCGAGAAATCACAAAAAGTGGTGAAATTTTGGATCCGAGTCCAATAATTCAGGAAAACCCGATTGGAATAGCTACTGGAAGCTTGCCGGCCACAACGCATCGAGAATCGGCTTCGCCGGAATCCGAAGAATTTTTACGGATTTCCCTAGGGGTACCACTAGGGAAAATCACCAAAATCGAGAAATCGCAAAAAATGGTGAAATTTTGGATCCGAGTCCAATAATTCAGGAAAACCCGATTGGAATAGCTACTGGAAGCTTGCCGGTCACAACGCATCGAGAATCGGCTTCGCCGGAATCCGATGAATTTTTACGGATTTCCCTAGGGGTACCACTAGGGAAAATCGAGAAATCGCAAAAAGTGGTGAAATTTTGGATCCGAGTCCAATAATTCAGGAAAACCCGATTGGAATAGCTACTGGAAGCTTACCGGTCACAACGCATCGAGAATCGGCTTCGCCGGAATCCGATGAATTTTTACGGATTTCCCTAGGGGTACCACTAGAGAAAATCACCAAAATCGAGAAATCGCAAAAAGTGGTGAAATTTTTGATCCGAGTCCAATAATTCAGGAAAACCCGATTGGAATAGCTACTGGAAGCTTACCGGTCACAACGCATTGAGAATCGGCTTCGCCGGAATCCGACGAATTTTTACGGATTTCCCTAGGGGTACCACTAGGGAAAATCACCAAAATCGAGAAATCGCAAAAAGTGGTGAAATTTTTGATCCGAGTCCAATAATTCAGGAAAACCCGATTGGAATAGCTACTGGAAGCTTGCCGGTCACAATGCATCGAGAATCGGCTTCGCCGGAATCCGACGAATTTTTACGGATTTCCCTAGGGGTACCACTACGTAAAATCACCAAAATCGAGAAATCGCAAAAAGTGGTGAAATTTAGGATCCGAGTCCAATAATTCAGGAAAACCCGATTGGAATAGCTACTGGAAGCTTGCCGGCCACAACGCATCGAGAATCGGCTTCGCCGGAATCCGAAGAATTTTTACGGATTTCCCTAGGGGTACCACTAGGGAAAATAAACAAAATCGAGAAATCGCAAAAAGTGGTGAAATTTTGGATCCGAGTCCAATAATTCAGGAAAACCCGATTGGAATAGCTACTGGAAGCTTGCCGGTCACAACGCATCGAGAATCGGCTTCGCCGGAATCCGAAGAATTTTTACGGATTTCCCTAGGGGTACCACTAGGGAAAATCACCAAAATCGAGAAATCGCAAAAAGTGGTGAAATTTTGGATCCGAGTCAAATAATTCAGGAAAACCCGATTGGAATAGCTACTGGAAGCTTACCGGTCACAACGCATCGAGAATCGGCTTCGCCGGAATCCGACGAATTTTTACGGATTTCCCTAGGGGTACCACTAGGGAAAATCACCAAAATCGAGAAATCTCAAAAAGTGGTGAAATTTTTGATCCGAGTCCAATAATTCAGGAAAACCTGATTGGAATAGCTACTGGAAGCTTGCCGGTCACAACGCATCGAGAATCTGCTTCGCCGGAATCCGACGAATTTTTACGGATTTCCCTAGGGGTACCACTAGGGAAAATCACCAAAATCGAGAAATCGCAAAAAGTGGTGAAATTTTTGATCCGAGTCCAATAATTCAGGAAAACCCGATTGGAATAGCTACTGGAAGCTTGCCGGTCACAACGCATCGAGAATTGGCTTCGCCCGAATCCGACGAATTTTTACGGATTTCCCCAGGGGTACCACGAGGGAAAATCACCAAAATCGAGAAATCGCAAAAAGTGGTGAAATTTTTGATCCGAGTCCAATAATTCAGGAAAACCCGATTGGAATAGCAACTGGAAGCTTGCCGGTCACAACGCATCGAGAATCGGCTTCGCCGAAATCCGACGAATTTTTACGGATTTCCCTAGGGGTACCACTAGGGAAAATCACTAGGGAAAATCGAGAAATCGCAAAAAGTGGTGAAATTTTTGATCCGAGTCCAATAATTCAGGAAAACCCGATTGGAATAGCTACTGGAAGTTTTCCGGTCACAACGCATCGAGAATCGTCTTCGCCGGAATCCGATGAATTTTTACGGATTTCCCTAGGGGTACCACTAGGGAAAATCACCAAAATCGAGAAATCGCAAAAAGTGGTGAAATTTTGGATCCGAGTCCAATAATTCAGGAAAACCCGATTGGAATAGCTACTGGAAGCTTGCCGGTCACAACGCATCGAGAATCAGCTTCGCCGGAATCCGACAAATTTTTACGGATTTCCCTAAGGGTACCGCTAGGGAAAATCGAGAAATCGCAAAAAGTGGTGAAATTTTGGATTCGAGTCCAATAATTCAGGAAAACCCAATTGGAATAGCTACTGGAAGCTTGCCGGTCACAACGCATCGAGAATCGGTTTCGCCGGAATCCGACGAATTTTTACGGATTTCCCTAGGGGTACCACTAGGGAAAATCACCAAAATCGAGAAATCGCAAAAAGTGGTGAAATTTTTGATCCGAGTCCAATAATTCAGGAAAACTCGATAGGAATAGCTACTGGAAGCTTGCCGGTCTCAATGCATCGAGAATCGGCTTCGCCGGAATCCGACGAATTTTTACGGATTTCCCTAGGGGTACCACTAAGGAAAATCACCAAAATCGAGAAATCGCAAAAAGTGGTGAAATTTTGGATCCGAGTCCAATAATTCAGGAAAACCCGATTGGCATAGCTACTGGAAGCTTGCCGGTCACAACGCATCGAGAATCGGCTTCGCCGGAATCCGAAGAATTTTTACGGATTTCCCTAGGGGTACCACTAGGGAAAATCACCAAAATCGAGAAATCGCAAAAAGTGGTGAAATTTTTGATCCGAGTCATATAATTCAGGAAAACCCGATTGGAATAGCTACTGGAAGCTTGCCGGTCACAACGCATCGAGAATCGGCTTCGCCGGAATCCGACGAATTTTTACGGATTTCCCTAGGGGTACCACTAGGGAAAATCACCAAAATCGAGAAATCGCAAAAAGTGGTGAAATTTTTTATCCGAGTCCAATAATTCAGGAAAACCCGATTGGAATAGCTACTGGAAGCTTGCCGGTCACAACGCATCGAGAATCGGCTTCGCCGGAATCCGATGAATTTTTACGGATTTCCCTAGGGGTACCACTAGGGAAAATCGAGAAATCGCAAAAAGTGCCGAGTCCAATAATTCAGGACAACCCGATTGGAATAGCTAATGGAAGCTTGCCGGTCACAACTCATCGAGAATCGGCTTCGCCGGAATACGACGAATTTTTACGGATTTCCCTAGGGGTACCACTAGGGAAAATCACCAAAATCGAGAAATCGCAAAAAGTGGTGAAATTTTTGATCCGAGTCCAATAATTCAGGAAAACCCGATTGGAATAGCTACTGGAAGCTTGCCGGTCACAACGCATCGAGAATCGGCTTCGCCGGAATGCGACGAATTTTTACGGATTTCCCTAGGGGTACCACTAGGGAAAATCACCAAAATCGAGAAATCGCAAAAAGTAGTGAAATTTTGGATCCGAGTCCAATAATTAAGGAAAACCCGATTGGAATAGCTACTGGAAGCTTGCCGGTCACAACGCATCGACAATCACCTTCGCCGGAATCCGACGCATTTTTACGGATTTCCCTAGGGGTACCACTAGGGAAAATCGAGAAATCGCAAAAAGTGATGAAATTTTGGATCCGAGTCCAATAATTCAGGAAAACCCGATTGGAATAGCTACTGGAAGCTTGCCGGCCACAACGCATCGAGAATCGGCTTCGCCGGAATCCGACGAATTTTTACGGATTTCCCTAGGGGTACCACTAGGGAAAATCACCAAAATCGAGAAATCGCAAAAAGTGGTGAAATTTTTGATCCAAGTCAAATAATTCAGGAAAACCCGATTGGAATAGCTACTGGAAGCTTGCCGGTCACAACGCATCGAGAATCGGCTTCGCCGGAATTCAACGAATTTTTATGGATTTCCCTAGGGGTACCACTAGAGAAAATCGAGAAATCGCAAAAAGTGGTGAAATTTTTGATCTGAGTCCAATAATTCAGGAAAACCCGATTGGAATAGCTACTGGAAGCTTGCCGGTCACAACGCATCGAGAATCGGCTTCGCCGGAATCCGACGAATTTTTACGGATTTCCCTAGGGGTACCACTAGGGAAAATCACAAAAATCGAGAAATCGCAAAAAGTGGTGAAATTTTTGATCCGAGTCCAATAATTCAGGAAAACCGGATTGGAATAGCTACTGGAATCTTGCCGGTCACAACGCATCGAGAATCGGCTTCGCCGAAATCCGATGAATTTTTACGGATTTCCCTAGGGGTACCACTAGGGAAAATCGAGAAATCGCAAAAAGTGGTGAAATTTTGGATCCGAGTCCAATAATTCAGGACAACCCGATTGGAATAGCTAATGGAAGCTTGCCGGTCACAACGCATCGAGAATCGGCTTCCTCGGAATCCGATGAATTTTTACGGATTTCCCTAGGGGTACCACTAGGGAAAATCACCAAAATCGAGAAATCGCAAAAAGTGTTGAAATTTTTGATCCGAGTCCAATAATTCAGGAAAACCCGATTGGAATAGCTACTGGAAGTTTGCCGGTCACAACGCATCGAGAATCGGCTTCGCCGGAATCCGACGAATTTTTACGGATTTCCCTAGGGGTACCACTAGGGAAAATCACGAAAATCGAGAAATCGCAAAAAGTGGTGAAATTTTGGATCCGAGTCCAATAATTCAGGAAAACCCGATTGGAATAGCTACTGGAAGCTTGCCGGTCACAACGCATCGAGAATCGGCTTCGCCGGAATCCAACGAATTTTTATGGATTTCCCTAGGGGTACCACTAGGGAAAATCGAGAAATCGCAAAAAGTGGTGAAATTTTTGATCCGAGTCCAATAATTCAGGAAAACCCGATTGGAATAGCTACTGGAAGCTTGCCGGTCACAACGCATCGAGAATGGGCTTCGCCGGAATCCGACGAATTTTTACGGATTTTCCTAGGGGTACCACTAGGGAAAATCACCAAAATCGAGAAATCGCAAAAAGTGGTGAAATTTTTGATCCGAGTCCAATAATTCAGGACAACCCGATTGGATTAGCTAATGGAAGCTTGCCGGTCACAACGCATCGAGAATCGGCTTCGTCGGAATCCGACGAATTTTTATGGATTTCCCTAGGGGTACCACTAGTGAAAATCACCAAAATCGAGAAATCGCAAAAAGTGGTGAAATTTTGGATCCGAGTCCAATAATTCAGGAAAACCTGATTGGAATAGCTACTGGAAGCTTGCCGGTTACAACGCATCGAGAATCGGCTTCGCCGGAATCCGACGAATTTTTACGGATTTCCCTAGGGGTACAACTAGGGAAAATCGAGAAATCGCAAAAAGTGGTGAAATTTTGGATCCGAGTCCAATAATTCAGGAAAACCCGATTGGAATAGCTACTGGAAGCTTGCCGGTCACAACGCATTGAGAATTGGCTTCGCCAGAATCCGACGAATTTTTACGGATTTCCCTAGGGGTACCACTAGGGAAAATCGAGAAATCGCAAAAAGTGGTGAAATTTTTGATCCGAGTCCAATAATTCAGGAAAACCCGATTGGAATAGGTACTGGAAGCTTGCCGGTCACAACGCATCGAGAATCGGTTTCGCCGGAATCCGACGAATTTTTACGGATTTCCCTAGGGGTACCACTAGGGAAAATCCAGAAATCGCAAGAAGTGGAGAAATTTTGGATCCGAGTCCAATAATTCAGGAAAACCCGATAGGAATAGCTAATGGAAGCTTGCCGGTCACAACGCATCGAGAATCGGCTTCGTCGGAATCCGACGAATTTTTACGGATTTCCCTAGGGGTACCACTAGGGAAAATCGAGAAATCGCAAAAAGTGGTAAAATTTTGGATCCGAGTCCAATAATTCAGGAAAACCCGATTGGAATAGCTACTGGACGCTTGCCGGTCACAACGCATCGAGAATCTGCTTCGCCGGAATCCGATGAATTTTTACGGATTTCCCTAGGGGTACCACTAGGGAAAATCACCAAAATCGAGAAATCGCAAAAAGTGTTGAAATTTTGGATCCGAGTCCAATAATTCAGGAAAACCCGATTGGAATAGCTATTGAAAGTTTGCCGGTCACAACGCATCGAGTATCGGCTTCAGCGGAATCCGACGAATTTTTACGGATTTCCCTAGGTGTACCACTAGGAAAAATCACCAAAATCGAGAAATCGCAAAAAGTGGTGAAATTTTGGATTCGAGTCCAATAATTCAGGAAAACCCGATTGGAATAGCTACTGGAAGCTTGCCGGTCACAACGCATCGAGAATTGGCTTCGCCGGAATCCGACGAATTTTTACGGATTTCACTAGGGGTACAACTAGGGAAAATCGAGAAATCGCAAAAAGTGGTGAAATTTTGGATCCGAGTCCAATAATTCAGGAAAACCCGATTGGAATAGCTACTGGAAGCTTGCCGGTCACAACGCATCGAGAATCGGCTTCGCCAAAATCCGACGAATTTTTACGGATTTCCCTAGGGGTACCACTAGTGAAAATCGAGAAATCGCAAAAAGTGGTGAAATTTTGGATCCGAGTCCAATAATTCAATAAAACCCAATTGGAATAGCTACTGGAAGCTTGCCGGTCACAACACATCGAGAATCGTCTTCGCCGAAATCCGACGAATTTTTACGGATTTCCCTAGGGGTACAACTAGGGAAAATCGAGAAATCGCAAAAAGTGGTGAAATTTTGGATCCGAGTCCAATAATTCAGGAAAACCCGATTGGAATAGCTACTGGAAGCTTTCCGGTCACAACGTATCGAGAATCGGCTTCGGCGGAATCCGACGAATTTTTACGGATTTCCCTAGGGGTACCACTAGGGAAAATCGAGAAATCGCAAAAAGTGGTGAATTTTTTGATCCGAGTCCAATAATTCAGGAAAACCCGATTGGAATAGCTACTGGAAGCTTTCCGGTCACAACGCATCGAGAATCGGCTTCGCCGGAATCCGACGAATTTTTACGGATTTCCCTAGGGGTACCACTAGGGAAAATCCAGAAATCGCAAGAAGTGGAGAAATTTTGGATCTGAGTCCAATAATTCAGGAAAACCCGATAGGAATAGCTAATGGAACCTTGCCGGTCACAACGCATCGAGAATCGGCTTCGCCGGAATCCGACGAATTTTTACGGATTTCCCTAGGGGTACCACTAGGGAAAATCGAGAAATCGCAAAAAGTGGTAAAATTTTGGATCCGAGTCCAATAATTCAGGAAAACCCGATTGGAATAGCTACTGGAAGCTTGCCGGTCACAACGCATCGAGAATCGGCTTCGCCGGAATCCGTTGAATTTTTACGGATTTCCCTAGGGGTACCACTAGGGAAAATCACCAAAATCGAGAAATCGCAAAAAGTGGTGAAATTTTGGAACCGAGTCCAATAATTCAGGAAAACTCGATTGGAATAGCTGCTGGAAGCTTGCCGGTCACAACGCATCAAGAATCGGCTTCGCCGTAATCCGACGAATTTTTACGGATTTCCCTAGGGGTACCACTAATGAAAATCGAGAAATCGCAAAAAGTGGTGAAATTTTGGATCCGAGTCCAATAATTCAGGAAAACCCGATTGGAATAGCTACTGGAAGCTTGCCGGTCACAACGCATCGAGAATCGGCTTCGCCGGAATCCGACGAATTTTTACGGATTTCCCTAGGGATACCACTAGGAAAAATCACCAAAATCGAGAAATCGCAAAAAGTGGTAAAATTTTGGATCCGAGTCCAATAATTCAGGAAAACCCGATTGGAATAGCTACTTGAATCTTGCCGGTCACAATGCATCGAGAATCGGCTTCGATGGAATCCGACGAATTTTTACGGATTTCCCTAGGGGTACCACTAGGGAAAATCGAGAAATCGCAAAAAGTGATGAAATTTTGGATCCGAGTCCAATAATTCAGGAAAACCCGATTGGAATAGCTACTGGAAGCTTGCCGGTCACAACGCATCGAGAATCGGCTTCGCCGGAATCCGACGATTTTTTATGGATTTCCCTAGGGGTACCACTAGGTAAAATCGAGAAATCGCAAAAAGTGGTGAAATTTTGGATCCGAGTCCAATAATTCAGGAAATCCCGATTGGAATAGCTACTGGAAGCTTGTCGGTCACAACGCATCGAGAATCGGCTTCGCCGGAATCCGACGAATGTTTACGGATTTCCCTAGGGTTACCACTAGGGAAAATCACCAAAATCGAGAAATCGCAAAAAGTGGTGAAATTTTGGATCGGAGTCCAATAATTCAGGAAAACCCGATTGGAATAGCTACTGGAAGCTTGCCGGTCACAACGCATCGAGAATCGGCTTCGCCGGAATCCAATGAATTTTTACGGATTTCCCTAGGGGTACCACTAGGGAAAATCGAGAAATTGCAAAAAGTGGTGAAATTTTTGATCCGAGTCCAATAATTCAGGACAACCCGATTGGAATAGCTAATGGAAGCTTGCCGGTCACAACGCATCGAGAATCGGCTTCGCCGGAATCCGACAAATTTTTACGGATTTCCCTAGGGGTACCACTAGGGAAAATCACTAAAATCGAGAAATCGCAAAAAGTGGTGAAATTTTGGATCCGAGTCGAATAATTCAGGAAAACCCGATTGGAATAGCTACTGAAAGCTTTCCGGTAACAACTCATCGAGAATCGGCTTCGCCGGAATCCGACGAATTTTTACGAATTTCCCTAGGGGTACCACTAGGGAAAATCGAGAAATCGCAAAAAGTGGTGAAATTTTGGATCCGAGTCCAATAATTCAGGAAAACCCGATTGGAATAGCTACTGGAAGCTTGCCGGTCACAACGCATCGAGAATCGGCTTCGCTCGAATCCGACGAATTTTTACGGATTTCCCTAGGGGTACCACTAGGGAAAATCACCAAATTCGAGAAATCGCAAAAAGTGGTGAAATTTTGGATCCGAGTCCAATAATTCAGGAAAACCCGATTGGAATAGCTACTGGAAGCTTGCCGGTCACAACGCATCGAGAATCGGCTTCGCCGGAATCCGACGAATTTTTACGGATTTCCCTAGGGGTACCACTAGGGAAAATCGAGAAATCGCAAAAAGTGGTGAAATTTTGGATCCGAGTCCAATAATTCAGGACAACCCGATTGGAATAGCTAATGGAAGCTTGCCGGTCACAACGCATCGAGAATCGGCTTCGCCGGAATCCGACAAATTTTTACGGATTTCCCTAGGGGTACCACTAGGGAAAATCACTAAAATCGAGAAATCGCAAAAAGTGGTGAAATTTTGGATCCGAGTCGAATAATTCAGGAAAACCCGATTGGAATAGCTACTGAAAGCTTGCCGGTAACAACTCATCGAGAATCGGCTTCGCCGGAATCCGACGAATTTTTACGAATTTCCCTAGGGGTACCACTAGGGAAAATCGAGAAATCGCAA
Source organism: Excoecaria cochinchinensis (assembly GCA_947683425.1). Lineage (NCBI taxonomy): Eukaryota > Viridiplantae > Streptophyta > Magnoliopsida > Malpighiales > Euphorbiaceae > Excoecaria > Excoecaria cochinchinensis. The sequence goes on from CANTUQ010000191.1 coordinate 350,313, forward strand.
AAAGTGGTGAAATTTTGGATCCGAGTCCAATAATTCAGGAAAACCCGATTGGAATAGCTACTGGAAGCTTGCCGGTCCCAACGCATCGAGAATCGGCTTCGCTCGAATCCGACGAATTTTTACGGATTTCCATAGGGGTACCACTAGGGAAAATCACCAAATTCGAGAAATCGCAAAAAGTGGTGAAATTTTGGATCCGAGTCCAATAATTCAGGAAAACCCGATTGGAATAGCTACTGGAAGCTTGCCGGTCACAACGCATCGAGAATCGGCTTCGCCGGAATCCGACGAATTTTTACGGATTTCCCTAGGGGTACCACTAGGGAAAATCGAGAAATCGCAAAAAGTGGTGAAATTTTGGATCCGAGTCCAATAATTCAGGAAATCCCGATTGGAATAGCTACTGGAAGCTTGTCGGTCACAACGCATCGAGAATCGGCTTCGCCGGAATCCGACGAATGTTTACGGATTTCCCTAGGGGTACCACTAGGGAAAATCACCAAAATCGAGAAATCGCAAAAAGTGGTGAAATTTTGGATCCGAGTCAAATAATTCAGGAAAACCCGATTGGAATAGCTACTGGAAGCTTGCCGGTCACAACACATCGAGAATCGGCTTCGCCGGAATCCAATGAATTTTTACGGATTTCCCTAGGGGTACCACTAGGGAAAATCGAGAAATCGCAAAAAGTGGTGAAATTTTGGATCCGAGTCCAATAATTCAGGACAACCCGATTAAAATAGCTAATGGAAGCTTGCCGGTCACAACGCATCGAGAATCGGCTTCGCCGGAATCCGACAAATTTTTACGGATTTCCCTAGGGGTACCACTAGGGAAAATCACTAAAATCGAGAAATCGCAAAAAGTGGTGAAATTTTGGATCCGAGTCGAATAATTCAGGAAAACCCGATTGGAATAGCTACTGAAAGCTTGCCGGTAACAACTCATCGAGAATCGGCTTCGCCGGAATCCGACGAATTTTTACGAATTTCCCTAGGGGTACCACTAGGGAAAATCGAGAAATCGCAAAAAGTGGTGAAATTTTGGATCCGAGTCCAATAATTCAGGAAAACCCGATTGGAATAGCTACTGGAAGCTTGCCGGTCACAACGCATCGAGAATCGGCTTCGCTCGAATCCGACGAATTTTTACGGATTTCCCTAGGGGTACCACTAGGGAAAATCACCAAATTCGAGAAATCGCAAAAAGTGGTGAAATTTTTGATCCGAGTCCAATAATTCAGGAAAAACCGATTGGAATAGCTACTGGAAGCTTGCCGGTCACAACGCATCGAGAATCGGCTTCGCCGGAATCCGACGAATTTTTACGGATTTCCCTAGGGGTACCACTAGGGAAAATCGAGAAATCGCAAAAAGTGGTGAAATTTTGGATCCGAGTCCAATAATTCAGGAAAACCCGATTGGAATAGCTACTGGAAGCTTGCCGGTCACAACGCATCGAGAATCGGTTTCGCCGGAATCCGACGAATTTTTATGGATTTCCCTAGGGGTACCACTAGGGAAAATCGAGAAATCGCAAAAAGTGGTGAAATTTTGGATCCGAGTCCTATAATTCAGGAAATCCCGATTGGAATAGCTACTGGAAGCTTGTCGGTCACAACGCATCGAGAATCGGCTTCGCCGGAATCCGACGAATGTTTACGGATTTCCCTAGGGGTACCACTAGGGAAAATAACCAAAATCGAGAAATCGCAAAAAGTGGTGAAATTTTGGATCCGAGCCAATAATTCAGGAAAACCCGATTGGAATAGCTACTGGAAGCTTGCCGGTCACAACGCATCGAGAATCAGCTTCGCCGGAATCCGACGAATTTTTACGGATTTCCGTAGGGGTACCATTAGGGAAAATCACCAAAATCGAGAAATCGCAAAAAGTGGTGAAATTTTGGATCCGAGTCCAATAATTCAGGAAAACCCGATTGGAATAGCTACTGGAAGCTTGCCGGTCACAACGCATCGAGAATCGGCTTCGCCGGAATCCAACGAATTTTTATGGATTTCCCTAGGGGTACCACTAGGGAAAATCGAGAAATCGCAAAAAGTGGTGAAATTTTGGATCCGAGTCCAATAATTCAGGAAAACCCGATTGGCATAGCTACTGGAAGCTTGCCGGTCACAACGCATCGAGAATCGGCTTCGCCGGAATCCGACGAATTTTTACGGATTTCCCTAGGGGTACCACTAGGGAAAATCACCAAAATCGAGAAATCGCAAAAAGTGGTGAAATTTTGGAACCGAGTCCAATAATTCAGGAAAACTCGATTGGAATAGCTGCTGGAAGCTTGCCGGTCACAACGCATCAAGAATCGGCTTCGCCGTAATCCGACGAATTTTTACGGATTTCCCTAGAGGTACCACTAATGAAAATCGAGAAATCGCAAAAAGTGGTGAAATTTTGGATCCGAGTCCAATAATTCAGGAAAACCCGATTGGAATAGCTACTGGAAGCTTGCCGGTCACAACGCATCGAGAATCGGCTTCGCCGAAATCCGACGAATTTTTACGGATTTCCCTAGGGGTACCACTAGGGAAAATCACCAAAATCGAGAAATCGCAAAAAGTGGTAAAATTTTGGATCCGAGTCCAATAATTCAGGAAAACCCGATTGGAATAGCTACTGGAAGCTTGCCGGTCACAACGCATCAAGAATCGGCTTCGCCGTAATCCGACGAATTTTTACGGATTTCCCTAGGGGTACCACTAATGAAAATCGAGAAATCGCAAAAAGTGGTGAAATTTTGGAACCGAGTCCAATAATTCAGGAAAACCCGATTGGAATAGCTACTGGAAGCTTGCCGGTCACAACGCATCGAGAATCGGCTTCGCCGGAATCCGACGAATTTTTACGGATTTCCCTAGGGGTACCACTAGGGAAAATCACCAAAATCGAGAAATCGCAAAAAGTGGTAAAATTTTGGATCCGAGTCCAATAATTCAGGAAAACCCGATTGGAATAGCTACTTGAATCTTGCCGGTCACAACGCATCGAGAATCGGCTTCGATGGAATCCGACGAATTTTTACGGATTTCCCTAGGGGTACCACTAGGGAAAATCGAGAAATCGCAAAAAGTGATGAAATTTTGGATCCGAGTCCAATAATTCAGGAAAACCCGATTGGAATAGCTACTGGAAGCTTGCCGATCACAACGCATCGAGAATCGGCTTCGCCGAAATCCGACGAATTTTTACGGATTTCCCTAGGGGTACCACTAGGGAAAATCGAGAAATCGCAAAAAGTGGTGAAATTTTGGATCCGAGTCCAATAATTCAGGAAAACCCGATTGGAATAGCTACTGGAAGCTTGCCGGTCACAACGCATCGAGAATCGGCTTCGCCGGAATCCGACGATTTTTTATGGATTTCCCTAGGGGTACCAGTAGGGAAAATCGAGAAATCGCAAAAAGTGGTGAAATTTTGGATCCGAGTCCAATAATTCAGGAAATCCCGATTGGAATAGCTACTGGAAGCTTGTCGGTCACAACGCATCGAGAATCGGCTTCGCCGGAATCCGACGAATGTTTACGGATTTCCCTAGGGGTACCACTAGGGAAAATCACCAAAATCGAGAAATCGCAAAAAGTGGTAAAATTTTGGATCCGAGTCCAATAATTCAGGAAAACCCGATTGGAATAGCTACTTGAATCTTGCCGGTCACAACGCATCGAGAATCGGCTTCGATGGAATCCGACGAATTTTTACGGATTTCCCTAGGGGTACCACTAGGGAAAATCGAGAAATCGCAAAAAGTGATGAAATTTTGGATCCGAGTCCAATAATTTAGGAAAACCCGATTGGAATAGCTACTGGAAGCTTGCCGGTCACAACGCATCGAGAATCGGCTTCGCCGGAATCCGACGAATTTTTACGGATTTCCCTAGGGGTACCACTAGGGAAAATCGAGAAATCACAAAAAGTGGTGAAATTTTGGATCCGAGTCCAATAATTCAGGAAAACCCGATTGGAATAGCTACTGGAAGCTTGCCGGTCACAACGCATCGAGAATCGGCTTCGCCGGAATCCGACGATTTTTTATGGATTTCCCTAGGGGTACCACTAGGGAAAATCGAGAAATCGCAAAAAGTGGTGAAATTTTGGATCCGAGTCCAATAATTCAGGAAATCCCGATTGGAATAGCTACTGGAAGCTTGTCGGTCACAACGCATCGAGAATCGGCTTCGCCGGAATCCGACGAATGTTTACGGATTTCCCTAGGGGTACCACTAGGGAAAATCACCAAAATCGAGAAATCGCAAAAAGTGGTGAAATTTTGGATCCGAGTCCAATAATTCAGGAAAACCCGATTGGAATAGCTACTGGAAGCTTGCCGGTCACAACGCATCGAGAATCGGCTTCGCCGGAATCCAATGAATTTTTACGGATTTCCCTAGGGGTACCACTAGGGAAATCGAGAAATCGCAAAAAGTAGTGAAATTTTGGATCCGAGTCCAATAATTCAGGACAACCCGATTGGAATAGGTAATGGAAGCTTGCCGGTCATAACGCATCGAGAATCGGCTTCGCCGGAATCCGACAAATTTTTACGGATTTCCCTAGGGGTACCACTAGGGAAAATCACTAAAATCGAGAAATCGCAAAAAGTGGTGAAATTTTGGATCCGAGTCGAATAATTCAGGAAAACCTGATTGGAATAGCTACTGAAAGCTTGCCGGTAACAACTCATCGAGAATCGGCTTCGCCGGAATCCGACGAATTTTTACGAATTTCCCTAGGGGTACCACTAGGGAAAATCGAGAAATCGCAAAAAGTGGTGAAATTTTGGATCCGAGTCCAATAATTCAGGAAAACCCGATTGGAATAGCTACTGGAAGCTTGCCGGTCACAACGCATCGAGAATCGGCTTCGCTCGAATCCGACGAATTTTTACGGATTTCCCTAGGGGTACCACTAGGGAAAATCACCAAATTCGAGAAATCGCAAAAAGTGGTGAAATTTTGGATCCGAGTCCAATAATTCAGGAAAACCCGATTGGAATAGCTACTGGAAGCTTGCCGGTCACAACGCATCGAGAATCGGCTTCGCCGGAATCCGACGAATTTTTACGGATTTCCCTAGGGGTACCACTAGGGAAAATCGAGAAATCGCAAAAAGTGGTGAAATTTTGGATCCGAGTCCAATAATTCAGGAAATCCCGATTGGAATAGCTACTGGAAGCTTGTCGGTCACAACGCATCGAGAATCGGCTTCGCCGGAATCCGATGAATGTTTACGGATTTCCCTAGGGGTACCACTAGGGAAAATCACCAAAATCGAGAAATCGCAAAAAGTGGTGAAATTTTGGATCCGAGTCCAATAATTCAGTAAAACCCGATTGGAATAGCTACTGGAAGCTTGCCGGTCACAACGCATCGAGAATCGGCTTCGCCGGAATCCAATGAATTTTTACGGATTTCCCTAGGGGTACCACTAGGGAAAATCGAGAAATCGCAAAAAGTGGTGAAATTTTGGATCCGAGTCCAATAATTCAGGACAACCCGATTGGAATAGCTAATGGAAGCTTGCCGGTCACAACGCATCGAGAATCGGCTTCGCCGGAATCCGACAAATTTTTACGGATTTCCCTAGGGGTACCACTAGGGAAAATCACTAAAATCGAGAAATCGCAAAAAGTGGTGAAATTTTGGATCCGAGTCCAATAATTCAGGAAAACCCGATTGGAATAGCTACTGGAAGCTTGCCGGTCACAACGCATCGAGAATCGGCTTCGCCGGAATCCGACGAATTTTTACGGATTTCCCTAGGGGTACCACTAGGGAAAATCACCAAAATCGAGAAATCGCAAAAAGTGGTGAAATTTTGGATCCGAGTCCAATAATTCAGGAAAACCCGATTGGAATAGCTACTGGAAGCTTGCCGGTCACAACGCATCGAGAATCGGCTTCGCCGGAATCCGATGAATTTTTACGGATTTCCCTAGGGGTCCACTAGGGAAAATCGAGAAATCGCAAAAAGTGGTGAAATTTTGGATCCGAGTCCAATAATTCAGGACAACCCGATTGGAATAGCTACTGGAAGCTTGCCGGTCACAACGCATCGAGAATCGGCTTCGTCGAAATCCGACGAATTATTACGGATTTCCCTAGGGGTACCACTAGGGAAAATCACCAAAATCGAGAAATCGCAAAAAGTGGTGAAATTTTGGATCCGAGTCCAATAATTCAGGAAAACCCGATTGGAATAGCTACTGGAAGCTTGCCGGTCACAACGCATCGAGAATCGGCTTCGTCGAAATTCGACGAATTTTTACGGATTTCCCTAGGGGTACCACTAGGGAAAATCACCAAAATCGAGAAATCGCAAAAAGTGGTGAAATTTTGGATCCGAGTCCAATAATTCAGGAAAACCCAATTGGAATAGCTACTGGAAGTTTGCCGGTCACAACGCATCGAGAATCTGCTTCGCCGGAATCCGACGAATTTTTACGGATTTCCCTAGGGGTACCACTAGGGAAAATCACCAAAATCGAGAAATCACAAAAAGTGGTGAAATTTTGGATCCGAGTTCAATAATTCAGGAAAACCCGATTGGAATAGCTACTGGAAGCTTGCCGGTCACAACGCATCGAGAATCGGCTACACCGGAATCCGAACCTAGGGGTACCACTAGGGAAAATCACCAAAATCAAGAAATCGCAAAAAGTGGTGAAATTTTTGATCCGAGTCCAATAATTCAGGAAAACCCGATTGGAATAGCTACTGGAAGCTTGCCGGTCACAACGCATCGAGAATCACCTTCGCCGGAATCCGACAAATTTTTACGGATTTCCCTAGGGGTACCGCTAGGGAAAATCGAGAAATCGCAAAAAGTGGTGAAATTTTGGATCCGAGTCCAATAATTCAGGAAAACCCAATTGGAATAGCTACTGGAAGCTTGCCGGTCACAACGCATCGAGAATCGGCTTCGCCGGAATCCGACGAATTTTTACGGATTTCCCTAGGGGTACCACTAGGGAAAATGGAGAAATCGCAAAAAGTGGTGAAATTTTTGTTCCGAGTCCAATAATTCAGGACAACCCGATTGGAATAGCTAATGGAAGCTTGCCGGTCACAACGTATCGAGAATCGGCTTCGTCGGATCCAACGAATTTTTACTGATTTCCCTAGGGGTACCACTAGGGAAAATCACCAAAATCGAGAAATCGCAAAAAGTGGTGAAATTTTGGATCCGAGTCCAATAATTCAGGAAAACCCAATTGGAATAGCTATTGGAAGTTTGCCGGTCACAACGTATCGAGAATCGGCTTCGCCGGAATCCGACGAATTTTTACGGATTTCCCTAGGGGTACCACTAGGAAAAATCACCAAAATCGAGAAATCGCAAAAAGTGGTGAAATTTTGGATCCGAGTCCAATAATTTAGGAAATCCGATTGGAATAGCTACTGGTAGTTTGCCGGTCACAACGCATCGAGAATCGGCTTTGCCGGAATCCGACGAATTTTTACGGATTTCCCTAGGGGTACCACTAGGGAAAATCACCAAAATCGAGAAATCGCAAAAAGTGGTGAAATTTTTGATCCGAGTCCAATAATTCAGGAAAACCCGATTGGAATAGCTACTGGAAGTTTGCCGGTCACAACGCATCGAGAATCGGCTTCTCCGGAATCCGAACCTAGGGGTACCACTAGGGAAAATCACCAAAATCGAGAAATCGCAAAAAGTGGTGAAATTTTGGATCCGAGTCCAATAATTCAGGAAAACCCGATTGGAATAGCTACTGGAAGCTTGCCGGTCACAACGCATCGAGAATCGGCTTCGCCGAAATCCGAACCTAGGGGTACCACTAGGGAAAATCACCAAAATCGAGAAATCGCAAAAAGTGGTGAAATTTTGGATCCGAGTCCAATAATTCAGGAAAACCCGATTGGAATAGCTACTGGAAGCTTGCCGGTCACAACGCATCGAGAATCACCTTCGCCGGAATCCGACGAATTTTTACGGATTTCCCTAGGGGTACCGCTAGGGAAAATCGAGAAATCGCAAAAAGTGGTGAAATTTTGGATCCGAGTCCAATGATTCAGGAAAACCCAATTGGTATAGCTACTGGAAGCTTGCCGGTCACAACGCATCAAGAATCGGCTTCGCCGGAATCCGAAGAATTTTTACGGATTTCCCTAGGGGTACCACTAGGGAAAATCGAGAAATCGCAAAAAGTGGTGAAATTTTGGATCCGAGTCCAATAATTCAGGACAACCCGATTGGAATAGCTAATGGAAGCTTGCCGGTCACAACGCATCGAGAATCGGCTTCGTCGGAATCCGACGAATTTTTACGGATTTCCCTAGGGGTACCACTAGGGAAAATCACCAAAATCGAGAAATCGCAAAAAGTGGTGAAATTTTGGATCCGTGTCCAATAATTCAGGAAAACCCGATTGGAATAGCTACTGGAAGTTTGCCGGTCACAACGCATCGAGAATCAGCTTCGCCGGAATCCGACGAATTTTTACGGATTTCCCTAGGGGTACCACTAGGGAAAATCGAGAAATCGCAAAAAGTGGTGAAATTTTGGATCCGAGTCCAATAATTCAGGACAACCCGATTGGAATAGCTAATGGAAGCTTGCCGGTCACAACGTATCGAGAATTGGCTTCGTCGGATCCGACGAATTTTTACTAATTTCCCTAGGGGTACCACTAGGGAAAATCACCAAAATCGAGAAATCGCAAAAAGTGGTGAAATTTTGGATCCGAGTCCAATAATTCAGGACAACCCGATTGGAATAGCTAATGGAAGCTTGCCGGTCACAACGCATCGAGAATCGGCTTCGTCGGAATCCGACGAATTTTTACGGATTTCCCTAGGGGTACCACTAGGGAAAATCACCAAAATCGAGAAATCGCAAAAAGTGGTGAAATTTTGGATCCGTGTCCAATAATTCAGGAAAACCCGATTGGAATAGTTACTGGAAGTTTGCCGGTCACAACGCATCGAGAATCAGCTTCGCCGGAATCCGACGAATTTTTACGGATTTCCCTAGGGGTACCACTAGGGAAAATCGAGAAATCGCAAAAAGTGGTGAAATTTTGGATCCGAGTCCAATAATTCAGGACAACCCGATTGGAATAGCTAATGGAAGCTTGCCGGTCACAACGTATCGAGAATCGGCTTCGTCGGATCCGACGAATTTTTACTAATTTCCCTAGGGGTACCACTAGGGAAAATCACCAAAATCGAGAAATCGCAAAAAGTGGTGAAATTTTGGATCCGAGTCCAATAATTCAGGAAAACCCAATTGGAATAGCTATTGGAAGTTTGCCGGTCACAACGCATCGAGAATCGGCTTCGCCGAAATCCGACGAATTTTTACGGATTTCCCTAGGGGTACCACTAGGGAAAATCACCAAAATCGAGAAATCGCAAAAAGTGGTGAAATTTTGGATCCGAGTCCAATAATTTAGGAAATCCGATTGGAATAGCTACTGGAAGCTTGCCGGTCACAACGCATCGAGAATCGGCTTTGCCGGAATCCGACGAATTTTTACGGATTTCCCTAGGGGTACCACTAGGGAAAATCACCAAAATCGAGAAATCGCAAAAAGTGGTGAAATTTTTGATCCGAGTCCAATAATTCAGGAAAACCCGATTGGAATAGCTACTGGAAGCTTGCCGGTCACAACGCATCGAGAATCGGCTTCTCCGGAATCCGAACCTAGGGGTACCACTAGGGAAAATCACCAAAATCGAGAAATCGCAAAAAGTGGTGAAATTTTTGATCCGAGTCCAATAATTCAGGAAAACCCGATTGGAATAGCTACTGGAAGCTTGCCGGTCACAACGCATCGAGAATCGGATTCGCCGAAATCCGAACCTAGGGGTACCACTAGGGAAAATCACCAAAATCGAGAAATCGCAAAAAGTGGTGAAATTTTGGATCCGAGTCCAATAATTCAGGAAAACCCGATTGGAATAGCTACTGGAAGCTTGCCGGTCACAACGCATCGAGAATCACCTTCGCCGGAATCCGACGAATTTTTACGGATTTCCCTAGGGGTACCGCTAGGGAAAATCGAGAAATCGCAAAAAGTGGTGAAATTTTGGATCCGAGTCCAATGATTCAGGAAAACCCAATTGGTATAGCTACTGGAAGCTTGCCGGTCACAACGCATCAAGAATCGGCTTCGCCGGAATCCGAAGAATTTTTACGGATTTCCCTAGGGGTACCACTAGGGAAAATCGAGAAATCGCAAAAAGTGGTGAAATTTTGGATCCGAGTCCAATAATTCAGGACAACCCGATTGGAATAGCTAATGGAAGCTTGCCGGTCACAATGCATCGAGAATCGGCTTCGTCGGAATCCGACGAATTTTTACGGATTTCCCTAGGGGTACCACTAGGGAAAATCACCAAAATCGAGAAATCGCAAAAAGTGGTGAAATTTTGGATCCGTGTCCAATAATTCAGGAAAACCCGATTGGAATAGCTACTGGAAGTTTGCCGGTCACAACGCATCGAGAATCAGCTTCGCCGGAATCCGACAAATTTTTACGGATTTCCCTAGGGGTACCGCTAGGGAAAATCGAGAAATCGCAAAAAGTGGTGAAATTTTGGATCCGAGTCCAATAATTCAGGAAAACCCAATTGGAATAGCTACTGGAAGCTTGCCGGTCACAACGCATCGAGAATCGGCTTCGCCTGAATCCGACGAATTTTTACGGATTTCCCTAGGGGTACCACTAGGGAAAATGGAGAAATCGCAAAAAGTGGTGAAATTTTTGATCCGAGTCCAATAATTCAGGACAACCCGATTGGAATAGCTAATGGAAGCTTGCCGGTCACAACGTATCGAGAATCGGCTTCGTCGGATCCAACGAATTTTTACTGATTTCCCTAGGGGTACCACTAGCGAAAATCACCAAAATCGAGAAATCGCAAAAAGTGGTGAAATTTTGGATCCGAGTCCAATAATTCAGGAAAACCCAATTGGAATAGCTATTGGAAGTTTGCCGGTCACAACGTATCGAGAATCGGCTTCGCCGGAATCCGACGAATTTTTACGGATTTCCCTAGGGGTACCACTAGGGAAAATCACCAAAATCGAGAAATCGCAAAAAGTGGTGAAATTTTGGATCCGAGTCCAATAATTTAGGAAATCCGATTGGAATAGCTACTGCTAGTTTGCCGGTCACAACGCATCGAGAATCGGCTTTGCCGGAATCCGACGAATTTTTACGGATTTCCCTAGGGGTACCACTAGGGAAAATCACCAAAATCGAGAAATCACAAAAAGTGGTGAAATTTTTGATCCGAGTCCAATAATTCAGGAAAACCCGATTGGAATAGCTACTGGAAGCTTGCCGGTCACAACGCATCGAGAATCGGCTTCTCCGGAATCCGAACCTAGGGGTACCACTAGGGAAAATCACCAAAATCGAGAAATCGCAAAAAGTGGTGAAATTTTGGATCCGAGTCCAATAATTCAGGAAAACCCGATTGGAATAGCTACTGGAAGCTTGCCGGTCACAACGCATCGAGAATCGGCTTCGCCGAAATCCGAACCTAGGGGTACCACTAGGGAAAATCACCAAAATCGAGAAATCGCAAAAAGTGGTGAAATTTTGGATCCGAGTCCAATAATTCAGGAAAACCCGATTGGAATAGCTACTGGAAGCTTGCCGGTCACAACGCATCGAGAATCACCTTCGCCGGAATCCGACGAATTTTTACGGATTTCCCTAGGGGTACCGCTAGGGAAAATCGAGAAATCGCAAAAAGTGGTGAAATTTTGGATCCGAGTCCAATGATTCAGGAAAACCCAATTGGTATAGCTACTGGAAGCTTGCCGGTCACAACGCATCGAGAATCGGCTTCGCCGGAATCCGAAGAATTTTTACGGATTTCCCTAGGGGTACCACTAGGGAAAATCGAGAAATCGCAAAAAGTGGTGAAATTTTGGATCCGAGTCCAATAATTCAGGACAACCCGATTGGAATAGCTAATGGAAGCTTGCCGGTCACAACGCATCGAGAATCGGCTTCGTCGGAATCCGACGAATTTTTACGGATTTCCCTAGGGGTACCACTAGGGAAAATCACCAAAATCGAGAAATCGCAAAAAGTGGTGAAATTTTGGATCCGTGTCCAATAATTCAGGAAAACCCGATTGGAATAGCTATTGGAAGTTTGCCGGTCACAACGCATCGAGAATCAGCTTCGCCGGAATCCGACGAATTTTTACGGATTTCCCTAGGGGTACCACTAGGGAAAATCGAGAAATCGCAAAAAGTGGTGAAATTTTGGATCCGAGTCCAATAATTCAGGACAACCCGATTGGAATAGCTAATGGAAGCTTGCCGGTCACAACGTATCGAGAATTAGCTTCGTCGGATCCGACGAATTTTTACTAATTTCCCTAGGGGTACCACTAGGGAAAATCACCAAAATCGAAAAATCGCAAAAAGTGGTGAAATTTTGGATCCGAGTCCAATAATTCAGGAAAACCCAATTGGAATAGCTATTGGAAGTTTGCCGGTCACAACGCATCGAGAATCGGCTTCGCCGGAATCCGACGAATTTTTACGGATTTCCCTAGGGGTACCACTAGGGAAAATCACCAAAATCGAGAAATCGCAAAAAGTGGTGAAATTTTGGATCCGAGTCCAATAATTTAGGAAATCCGATTGGAATAGCTACTGGAAGCTTGCCGGTCACAACGCATCGAGAATCGGCTTTGCCGGAATCCGACGAATTTTTACGGATTTCCCTAGGGGTACCACTAGGGAAAATCACCAAAATCGAGAAATCGCAAAAAGTGGTGAAATTTTTGATCCGAGTCCAATAATTCAGGAAAACCCGATTGGAATAGCTACTGGAAGCTTGCCGGTCACAACGCATCGAGAATCGGCTTCTCCGGAATCCGAACCTAGGGGTACCACTAGGGAAAATCACCAAAATCGAGAAATCGGAAAAAGTGGTGAAATTTTGGATCCGAGTCCAATAATTCAGGAAAACCCGATTGGAATAGCTACTGGAAGCTTGCCGGTCACAACGCATCGAGAATCGGCTTCGCCGGAATCCGAACCTAGGGGTACCACTAGGGAAAATCACCAAAATCGAGAAATCGCAAAAAGTTGTGAAATTTTGGATCCGAGTCCAATAATTCAGGAAAACCCAATTGGAATAGCTATTGGAAGTTTGCCGGTCACAACGCATCGAGAATCGGCTTCGCCGGAATCCGACGAATTTTTACGGATTTCCCTAGGGGTACCACTAGGGAAAATCACCAAAATCGAGAAATCGCAAAAAGTGGTGAAATTTTGGATCCGAGTCCAATAATTTAGGAAATCCGATTGGAATAGCTACTGGTAGTTTGCCGGTCACAACGCATCGAGAATCGGCTTTACCGGAATCCGACGAATTTTTACGGATTTCCCTAGGGGTACCACTAGGGAAAATCACCAAAATCGAGAAATCGCAAAAAGTGGTGAAATTTTTGATCCGAGTCCAATAATTCAGGAAAATCCGATTGGAATGGCTACTGGAAGCTTGCCGGTCACAACGCATCGAGAATCGGCTTCGCCGAAATCCGAACCTAGGGGTACCACTAGGGAAAATCACCAAAATCGAGAAATCGCAAAAAGTGGTGAAATTTTGGATCCGAGTCCAATAATTCAGGAAAACCCGATTGGAATAGCTACTGGAAGCTTGCCGGTCACAACGCATCGAGAATCACCTTCGCCGGAATCCGACGAATTTTTACGGATTTCCCTAGGGGTACCGCTAGGGAAAATCGAGAAATCGCAAAAAGTGGTGAAATTTTGGATCCGAGTCCAATGATTCAGGAAAACCCAATTGGTATAGCTACTGGAAGCTTGCCGGTCACAATGCATCGAGAATCGGCTTCGCCGGAATCCGAAGAATTTTTACGGATTTCCCTAGGGGTACCACTAGGGAAAATCGAGAAATCGCAAAAAGTGGTGAAATTTTGGATCCGAGTCCAATAATTCAGGACAACCCGATTGGAATAGCTAATGGAAGCTTGCCGGTCACAACGCATCGAGAATCGGCTTCGTCGGAATCCGACGAATTTTTACGGATTTCCCTAGGGGTACCACTAGGGAAAATCACCAAAATCGAGAAATCGCAAAAAGTGGTGAAATTTTGGATCCGTGTCCAATAATTCAGGAAAACCCGATTGGAATAGCTACTGGAAGTTTGCCGGTCACAACGCATCGAGAATCAGCTTCGCCGGAATCCGACGAATTTTTACGGATTTCCCTAGGGGTACCACTAGGGAAAATCGAGAAATCGCAAAAAGTGGTGAAATTTTGGATCCGAGTCCAATAATTCAGGACAACCCGATTGGAATAGCTAATGGAAGCTTGCCGGTCACAACATATCGAGAATCGGCTTCGTCGGATCCGACGAATTTTTACTAATTTCCCTAGGGGTACCACTAGGGAAAATCACCAAAATCGAGAAATCGCAAAAAGTGGTGAAATTTTGGATCCGAGTCCAATAATTCAGGAAAACCCAATTGGAATAGCTATTGGAAGTTTGCCGGTCACAACGCATCGAGAATCGGCTTCGCCGGAATCCGACGAATTTTTACGGATTTCCCTAGGGGTACCACTAGGGAAAATCACAAAAATCGAGAAATCGCAAAAAGTGGTGAAATTTTGGATCCTAGTCCAATAATTTAGGAAATCCGATTGGAATAGCTACTGGAAGCTTGCCGGTCACAACGCATCGAGAATCGGCTTTGCCGGAATCCGACGAATTTTTACGGATTTCCCTGGGGGTACCACTAGGGAAAATCACCAAAATCGAGAAATCGCAAAAAGTGGTGAAATTTTGGATCCGAGTCCAATAATTCAGGAAAACCCAATTGGAATAGCTATTGGAAGTTTGCCGGTCACAACGCATCGAGAATCGGCTTCGCCGGAATCCGACGAATTTTTACGGATTTCCCTAGGGGTACCACTAGGGAAAATCACCAAAATCGAGAAATCGCAAAAAGTGGTGAAATTTTGGATCCGAGTCCAATAATTTAGGAAATCCGATTGGAATAGCTACTGGAAGCTTGCCGGTCACAACGCATCGAGAATCGGCTTTGCCGGAATCCGACGAATTTTTACGGATTTCCCTAGGGGTACCACTAGGGAAAATCACCAAAATCGAGAAATCGCAAAAAGTGGTGAAATTTTTGATCCGAGTCCAATAATTCAGGAAAACCCGATTGGAATAGCTACTGGAAGCTTGCCGGTCACAACGCATCGAGAATCGGCTTCTCCGGAATCCGAACCTAGGGGTACCACTAGGGAAAATCACCAAAATCGAGAAATCGCAAAAAGTGGTGAAATTTTGGATCCGAGTCCAATAATTCAGGAAAACCCGATTGGAATAGCTACTGGAAGCTTGCCGGTCACAACGCATCGAGAATCGGCTTCGCCGGAATCCGAACCTAGGGGTACCACTAGGGAAAATCACCAAAATCGAGAAATCGCAAAAAGTGGTGAAATTTTGGATCCGAGTCCAATAATTCAGGAAAACCCAATTGGAATAGCTATTGGAAGTTTGCCGGTCACAACGCATCGAGAATCGGCTTCGCCGGAATCCGACGAATTTTTACGGATTTCCCTAGGGGTACCACTAGGGAAAATCACCAAAATCGAGAAATCGCAAAAAGTGGTGAAATTTTGGATCCGAGTCCAATAATTTAGGAAATCCGATTGGAATAGCTACTGGTAGTTTGCCGGTCACAACGCATCGAGAATCGGCTTTGCCGGAATCCGACGAATTTTTACGGATTTCCCTAGGGGTACCACTAGGGAAAATCACCAAAATCGAGAAATCGCAAAAAGTGGTGAAATTTTTGATCCGAGTCCAATAATTCAGGAAAACCCGATTGGAATAGCTACTGGAAGCTTGCCGGTCACAACGCATCGAGAATCGGCTTCTCCGGAATCCGAACCTAGGGGTACCACTAGGGAAAATCACCAAAATCGAGAAATCGCAAAAAGTGGTGAAATTTTGGATCCGAGTCCAATAATTCAGGAAAACCCGATTGGAATAGCAACTGGAAGCTTGCCAGTCACAACGCATCGAGAATCGGCTTCGCCGGAATCCGAACCTAGGGGTACCACTAGGGAAAATCACCAAAATCGAGAAATCGCAAAAAGTTGTGAAATTTTGGATCCGAGTCCAATAATTCAGGAAAACCCAATTGGAATAGCTATTGGAAGTTTGCCGGTCACAACGCATCGAGAATCGGCTTCGCCGGAATCCGACGAATTTTTACGGATTTCCCTAGGGGTACCACTAGGGAAAATCACCAAAATCGAGAAATCGCAAAAAGTGGTGAAATTTTGGATCCGAGTCCAATAATTTAGGAAATCCGATTGGAATAGCTACTGGTAGTTTGCCGGTCACAACGCATCGAGAATCGGCTTTGCCGGAATCCGACGAATTTTTACGGATTTCCCTAGGGGTACCACTAGGGAAAATCACCAAAATCGAGAAATCGCAAAAAGTGGTGAAATTTTTGATCCGAGTCCAATAATTCAGGAAAATCCGATTGGAATAGCTACTGGAAGCTTGCCGGTCACAACGCATCGAGAATCGGCTTCGCCGAAATCCGAACCTAGGGGTACCACTAGGGAAAATCACCAAAATCGAGAAATCGCAAAAAGTGGTGAAATTTTGGATCCGAGTCCAATAATTCAGGAAAACCCGATTGGAATAGCTACTGGAAGCTTGCCGGTCACAACGCATCGAGAATCACCTTCGCCGGAATCCGACGAATTTTTACGGATTTCCCTAGGGGTACCGCTAGGGAAAATCGAGAAATCGCAAAAAGTGGTGAAATTTTGGATCCGAGTCCAATGATTCAGGAAAACCCAATTGGTATAGCTACTGGAAGCTTGCCGGTCACAACGCATCGAGAATCGGCTTCGCCGGAATCCGAAGAATTTTTACGGATTTCCCTAGGGGTACCACTAGGGAAAATCGAGAAATCGCAAAAAGTGGTGAAATTTTGGATCCGAGTCCAATAATTCAGGACAACCCGATTGGAATAGCTAATGGAAGCTTGCCGGTCACAACGCATCGAGAATCGGCTTCGTCGGAATCCGACGAATTTTTACGGATTTCCCTAGGGGTACCACTAGGGAAAATCACCAAAATCGAGAAATCGCAAAAAGTGGTGAAATTTTGGATCCGTGTCCAATAATTCAGGAAAACCCGATTGGAATAGCTACTGGAAGTTTGCCGGTCACAACGCATCGAGAATCAGCTTCGCCGGAATCCGACGAATTTTTACGGATTTCCCTAGGGGTACCACTAGGGAAAATCGAGAAATCGCAAAAAGTGGTGAAATTTTGGATCCGAGTCCAATAATTCAGGACAACCCGATTGGAATAGCTAATGGAAGCTTGCCGGTCACAACGTATCGAGAATCGGCTTCGTCGGATCCGACGAATTTTTACTAATTTCCCTAGGGGTACCACTAGGGAAAATCACCAAAATCGAGAAATCGCAAAAAGTGGTGAAATTTTGGATCCGAGTCCAATAATTCAGGAAAACCCAATTGGAATAGCTATTGGAAGTTTGCCGGTCACAACGCATCGAGAATCGGCTTCGCCGGAATCCGACGAATTTTTACGGATTTCCCTAGGGGTACCACTAGGGAAAATCACAAAAATCGAGAAATCGCAAAAAGTGGTGAAATTTTGGATCCTAGTCCAATAATTTAGGAAATCCGATTGGAATAGCTACTGGAAGCTTGCCGGTCACAACGCATCGAGAATCGGCTTTGCCGGAATCCGACGAATTTTTACGGATTTCCCTAGGGGTACCACTAGGGAAAATCACCAAAATCGAGAAATCGCAAAAAGTGGTGAAATTTTTGATCCGAGTCCAATAATTCAGGAAAACCCGATTGGAATAGCTACTGGAAGCTTGCCGGTCACAACGCATCGAGAATCGGCTTCTCCGGAATCCGAACCTAGGGGTACCACTAGGGAAAATCACCAAAATCGAGAAATCGCAAAAAGTGGTGAAATTTTGGATCCGAGTCCAATAATTCAGGAAAACCCGATTGGAATAGCTACTGGAAGCTTGCCGGTCACAACGCATCGAGAATCGGCTTCGCCGGAATCCGAACCTAGGGGTACCACTAGGGAAAATCACCAAAATCGAGAAATTGCAAAAAGTGGTGAAATTTTGGATCCGAGTCCAATAATTCAGGAAAACCCGATTGGAATAGCTACTGGAAGCTTGCCGGTCACAACGCATCGAGAATCACCTTCGCCGGAATCCGACGAATTTTTACGGATTTCCCTAGGGGTACCGCTAGGGAAAATCGAGAAATCGCAAAAAGTGATAAAATTTTGGATCCGAGTCCAATATTTCAGGAAAACCCTATTGGTATAGCTACTGGAAGCTTGCCGGTCACAACGCATCGAGAATCGGCTTCGCCGGAATCCGAAGAATTTTTACGGATTTCCCTAGGGGTACCACTAGGGAAAATCGAGAAATCGCAAAAAGTGGTGAAATTTTGGATCCGAGTCCAATAATTCAGGACAACCCGATTGGAATAGCTAATGGAAGCTTGCCGGTCACAACGCATCGAGAATCGGCTTCGTCGGAATCCGACGAATTTTTACGGATTTCCCTAGGGGTACCACTAGGGAAAATCACCAAAATCGAGAAATCGCAAAAAGTGGTGAAATTTTGGATCCGTGTCCAATAATTCAGGAAAACCCAATTGGAATAGCTATTGGAAGTTTGCCGGTCACAACGCATCGAGAATCGGCTTCGCCGGAATCCGACGAATTTTTACGGATTTCCCTAGGGGTACCACTAGGGAAAATCACAAAAATCGAGAAATCGCAAAAAGTGGTGAAATTTTTGATCCGAGTCCAATAATTCAGGAAAACCCGATTGGAATAGCTACTGGAAGCTTGCCGGTCACAACGCATCGAGAATCGGCTTCTCCGGAATCCGAACCTAGGGGTACCACTAGGGAAAATCACCAAAATCGAGAAATCGCAAAAAGTTGTGAAATTTTGGATCCGAGTCCAATAATTCAGGAAAACCCGATTGGAATAGCTACTGGAAGCTTGCCGGTCACAACGGATCGAGAATCGGCTTCGCCGGAATCCGAACCTAGGGGTACCACTAGGGAAAATCACCAAAATCGAGAAATTGCAAAAAGTGGTGAAATTTTGGATCCGAGTCCAATAATTCAGGAAAACCCGATTGGAATAGCTACTGGAAGCTTGCCGGTCACAACGCATCGAGAATCACCTTCGCCGGAATCCGACGAATTTTTACGGATTTCCCTAGGGGTACCGCTAGGGAAAATCGAGAAATCGCAAAAAGTGATAAAATTTTGGATCCGAGTCCAATATTTCAGGAAAACCCAATTGGTATAGCTACTGGAAGCTTGCCGGTCACAACGCATCGAGAATCGGCTTCGCCGGAATCCGAAGAATTTTTACGGATTTCCCTAGGGGTACCACTAGGGAAAATCGAGAAATCGCAAAAAGTGGTGAAATTTTGGATCCGAGTCCAATAATTCAGGACAACCCGATTGGAATAGCTAATGGAAGCTTGCCGGTCACAACGCATCGAGAATCGGCTTCTTCGGAATACGACGAATTTTTACGGATTTCCCTAGGGGTACCACTAGGGAAAATCACCAAAATCGAGAAATCGCAAAAAGTGGTGAAATTTTGGATCCGTGTCCAATAATTCAGGAAAACCCGATTGGAATAGCTACTGGAAGTTTGCCGGTCACAACGCATCGAGAATCGGCTTCGCCGGAATCCGACGAATTTTTACGGATTTCCCTAGGGGTACCACTAGGGAAAATCACCAAAATCGAGAAATCGCAAAAAGTGGTGAAATTTTGGATCCGAGTCCAATAATTCAGGAAAACCCGATTGGAATAGCTACTGGAAGCTTGCCGGTCACAACGCATCGAGAATCGGCTTTGCCGGAATCCGACGAATTTTTACGGATTTCCCTAGGGGTACCACTAGGGAAAATCACCAAAATCGAGAAATCGCAAAAAGTGGTGAAATTTTTGATCCGAGTCCAATAATTCAGGAAAACCCGATTGGAATAGCTACTGGAAGCTTGCCGGTCACAACGCATCGAGAATCGGCTTCTCCGGAATCCGAACCTAGGGGTACCACTAGGGAAAATCACCAAAATCGAGAAATCGCAAAAAGTGGTGAAATTTTGGATCCGAGTCCAATAATTCAGGAAAACCCGATTGGAATAGCTACTGGAAGCTTGCCGGTCACAACGCATCGAGAATCGGCTTCGCCGGAATCCGAACCTAGGGGTACCACTAGGGAAAATCACCAAAATCGAGAAATTGCAAAAAGTGGTGAAATTTTGGATCCGAGTCCAATAATTCAGGAAAACCCTATTGGAATAGCTACTGGAAGCTTGCCGGTCACAACGCATCGAGAATCACCTTCGCCGGAATCCGACGAATTTTTACGGATTTCCCTAGGGGTACCGCTAGGGAAAATCGAGAAATCGCAAAAAGTGATAAAATTTTGGATCCGAGTCCAATATTTCAGGAAAACCCAATTGGTATAGCTACTGGAAGCTTGCCGGTCACAACGCATCGAGAATCGGCTTCGCCGGAATCCGAAGAATTTTTACGGATTTCCCTAGGGGTACCACTAGGGAAAATCGAGAAATCGCAAAAAGTGGTGAAATTTTGGATCCGAGTCCAATAATTCAGGACAACCCGATTGGAATAGCTAATGGAAGCTTGCCGGTCACAACGCATCGAGAATCGGCTTCTTCGGAATCCGACGAATTTTTACGGATTTCCCTAGGGGTACCACTAGGGAAAATCACCAAAATCGAGAAATCGCAAAAAGTGGTGAAATTTTGGATCCGTGTCCAATAATTCAGGAAAACCCGATTGGAATAGCTACTGGAAGTTTGCCGGTCACAACGCATCGAGAATCGGCTTCGCCGGAATCCGACGAATTTTTACGGATTTCCCTAGGGGTACCACTAGGGAAAATCACCAAAATCGAGAAATCGCAAAAAGTGGTGAAATTTTGGATCCGAGTCCAATAATTCAGGAAAACCCGATTGGAATAGCTACTGGAAGCTTGCCGGTCACAACGCATCGAGAATCGGCTTCGCCGGAATCCGAACGTAGGGGTACTACTAGGGAAAATCACCAAAATCGAGAAATCGCAAAAAGTGGTGAAATTTTGGATCCGAGTCCAATAATTCAGGAAAACCCGATTGGAATAGCTACTGGAAGCTTGCCGGTCACAACGCATCGAGAATCGGCTTCGCCGGAATCCGAACCTAGGGGTACCACTAGTGAAAATCACTAGGGAAAATCGAGAAATCGCAAAAAGTGGTGAAATTTTGGATCAGAGTCCAATAATTCAGGAAAACCCGATTGGAATAGCTACTGGAAGCTTGCCGGTCACAACGCATCGAGAATCACCTTCGCCGGAATCCGACAAATTTTTACGGATTTCCCTAGGGGTACCGCTAGGGAAAATCGAGAAATCGCAAAAAGTGGTGAAATTTTGGATCCGAGTCCAATAATTCAGGAAAACCCAATTGGAATAGCTACTGGAAGCTTGCCGGTCACAACGCATTGAGAATCGGCTTCGCAGGAATCCGACGAATTTTTACGGATTTTCCTAGGGGTACCACTAGGAAAAATCACCAAAATAGAGAAATCGCAAAAAGTGGTGAAATTTTGAATCCGAGTCCAATAATTCAGGAAAACCCGATTGGAATAGCTACTGGAAGCTTGCCTGTCACAACGCATCGAGAATCGGCTTCGCCGAAATCCGACGAATTTTTACGGATTTCCCTAGGGGTACCACTAGGGAAAATCACCAAAATCGCAAAAAGTGGTGAAATTTTGGATCCGAGTCCAATAATTCAGGACAACCCGATTGGAATAGCTAATGGAAGCTTACCGGTCATAACGCATCGAGAATCGGCTTCGTCGAAATCCGACAAATTTTTACGGATTTCCCTAGGGGTACCACTAGGGAAAATCACCAAAATCGAGAAATCGCAAAAAGTGGTGAAATTTTGGATCCGAGTCCAATAATTCAGTAAAACCCAATTGGAATAGCTACTGGAAGTTTGCCGGTCACAACGCATCGAGAATCGGCTTCGCCGGAATCCGATGAATTTTTACGGATTTCCCTAGGGGTACCACTAGGGAAAATCACCAAAATCGAGAAATCGCAAAAAGTGGTGAAATTTTTTATCCGAGTCCAATAATTCAGGAAAACCCGATTGGAATAGCTACTGGAAGCTTGCCGGTCACAACGCATCGAGAATCGGCTTCGCCGGAATCCGAACCTAGGGGTACCACTAGGGAAAATCACAAAAATCGAGAAATCGCAAAAATTGGTGAAATTTTGGATCAGAGTCCAATAATTCAGGAAAACCCGATTGGAATAGCTACTGGAAGCTTGCCGGTCACAACGCATCGAGAATCACCTTCGCCGGAGTCCGACAAATTTTTACGGATTTCCCTAGGGGTACCGCTAGGGAAAATCGAGAAATCGCTAAAAGTGGTGAAATTTTGGATCCGAGTCATATAATTCAGGAAAACCCAATTGGTATAGCTACTGGAAGCTTGCCGGTCACAACGCATCGAGAATCGGCTTCGCCGGAATCCGACGAATTTTTACGGATTTCCCTAGGGGTACCACTAGGGAAAATCGAGAAATCGCAAAAAGTGGTGAAATTTTGGATCCGAGTCCAATAATTCAGGACAACCCGATTGGAATAGCTAATGGAAGCTTGCCGGTCACAACGCATCGAGAATCGGCTTCGTCGGAATCCGACGAATTTTTACGGATTTCCCTAGGGGTACCACTAGGGAAAATAACCAAAATCGAGAAATCGCAAAAAGTGGTGAAATTTTGGATCCGAGTCCAATAATTAAGGAAAACCCGATTGGAATAGCTACTGGAAGTTTGCCGGTCACAACGCATCGAGAATCGGCTTCGCCGAAATCCGACGAATTTTTACGGATTTCCCTAGGGGTACCACTAGGGAAAATCACCAAAATCGAGAAATCGCAAAAAGTGGTGAAATTTTGGATCCGAGTCAAAAATTCAGGAAAACCCGATTGGAATAGCTACTGAAAGCTTGCCGGTCACAACGCATCGAGAATCGGCTTCGCCGGAATCCGAACCTAGGGGTACCACTAGGGAAAATCACCAAAATCGAGAAATCGTAAAAAGTGGTGAACTTTTGGATCCGAGTCCAATAATTCAGGAAAACCCGATTGGAATAGCTACTGGAAGCTTGCCGGTCACAACGCATCGAGAATCGGCTTCACCGGAATCCGAACCTAGGGGTACCACTAGGGAAAATCACCAAAATCGAGAAATCGCAAAAATTGGTGAAATTTTTGATCCGAGTCCAATAATTCAGGAAAACCCGATTGGAATAGCTACTGGAAGTTTGCCGGTCACAACGCATCGAGAATCACCTTCGCCGGAATCCGACAAATTTTTACGGATTTCCCTAGGGGTACCGCTAGGGAAAATCGAGAAATCGCAAAAAGTGGTGAAATTTTGGATCCGAGTCCAATAACTCAGGAAAACCCAATTGGTATGGCTACTGGAAGCTTGCCGGTCACAACACATCGAGAATCGGCTTCGCCGAAATCCGACGAATTTTTACGGATTTCCCTAGGGGTACCACTAGGGAAAATCGAGAAATCGCAAAAAGTGGTGAAATTTTGGATCCGAGTCCAATAATTCAGGACAACCCGATTGGAATAGCTAATGGAAGCTTGCCGGTCACAACGCATCGAGAATCGGCTTCGTCGGAATCCGACGAATTTTTACGGATTTCCCTAGGGGTACCACTAGGGAAAATCACCAAAATCGAGAAATCGCAAAAAGTGGTGAAATTTTGGATCCGAGTCCAATAATTCAGGAAAACCCGATTGGAATAGCTACTGGAAGTTTGCCGGTCAGAACGCATCGAGAATCGGCTTCGCCGGAATCCGACGAATTTTTACGGATTTCCCTAGGGGTACCACTAGGGAAAATCACCAAAATCGAGAAATCGCAAAAAGTGGTGAAATTTTGGATCCGAGTCCAATAATTCAGGAAAACCCGATTGGAATAGCTACTGGAAGCTTGCCGGTCACAACGCATCGAGAATCGGCTTCGCCGGAATCCGAACCTAGGGGTACCACTAGGGAAAATCACCAAAATCGAGAAATCGCAAAAAGTGGTGAAATTTTGGATCCGAGTCCAATAATTCAGGAAAACCCGATTGGAATAGCTACTGGAAGCTTGCCGGTCACAACGCATCGAGAATCGGCTTCGCCGGAATCCGAACCTAGGGGTACCACTAGGGAAAATCACCAAAATCAAGAAATCGCAAAAAGTGGTAAAATTTTGGATCAGAGTCCAATAATTCAGGAAAACCCGATTGGAATAGCTACTGGAAGCTTGCCGGTCACAACGCATCGAGAATCACCTTCGCCGGAATCCGACAAATTTTTACGGATTTCCCTAGGGGTACCGCTAGGGAAAATCGAGAAATCTCAAAAAGTGGTGAAATTTTGTGTCCGAGTCCAATAATTCAGGAAAACCCAATTGGAATAGCTACTGGAAGCTTGCCGGTCACAACGCATCGAGAATCGGCTTCGCCGGAATCCGACGAATTTTTACGGATTTTCCTAGGGGTACCACTAGGGAAAATCGAGAAATCGCAAAAAGTGGTGAAATTTTGGATCCGAGTCCAATAATTCAGGACAACCCAATTGGAATAGCTAATGGAAGCTTGCCGGTCACAACGCATCGAGAATCGGTTTCGTCGGAATCCGACGAATTTTTACGGATTTTCCTAGGGGTACCACTAGGGAAAATCACCAAAATCGAGAAATCGCAAAAAGTGGTGAAATTTTGGATCCGAGTCCAATAATTCAGGAAAACCCGATTGGAATAGCTACTGGAAGTTTGCCGATCACAACGCATCGAGAATCGGCTTCGCCGGAATCCGACGAATTTTTACGGATTTCCCTAGGGGTACCACTAGGGAAAATCACAAAAATCGAGAAATCGCAAAAAGTGGTAAAATTTTTGATCCGAGTCCAATAATTCAGGAAAACCCGATTGGAATAGCCACTGGAAGCTTGCCGGTCACAACGCATCGAGAATCGGCTTCGCCGGAATCCGAACCTAGGGGTACCACTAGGGAAAATCACAAAAATCGAGAAATCACAAAAAGTGGTGAAATTTTTGATCCGAGTCCAATAATTCAGGAAAACCCGATTAGAATAGCTACTGGAAGCTTGCCGGTCACAACGCATCGAGAATCACCTTCGCCGGAATCCGACGAATTTTTACGGATTTCCCTAGGGGTACCACTAGGGAAAATCGAGAAATCGCAAAAAGTGATGAAATTTTTGATCCGAGTCCAATAATTCAGGAAAACCCGATTGGAATAGCTACTGGAAGCTTGCCGGTCATAACGCATCGAGAATCGGCTTCGCCGGAATCCGACGAATTTTTACGGATTTCCCTACGGGTACCACTAGGGAAAATCGAGAAATCGCAAAAAGTGGTGAAATTTTGGATCCGAGTCCAATAATTCAGGACAACCCGATTGGAATAGCTAATGGAAGCTTGCCGGTCACAACGCATCGAGAATCGACTT
Organism: Excoecaria cochinchinensis; assembly: GCA_947683425.1. Lineage (NCBI taxonomy): Eukaryota > Viridiplantae > Streptophyta > Magnoliopsida > Malpighiales > Euphorbiaceae > Excoecaria > Excoecaria cochinchinensis. The sequence continues at coordinate 375,993 of CANTUQ010000191.1, forward strand.
CGTCGAAATCCGACGAATTTTTACGGATTTCCCTAGGGGTACCACTAGGGAAAATCACCAAAATCGAGAAATCGCAAAAAGTTGTGAAATTTTGGATCCGAGTCCAATAATTCAGGAAAACCCGATTGGAATAGCTACTGGAAGTTTGCCGGTCACAACGCATCTAGAATCGGCTTCGCCGGAATCCGACGAATTTTTACGGATTTCCCTAGGGGTACCACTAGGGAAAATCACCAAAATCGAGAAATCGCAAAAAGTGGTGAAATTTTGGATCCGAGTCCAATAATTCAGTAAAACCCGATTGGAATAGCTACTGGAAGCTTGCCGGTCACAACGCATCGAGAATCGGCTTCGCCGGAATCCGACGAATTTTTACGGATTTCCTTAGGGGTACCACTAGGGAAAATCAAGAAATCGCAAAAAGTGGCGAAATTTTGGATCCGAGTCCAATAATTCAGGAAAACCCGATTGGAATAGCTAATGGAAGCTTGCCGGTCACAACGCATCGAGAATCGGCTTCGCCGGAATCCGACGAATTTTTACGGATTTCCCTAGGGGTACCACTAAGGAAAATCACCAAAATCGAGAAATCGCAAAAAGTGGTGAAATTTTGGATCCGAGTCCAATAATTCAGGAAAACCCGATTGGAATAGCTAATGGAAGTTTGCCGGTCACAACGCATCTAGAATCGGTTTCGCCGGAATCCGATGAATTTTTACGGATTTCCCTAGGGGTACCACTAGGGAAAATCACCAAAATCGAGAAATCGCAAAAAGTTGTGAAATTTTGGATCAGAGTCCAATAATTCAGGAAAACCCGATTGGAATAGCTACTGGAAGCTTGCCGGTCACAACGCATCGAGAATCGGCTTCGCCGGAATCCGACGAATTTTTACGGATTTCCCTAGGGGTACCACTAGGGAAAATCACCAAAATCGAGAAATCGCAAAAAGTGGTGAAATTTTTTATCCGAGTCCAATAATTCAGGAAAACCCGATTGGAATAGCTACTGGAAGCTTGCCGGTCACAACGCATCGAGAATCGGCTTCGCCGGAATCCGAACCTAGGGGTACCACTAGGGAAAATCGAGAAATCGCAAAAAGTGGTGAAATTTTGGATCCGAGTCCAATAATTCAGGAAAACCCAATTGGAATAGCTACTGGAAGCTTGCCGGTCACAACGCATCGAGAATCGGCTTCGCAGGAATCCGACGAATTTTTACGGATTTTCCTAGGGGTACCACTAGGAAAAATCACCAAAATAAAGAAATCGCAAAAAGTGGTGAAATTTTGAATCCGAGTCCAATAATTCAGGAAAACCCGATTGGAATAGCTACTGGAAGCTTGCCTGTCACAACGCATCGAGAATCGGCTTCGCCGAAATCCGACGAATTTTTACGGATTTCCCTAGGGGTACCACTAGGGAAAATCACCAAAATCGCAAAAAGTGGTGAAATTTTGGATCCGAGTCCAATAATTCAGGACAACCCGATTGGAATAGCTAATGGAAGCTTACCGGTCACAACGCATCGAGAATCGGCTTCGTCGAAATCCGACAAATTTTTACGGATTTCCCTAGGGGTACCACTAGGGAAAATCACCAAAATCGAGAAATCGCAAAAAGTGGTGAAATTTTGGATCCGAGTCCAATAATTCAGTAAAACCCAATTGGAATAGCTACTGGAAGTTTGCCGGTCACAACGCATCGAGAATCGGCTTCGCCGGAATCCGACGAATTTTTACGGATTTCCCTAGGGGTACCACTAGGGAAAATCACCAAAATCGAGAAATCACAAAAAGTGGTGAAATTTTTTATCCGAGTCCAATAATTCAGGAAAACCCGATTGGAATAGCTACTGGAAGCTTGCCGGTCACAACGCATCGAGAATCGGCTTCGCCGGAATCCGAACCTAGGGGTACCACTAGGGAAAATCACAAAAATCGAGAAATCGCAAAAATTGGTGAAATTTTGGATCAGAGTCCAATAATTCAGGAAAACCCGATTGGAATAGCTACTGGAAGCTTGCCGGTCACAACGCATCGAGAATCACCTTCGCCGGAATCCGACAAATTTTTACGGATTTCCCTAGGGGTACCGCTAGGGAAAATCGAGAAATCGCTAAAAGTGGTGAAATTTTGGATCCGAGTCCAATAATTCAGGAAAACCCAATTGGTATAGCTACTGGAAGCTTGCCGGTCACAACGCATCGAGAATCGGCTTCGCCGAAATCCGACGAATTTTTACGGATTTCCCTAGGGGTACCACTAGGGAAAATCGAGAAATCGCAAAAAGTGGTGAAATTTTGGATCCGAGTCCAATAATTCAGGACAACCCGATTGGAATAGCTAATGGAAGCTTGCCGGTCACAACGCATCGAGAATCGGCTTCGTCGGAATCCGACGAATTTTTACGGATTTCCCTAGGGGTACCACTAGGGAAAATCACCAAAATCGAGAAATCGCAAAAAGTGGTGAAATTTTGGATCCGAGTCAAATAATTCAGGAAAACCCGATTGGAATAGCTACTGAAAGCTTGCCGGTCACAACGCATCGAGAATCGGTTTCGCCGGAATCCGAACCTAGGGGTACCACTAGGGAAAATCACCAAAATCGAGAAATCGTAAAAAGTGGTGAAATTTTGGATCCGAGTCCAATAATTCAGGAAAACCCGATTGGAATAGCTACTGGAAGCTTGCCGGTCACAACGCATCGAGAATCGGCTTCACCGGAATCCGAACCTAGGGGTACCACTAGGGAAAATCACCAAAATCGAGAAATCGCAAAAATTGGTGAAATTTTTGATCCGAGTCCAATAATTCAGGAAAACCCGATTGGAATAGCTACTGGAAGTTTGCCGGTCACAACGCATCGAGAATCACCTTCGCCGGAATCCGACAAATTTTTACGGATTTCCCTAGGGGTACCGCTAGGGAAAATCGAGAAATCGCAAAAAGTGGTGAAATTTTGGATCCGAGTCCAATAACTCAGGAAAACCCAATTGGTATGGCTACTGGAAGCTTGCCGGTCACAACACATCGAGAATCGGATTCGCCGAAATCCGACGAATTTTTACGGATTTCCCTAGGGGTACCACTAGGGAAAATCGAGAAATCGCAAAAAGTGGTGAAATTTTGGATCCGAGTCCAATAATTCAGGACAACCCGATTGGAATAGCTAATGGAAGCTTGCCGGTCACAACGCATCGAGAATCGGCTTCGTCGGAATCCGACGAATTTTTACGGATTTCCCTAGGGGTACCACTAGGGAAAATCACCAAAATCGAGAAATCGCAAAAAGTGGTGAAATTTTGGATCCGAGTCCAATAATTCAGGAAAACCCGATTGGATAAGCTACTGGAAGTTTGCCGGTCACAACGCATCGAGAATCGGCTTCGCCGGAATCCGACGAATTTTTACGGATTTCCCTAGGGGTACCACTAGGGAAAATCACCAAAATCGAGAAATCGCAAAAAGTGGTGAAATTTTGGATCCGAGTCCAATAATTCAGGAAAACCCGATTGGAATAGCTACTGGAAGCTTGCCGGTCACAACGCATCGAGAATCGGCTTCGCCGGAATCCGAACCTAGGGGTACCACTAGGGAAAATCACCAAAATCGAGAAATAGCAAAAAGTGGTGAAATTTTGGATCCGAGTCCAATAATTCAGGAAAACCCGATTGGAATAGCTACTGGAAGCTTGCCGGTCACAACGCATCGAGAATCGGCTTCGCCGGAATCCGAACCGAGGGGTACCACTAGGGAAAATCACCAAAATCGAGAAATCGCAAAAAGTGGTGAAATTTTGGATCAGAGTCCAATAATTCAGGAAAACCCGATTGGAATAGCTACTGGAAGCTTGCCGGTCACAACGCATCGAGAATCACCTTCGCCGGAATCCGACAAATTTTTACGGATTTCCCTAGGGGTACCGCTAGGGAAAATCGAGAAATCTCAAAAAGTGGTGAAATTTTGTGTCCGAGTCCAATAATTCAGGAAAACCCAATTGGAATAGCTACTGGAAGCTTGCCGGTCACAACGCATCGAGAATCGGCTTCGCCGGAATCCGACGAATTTTTACGGATTTCCCTAGGGGTACCACTAGGGAAAATCGAGAAATCGCAAAAAGTGGTGAAATTTTGGATCCGAGTCCAATAATTCAGGACAACCCAATTGGAATAGCTAATGGAAGCTTGCCGGTCACAACGCATCGAGAATCGGATTCGTCGGAATCCGACGAATTTTTACGGATTTCCCTAGGGGTACCACTAGGGAAAATCACCAAAATCGAGAAATCGCAAAAAGTGGTGAAATTTTGGATCCGAGTCCAATAATTCAGGAAAACCCGATTGGAATAGCTACTGGAAGTTTGCCGGTCACAACGCATCGAGAATCGGCTTCGCCGAAATCCGACGAATTTTTACGGATTTCCCTAGGGGTACCACTAGGGAAAATCACAAAAATCGAGAAATCGCAAAAAGTGGTAAAATTTTTGATCCGAGTCCAATAATTCAGGAAAACCCGATTGGAATAGCTACTGGAAGCTTGCCGGTCACAACGCATCGAGAATCGGCTTCGCCGGAATCCGAACCTAGGGGTACCACTAGGGAAAATCACAAAAATCGAGAAATCACAAAAAGTGGTGAAATTTTTGATCCGAGTCCAATAATTCAGGAAAACCCGATTAGAATAGCTACTGGAAGCTTGCCGGTCACAACGCATCGAGAATCACCGTCGCCGGAATCCGACGAATTTTTACGGATTTCCCTAGGGGTACCACTAGGGAAAATCGAGAAATCGCAAAAAGTGATGAAATTTTTGATCCGAGTCCAATAATTCAGGAAAACCCGATTGGAATAGCTACTGGAAGCTTGCCAGTCATAACGCATCGAGAATCGGCTTCGCCGGAATCCGACGAATTTTTACGGATTTCCCTACGGGTACCACTAGGGAAAATCGAGAAATCGCAAAAAGTGGTGAAATTTTGGATCCGAGTCCAATAATTCAGGACAACCCGATTGGAATAGCTAATAGAAGCTTGCCGGTCACAACACATCGAGAATCGACTTCGTCGAAATCCGACGAATTTTTACGGATTTCCCTAGGGGTACCACTAGGGAAAATCACCAAAATCGAGAAATCGCAAAAAGTTGTGAAATTTTGGATCCGAGTCCAATAATTCAGGAAAACCCGATTGGAATAGCTACTGGAAGTTTGTCGGTCACAACGCATCTAGAATCGGCTTCGCCGGAATCCGACGAATTTTTACGGATTTCCCTAGGGGTACCACTAGGGAAAATCACCAAAATCGAGAAATCGCAAAAAGTGGTGAAATTTTGGATCCGAGTCCAATAATTCAGTAAAACCCGATTGGAATACCTACTGGAAGCTTGCCGGTCACAACGCATCGAGAATCGGCTTCGCCGGAATCCGACGAATTTTTACGGATTTTCTTAGGGGTACCACTAGGGAAAATCAAGAAATCGCAAAAAGTGGCGAAATTTTGGATCCGAGTCCAATAATTCAGGAAAACCCGATTGGAATAGCTAATGGAAGCTTGCCGGTCACAACGCATCGAGAATCGGCTTCGCCGGAATCCGAAGAATTTTTACGGATTTCCCTAGGGGTACCACTAGGGAAAATCACCAAAATCGAGAAATCGCAAAAAGTGGTGAAATTTTGGATCCGAGTCCAATAATTCAGGAAAACCCGATTGGAATAGCTAATGGAAGTTTGCCGGTCACAACGTATCTAGAATCGGTTTCGCCGGAATCCGATGAATTTTTACGGATTTCCCTAGGGGTACCACTAGGGAAAATCACCAAAATCGAGAAATCGCAAAAAGTTGTGAAATTTTGGATCAGAGTCCAATAATTCAGGAAAACCCGATTGGAATAGCTCCTGGAAGCTTGCCGGTCACAACGCATCGAGAATCGGCTTCGCCGGAATCCGACGAATTTTTACGGATTTCCTTAGGGGTACCACTAGGGAAAATCAAGAAATCGCAAAAATTGGTGAAATTTTGGATCCGAGTCCAATAATTCAGGAAAACCCGATTGGAATAGCTAATGGAAGCTTGCCGGTCACAACGCATCGAGAATCGGCTTCGCCGGAATCCGACGAATTTTTACGGATTTCCCTAGGGGTACCACTAGGGAAAATCACCAAAATCGAGAAATCGCAAAAAGTGGTGAAATTTTGGATCCGAGTCCAATAATTCAGGAAAACCCGATTGGAATAGCTACTTGAAGTTTGCCGGTCACAACGCATCGAGAATCGGCTTCGCCGGAATCCGACGAATTTTTACGGATTTCCCTAGGGGTACCACTAGGGAAAATCGAGAAATCGCAAAAAGTGATGAAATTTTTGATCCGTGTCCAATAATTCAGGAAAACCCGATTGGAATAGCTACTGGAAGCTTGCCGGTCACAACGCATTGAGAATCGGCTTCGCCGGCATCCGAACCTAGGGGTACCACTAGGGAAAATCACCAAATCGAGAAATCGCAAAAAGTGGTGAAATTTTGGATCCGAGTCCAATAATTCAGGAAAACCCGATTGGAATAGCTACTGGATGCTTTCCGGTCACAACGCATCGAGAATCGGCATCGCCGGAATCCGACGAATTTTTACGGATTTCCTTAGGGGTACCACTAGGGAAAATCAAGAAATCGCAAAAAGTGGTGAAATTTTGGATCCGAGTCCAATAATTCAGGAAAACCCGATTGGAATAGCTAATGGAAGCTTGCCGGTCACAACGCATCGAGAATCGGCTTCGCCGGAATTCGACGAATTTTTACGGATTTCCCTAGGGGTACCACTAGGGAAAATCACCAAAATCGAGAAATCGCAAAAAGTGGTGAAATTTTGGATCCGAGTCCAATAATTCAGGAAAACCCGATTGGAATAGCTACTGGAAGCTTGCCGGTCACAACGCATCGAGAATCGGCTTCGCCGGAATCCGATGAATTTTTACGGATTTCCTTAGGGGTACCACTAGGGAAAATCAAGAAATCGCAAAAAGTGGTGAAATTTTGGATCCGAGTCCAATAATTCAGGAAAACCCGATTGGAATAGCTAATGGAAGCTTGCCGGTCACAACGCATCGAGAATCGGCTTCGCCGGAATCCGACGAATTTTTACGGATTTCCCTAGGGGTACCACTAGGGAAAATCACCAAAATCGAGAAATCGCGAAAAGTGGTGAAATTTTGGATCCGAGTCCAATAATTCAGGAAAACCCGATTGGAATAGCTACTGGAAGCTTGCCGGTCACAACGCATAGAGAATCGGCTTCGCCGGAATCCGACGAATTTTTACGGATTTCCTTCGGGGTACCACTAGGGAAAATCAAGAAATCGCAAAAAGTGGTGAAATTTTGGATCCGAGTCCAATAATTCAGGAAAACCCGATTGGAATAGCTAATGGAAGCTTGCCGGTCACAACGCATCGAGAATCGGCTTCGCCGGAATCCGACGAATTTTTACGGATTTCCCTAGGGGTACCACTAGGGAAAATCACCAAAATCGAGAAATCGCAAAAAGTGGTGAAATTTTGGATCCGAGTCCAATAATTCAGGAAAACCCGATTGGAATAGCTACTTGAAGTTTGCCGGTCACAACGCATCGAGAATCGGCTTCGCCGGAATCCGACGAATTTTTACGGATTTCCCTAGGGGTACCACTAGGGAAAATCGAGAAATCGCAAAAAGTGATGAAATTTTTGATCCGAGTCCAATAATTCAGGAAAACCCGATTGGAATAGCTACTGGAAGCTTGCCGGTCACAACGCATTGAGAATCGGCTTCGCCGGCATCCGAACCTAGGGGTACCACTAGGGAAAATCACCAAATCGAGAAATCGCAAAAAGTGGTGAAATTTTGGATCCGAGTCCAATAATTCAGGAAAACCCGATTGGAATAGCTACTGGATGCTTTCCGGTCACAACGCATCGAGAATCGGCATCGCCGGAATCCGACGAATTTTTACGGATTTCCTTAGGGGTACCACTAGGGAAAATCAAGAAATCGCAAAAAGTGGTGAAATTTTGGATCCGAGTCCAATAATTCAGGAAAACCCGATTGGAATAGCTAATGGAAGCTTGCCGGTCACAACGCATCGAGAATCGGCTTCGCCGGAATTCGACGAATTTTTACGGATTTCCCTAGGGGTACCACTAGGGAAAATCACCAAAATCGAGAAATCGCAAAAAGTGGTGAAATTTTGGATCCGAGTCCAATAATTCAGGAAAACCCGATTGGAATAGCTACTGGAAGCTTGCCGGTCACAACGCATCGAGAATCGGCTTCGCCGGAATCCGATGAATTTTTACGGATTTCCTTAGGGGTACCACTAGGGAAAATCAAGAAATCGCAAAAAGTGGTGAAATTTTGGATCCGAGTCCAATAATTCAGGAAAACCCGATTGGAATAGCTAATGGAAGCTTGCCGGTCACAACGCATCGAGAATCGGCTTCGCCGGAATCCGACGAATTTTTACGGATTTCCCTAGGGGTACCACTAGGGAAAATCACCAAAATCGAGAAATCGCGAAAAGTGGTGAAATTTTGGATCCGAGTCCAATAATTCAGGAAAACCCGATTGGAATAGCTACTGGAAGCTTGCCGGTCACAACGCATAGAGAATCGGCTTCGCCGGAATCCGACGAATTTTTACGGATTTCCTTCGGGGTACCACTAGGGAAAATCAAGAAATCGCAAAAAGTGGTGAAATTTTGGATCCGAGTCCAATAATTCAGGAAAACCCGATTGGAATAGCTAATGGAAGCTTGCCGGTCACAACGCATCGAGAATCGGCTTCGCCGGAATCCGACGAATTTTTACGGATTTCCCTAGGGGTACCACTAGGGAAAATCACCAAAATCGAGAAATCGCAAAAAGTGGTGAAATTTTGGATCCGAGTCCAATAATTCAGGAAAACCCGATTGGAATAGCTACTGGAAGTTTGCCGGTCACAAATCATCTAGAATCGGCTTCGCCGGAATCCGACGAATTTTTACGGATTTCCCTAGGGGTACCAGTAGGGAAAATCACCAAAATCGAGAAATCGCAAAAAGTGGTGAAATTTTGGATCCGAGTCCAATAATTCAGGAAAACCCGATTGGAATAGCTACTGGAAGCTTGCCGGTCACAACGCATCGAGAATAGGCTTCGCCGGAATCCGACGAATTTTTACGGATTTCCTTAGGGGTACCACTAGGGAAAATCAAGAAATCGTAAAAAGTGGTGAAATTTTGGATCCGAGTCCAATAATCCAGGAAAACCCGATTGGAATAGCTAATGGAAGCTTGCCGGTCACAACGCATCGAGAATCGGCTTCGCCGGAATCCGACGAATTTTTACGGATTTCCCTAGGGGTACCACTAGGGAAAATCACAAAAATCGAGAAATCGCAAAAAGTGGTGAAATTTTGGATCCGAGTCCAATAATTCAGGAAAACCCGATTGGAATAGCTACTTGAAGTTTGCCGGTCACAACGCATCGAGAATCGGCTTCGCCGGAATCCGACGAATTTTTACGGATTTCCCTAGGGGTACCACTAGGGAAAATCGAGAAATTGCAAAAAGTGATGAAATTTTTGATCCGAGTCCAATAATTCAGGAAAACCCGATTGGAATAGCTACTGGAAGCTTGCCGGTCACAACGCATTGAGAATCGGCTTCGCCGGAATCCGAACCTAGGGGTACCACTAGGGAAAATCACCAAATCGAGAAATCGCAAAAAGTGGTGAAATTTTGGATCCGAGTCCAATAATTCAGGAAAACCCGATTGGAATAGCTACTGGATGCTTGCCGGTCACAACGCATCGAGAATCGTCATCGCCGGAATCCGACGAATTTTTACGGATTTCCTTAGGGGTACCACTAGGGAAAATCAAGAAATCGGAAAAAGTGGTGAAATTTTGGATCCGAGTCCAATAATTCAGGAAAACCCGATTGGAATAGCTAATGGAAGCTTGCCGGTCACAACGCATTGAGAATCGGCTTCGCCGGAATCCGACGAATTTTTACGGATTTCCCTAGGGGTACCACTAGGGAAAATCACCAAAATCGAGAAATCGCAAAAAGTGGTGAAATTTTGGATCCGAGTCCAATAATTCAGGAAAACCCGATTGGAATAGCTACTTGAAGTTTGCCGGTCACAACGCATCGAGAATCGGCTTCGCCGGAATCCGACGAATTTTTACGGATTTCCCTAGGGGTACCACTAGGGAAAATCGAGAAATCGCAAAAAGTGATGAAATTTTTGATCCGAGTCCAATAATTCAGGAAAACCCGATTGGAATAGCTACTGGAAGCTTGCCGGTCACAACGCATCGAGAATCGGCTTCGCCGGAATCCGACGAATTTTTACGGATTTCCCTAGGGGTACCACTAGGGAAAATCACCAAAATCGAGAAATCGCAAAAAGTGGTGAAATTTTGGATCCGAGTCCAATAATTCAGGAAAACCCGATTGGAATAGCTACTGGAAGCTTGCCGGTCACAACGTATCGAGAATCGGCTTCGCCGGAATCCGATGAATTTTTACGGATTTCCCCAGGGGTACCACTAGGGAAAATCGAGAAATCGCAAAAAAGTGGTGAAATTTTGGATCCGAGTCCAATAATTCAGGACAAACCGATTGGAATAGCTAATGGAAGCTTGCCGGTCATAATGCATCGAGAATCGGCTTCGAAGAAATCCGACGAATTTTTACGGATTTCCCTAGGGGTACCACTAGGGAAAATCGAGAAATCGCAAAAAGTGGTGAAATTTTTGATCCGAGTCCAATAATTAAGGAAAACCCGATTGGAATAGCTACTGGAAGCTTGCCGGTCACAACGCATCGACAATCGGCTTCGCCGGAATCCGACGAATTTTTACGGATTTCCCTAGGGGTACCACTAGGAAAAATCGAGAAATCGCAAAAAGTGGTGAAATTTTTGATCCGAGTCCAATAATTAAGGAAAACCCGATTGGAATAGCTACTGGAAGCTTGCCGGTCACAACGCATCGACAATCGGCTTCGCCGGAATCCGACGAATTTTTACGGATTTCCCTAGGGGTACCACTAGGAAAAATCCAGAAATCGCAAAAAGTGGTGAAATTTTGGATCCGAGTCTAATAATTCAGGAAAACCCGATAGGAATAGCTAATGGAAGCTTGCCGGTCACAACGCATCGAGAATCGGCTTCGCCGGAATCCGACGAATTTTTACGAATTTCCCTAGGGGTACCACTAGTGAAAATCGAGAAATCGCAAAAAGTGGTGAAATTTTGGATCCGAGTCCAATAATTCAGGAAAACCCGATTGGAATATCTACTAGAAGCTTGCCGGTCACAACGCATCGAGAATCGGCTTCGCCAGAATCCGACGAATTTTTACGGATTTCCCTAGGGGTACCACTAGGGAAAATCACCAAAATCGAGAAATCGCAAAAAGTGGTGAAATTTTGGATCCGAGTCCAATAATTCAGGAAAACCCGATTGGAATAGCTACTGGAAGCTTGCCGGTCACAACGCATCGAGAATCGGCTTCGCCGGAATCCGACGAATTTTTACGGATTTCCTTAGGGGTACCACTAGGGAAAATCAAGAAATCGCAAAAAGTGGTGAAATTTTGGATCCGAGTCCAATAATTCAGGAAAACCCGATTGGAATAGATAATGGAAGCTTGCCGGTCACAACGCATCGAGAATCGGCTTCGCCGGAATCCGACGAATTTTTACGGATTTCTCTAGGGGTACCACTAGGGAAAATCACCAAAATCGAGAAATCGCAAAAAGTGGTGAAATTTTGGATCCGAGTCCAATAATTCAGGAAAACCCGATTGGAATAGCTACTGGAAGCTTGCCGATCACAACGCATCGAGAATCGGCTTCGCCGGAATCCGACGAATTTTTACGGATTTCCCTAGGGGTACCACTAGGGAAAATCACCAAAATCGAGAAATCGAGAAAAGTGGTGAAATTTTTTATCCGAGTCCAATAATTCAGGAAAACCCGATTGGAATAGCTACTGTAAGCTTGCCGGTCACAACGCATCGAGAATCGGCTTCGCCGGAATCCGACGAATTTTTACGGATTTCCCTAGGGGTACCACTAAGGAAAATCACCAAAATCGAGAAATCGCAAAAAGTTGTGAAATTTTGGATCCGAGTCCAATAATTCAGGAAAACCCGATTGGAATAGCTACTGGAAGCTTGCCGGTCACAACGCATCGAGAATCTGCTTCGCCG